>ML794353.1:194388-262993 GCA_009831015.1 Picea engelmannii | reverse complement strand
ATGTCTCCTCAAAACCATTCGAATTTTCTTGAGATTAGCACTGTCCATTGTGCTTAAACCCCTTAAAAACCAAGTGCACCAGAGCTCTACTGAAACCAGTTCCTTATAGTACCCTCAGGGTGTATCCTCCCGGTAGATTAAGATGAACAGACAGAAGAAAAAGCGTTGACGTCCTTCACCATTCAAAACAACTGACAATTCTAGAATCAACCCCAAGTCATGCCTGGAGATGCGAACATAGATTACCCACATTGACGCAAAGTCCACCATATCCAAAACTTCCCTCACTCTGGCCTCCAACCTTCTCGCCTCTTCTCCTGCAAATATAATTCACCAAGGATCCTTCCCTGGGCACCACAAAACAAAGATGCTCACAGCCAACCATTGTCCCATATACTTCCCGTCTTTCCCAGCAGATGGAGCAGGCTCACGCGAGTTGATGTTTAGAGTGTGGGAGCGCATGAGGCCACCTTCCTGCTTTCCCCTCTAACCTGCTCGCTGGTGCCTGATGCATGAATCAAATTGGGGTTTGAGTCATTGGTTGAATACCCATCTCCAAGGGCAAGGAAAGCCCCCCTTTTGTAATATTGAGATCGTTTAAACAAAAAAAAATTGCCCCGGCCCATTAAGCTTAAGGAATTTGTAAAGGACGAGGAACCCCATTTTTACACAAAGAGCCTTGTTGTAGAGTCTTGGATTTTGTAGCCCATAAGTCATCTCATCCTCTACATCGTGAAAGAAGCGGATTTGTTCGAAGGATTGAGCAATACGCTTAAAATCGCGTTTAGCTTGTTGTTGAATGGACTACCTTGGCCATCCACTGCTTGAATTACTAGCACTGAATCTCCAATCACCAACAAGTTTGATATTCCTTAAACTTCTTAGCTATGGTAATCCCACACCACAACGCATAGACTTAGGTTGAATTATTTGACACATTCCTTAGGCCCCGTGCATAATTCACTACTTCATTTCCTCCAAGATCATGGGTTGTCCCAGGACCTACCATCTATGGGTTGTTCTTTGAAGCTCCATAAAAAAAAACCTACCACCCATGGGTTGTTCTTTGAAACTCCTTAAAAAAAACCTATCACTCATGGGTTGTTTTTTGAAGCTCCATAAAAAAAACATATGGACAGATTGTTGCACCTTCTAGTCAAGGAATTCCAACAGCTGCATTATTATCATCCAATTTTTCCTAGTTGATCTTTTATGGATCTTGCTTGAAGAGTCCTTTGAAACCAATTTTTTTCTTCTCACCTAGGCTTTTTCTTCCCTGTCGAGCTCTTGATCCTGCGCCTTAATCTTCTGGTTTATGTTCTCGGTCAGTAATGAAGTAGCTTTGGCCGCTATATGAATTGTTTGTTGGATTCATCATTGAATTTTTTTTTATGCCTAGCTAGCCATATTTGCTAACAAACAAACTTGGGGAATTTATCCCAGATTTTGGCAAATTTGGGCTTGAGAAATAACTATCCTTGATATCTGGTCCATCAATTTGAGAAGAAGAATTCGATATAATTTTGGGGATGGGGAACTCTGTTGTTGATAGCCTGGAGAGTGAGATGAAGATCCCAAACTTCCTTAGTGAAATTGCAATCAATAAATAAATGGTTAATAGTTTCCTCCTCTACATTGCACAATGCACACCAATATGGACCTGGAATTCCTTTTTTCTTCATATTTTCTACTATAAGGATCTTCCCATGGGCCATTGTCCAACTAAATATATTTATTTTTGACATGCCATTGCTAGAACATAATTTCTTCCGCATTGAGTTCTTAGGTTGGAGAGGGATGGACTCAAGCAGGGATAGGTATATCGCCTTCATCAAGTAACCAGAGTCCCCCCTTCCCCTTTGATCATGATCATATATGTTCCCAAGGGCGCACCCTGATAGTTCATGGAGGAAAATTGTGATCATAGGTTCTAGTGGGGTTGGGAATTCACCAAGATTCCAACCATTCCAGTTGCCATATCTCTCATCCCAATTAGATATGTCAAACAACATTCCTTGATTCTATCGTTCCATCCATTATCTTAAAGGTGCCAGGTCTCCTTACTGAGAAAGCTTTGGATTTCTGAAAATACTATTTTCCCATACCCTTATTCTTTTCCCATTCTCGGGAATCCAAGTGAGTTTCTCAAAGATGACCGATATGGATTTTTTCGACAATTTTTGGATTGGAGAGCCTCTTATTTCTTTGATTGATCGCTCCACACATCTTAACCTGAAACCTTTGAATTGTTTTTTGCACAAGGATTTCTTCCACTCCTCGTGTTTCTCTAAGAGCAGTCTCCACAACAACTTGGCCCCCAAAGTCGGGTCCCTTATCCTAAGACCCCCACGTTCCCTTGGATTTATAACCACATTCCAATTAATTAGGTGGAATTTTTCGTCAATGGACTTGCCCCCCTGCCATAAGAATTTTCTTGTCTGCATTGAAATACGATTCAGAACCCTTTGAGGCGCCAATGTTGTTGAACACTAATATAGTGGGAGAGCTGATAATACTTCCTTAATTAGCACCACTATGCTTGCTGGATTAAGCCATTGTGCTCCCCATTGAATAAGTTTTTTGGAGAATTTTTCCAGGATAGCATTCCAGTCGTCTGATTTTGAAGATTTCTGAGATATGGGAATGCCCAAGTATCTAAAAGTTGTCCATCAATCCACCAAGATAAACTGGTGGATTCTGGCTATGCCTTGCATTTTCTCTGTTACTATTGTTCCGACCATAAATTTGACATTTTATATTGTTTGGAGCACCCCTTGAGGCATCTAAAAAGATATCCAAAATTTTATTGAACTTGGAGGCGATGATTGTGGAGGCACCTCCCATCAGCAGTGTGTCATCTCCAAACTAGGAGTGGTTAATTTTTTTCAGTCCTCTGGAAATTTGCACTCCAGGGAGATTACCCATCTCTCTTTCAAATTCCAACTTACAACTTAAATACTCTTCCATCAGGATGAACAACAGGGGAAACTCTGTCGCAAACCCCGACTGCTCTAGAAAAAGGTTGTGGGCCAACCACTAAAGAGACTAGGGGCAATCCAAGGAGCCTTAATGCATGAGACAATCCGTTGTATAAATTATGCACTAAACCCAAATTTCTTCATTACTTGAAAGAGATAAGAGTGTCTTACTCTGTCAAACACATTTTCCATATCCAGCATGATTACCATTCCTTTCTCCCATGTTGCTTGAATGGAATGGATGGCCTCCTGCACCAATACGATGTTATCAAAGATTTGTCGGCGCTGCAAAAAACCACTTTGGTTAGATGATCTTAGGCATAAAATTCCTTAGTCTGAAAGCAATGATCTTGGTCATAATATTATATGAGGCATTACAAAGGGAGATTTTTCTAAATCTTGCAAAGGAGGACGGATTAGCTTCCTTTGGAATGATGGTCAGAAAGGAGGAATTGATATTTTCCCCTAACTTGCAGGACTTCTAAGCATACTTTAGCATTATGCAAAGGTCTTTATTTATGAGGTCCCAAAAGTGTTGATAAAAAGAGATTGAGAACCCGCAAGGCCTTGGAGATTTTTTCAAAACCAAGCTCCATATCACTCTCCTAACTTCAGCCTTCTCAATTGGACTTAATAGATTCATGTTCTCCTTGGAAAAAATCAGGTGTGGGATGTACTGAAACATCTCCTCTACTTTTTTAATATCAGACTCCTTTTGTTGTGTATAAAGATTTTGAAAATGGCATCTTGTTTCCTCTTGTATTTCCTCATGCTCCATAATCTTGGAGCCATCTTCCAAAATTATTTTTCTTACATTATTCTGTGACACTCTCACATTGGCTTGTTTGTGGAAGAAGCTAGTATTCTGATCACCCGCCTTTAGCCATATTCTACAGGATTTTAAACATCGGTGCTCTTCTTCTATTTTTATTGCCTTGTTTAGTTGTCATTGCAATTTAATTTCTTCTTCCTGAGCTTGAGGTGTGATTTATGTTCGGTCCATTTCTTTTTGCAATTTTTCTAGTTGATCTCTTAGTGTTTCCTTTTTAGCGGTCGGGGAAGCAAAATTGTGTTTTTCCCATTCATTTAATGCTCCCTTGACCAATTTAAGTTTATGCTCCCATACATCTTTTGGGGTGCCTGGGATCCATGTTCTCCATACTCATTTGACTATTTCCTCAACCTCTTCATTCTAGATCCATAGGGGATTATACCTGAAATGAAAAGGTCCATAATCCGAAGTTTCTTGTAGAATTAGTGAAATTGACTTATGATCCGAAGTGTTTACTGGGAGAATTTTGGAATTCATAGTTTGATTATGTAGAAGGAGATTGTTATGTACTAAGAAACAATCCAATATTGTTGCAATGTGCCCCTTTCCAATTCTTTTATTTGACCCTTTGAATATTCCTCTTATCGGCTTTATGCCAACATGATCCTAGTCATTTATCAACTCTTCCATCCTTTCCCTGAAGGGATCTCAGACAATGCTTCCCCCCTTTTTCCTGAGCTTGAAATGGTTACATTGAAGTCTCCAGCTAACATGCTACTCTTAGCTATTTCTGTATCTTTCAAGTTTAGAATGGATATCCAACAGGACTACTTTTCCATATATATATATACAGAGAGAGAGACCACTTTTAACTAGTCTAAACAGAGTGAGAATCCAGTTTGGTGTGTGCGTATTGAATAAAGAAAATGAATGACCACTTTTAACTAGTCTAAACTGAATGAGAATCCAATTTGGGATTTGGTAATTAAATACCAGACTTATCTCTTATTCATTCCACAGTGTGCATAAATCTCTAGAAGCTCCTTGTGAATCTTCCATTATTCCTCTATTGTTTCTCCATATGCGCTTTCCTATTTTTAGTGCCTCTGTTGCTTGCATTTTTGTCTCCTAGAGCATGAAAATAATTGGTTTTTCTACCGTTATTAAGTCTTTTACTGCAATTAGTTTGGGGTTACTACCCAACCCCTACAATTCCAGGAGATTATTGACATTATTTAAGGGGTTTAGAAGATCCCCCTTATGGGCACACTGGTTCTAGGATATTTAGGGGGATTCTGACTATTTCCTATCATTTTCATTAGGGTTTGCTGAGAACTCATCATTATTTCTTTATTGGCTTGCTCCTCCCTTATGACCCTATCATCCTTTCTCCCTGAACATATTAGAAAGTGCTCTTTAGATGCCCTATCCTTCGCCTCATCATATGTGGAGACCAGTGAATCCATTTCTTTACATTTGGCCTCTAGAGAGGCAACTTCTTCATCTTTAAAAATCTCCATTTCCTCCAAGCCTATTATTATTTGACTCCCATCGATCATTTGTTCCTTTGGTATTCAATGCCCTCTATTTCGACTTGAAGTTCCTCTATCTTCTGAAGCTCTTCCCTAGGTGCAACCTAGAAAGGGTCTTCGACTAAAGGGGAATCCCCTAGCAACGACTCAATCTCTTGATTTACCTTACCCTCCTCAAGAAGATTAGGCGCACCATCTGCAAGGGCACTAAATATGTTGTTCCCCAAAAGAGAGACCTCAAAAACAACGATTGAGGGGTCGTGGGGAATAGAGGTCGAACCTTTAACAAACTTACTTCCACTTGTATTTAGAGTATTAACTGCAGAGAGACTTGACCCCAACTAAGGATGAATTATTCCGCCCTGATTTTACCTCTTTCCTGATTTCTTAGGGACCTCTTTCCATTGGTCTTCCACCCCTGCATTTGAGTTTGAAGGATTACCAATTTTCTTACAATATTTTGTGAAGTTCCCACACTCATGGCATGATTTGTATTTAAATAGGAGTTTGATCATATTCCAACTGTTGCATGTATTTCCAATTGTCCAATGAAATCGTCACTGCCTCAGGGAGCCCTTTTTCCAAGTTGATCTCCACATAGATCCTTGCACAAGAGAACGTATTTTCTCTTGGCTCTGCTCTGTCAATATACTTCCCTAGGGTGTTGTCGATGCATCTCAGAGTGTCATTGCTCCGGAAATGAAGATGTGGAAGCCTCACCCATACTAGAACCGCTGAGGGAATATAATTTTTTGGGTTAAAATCTAGAGATCATCTATTCGAGTATATTCCTTTTGCTCCCATAAAGTGCAACTTACTACGAAATATCAAATCTTTGTCCACTTTGAATTCAAATAAAAAGGAAAAAAAACCTCGCCTACAAAAAAACTAATGTAGATGCCCTTTTATAAGGGGTTTCCAAGATTTATGAACCCAAGTAGCCATCGTCCATGGGAAAGCCAATATCCCCGTAAATTGACCAACCAACCCCCGATTAGCTAGAGCAACAACCATGCATCTCAAAGAAGTTGGAGGGAGCTGAGCCTTCGGGATTTCCTTGATTCTTTTCACAAATCTTGTTGGCTAGGCTTTGGAGTTCTTGACCCAAGGTGATATCGTTGCTTGAAAGGAGATGGCTTCCTTATCCAGGGGGAGCTACCCCCCGCCCCACCAGCGCCTGGATCCATTCCCAAACAACTTCAACCTATGGTTTTCAACACTCCTTACTCACTTATTATAATTTTAAATAAATCATTTTAAAGTTAAAAACAAGTATTTATTAATAAATAATTTAAATTTAAAATATTATATAGAAAAATAAAATGATTTTTTAACATTTAAAAAAAAATTATAATTTTTTAATTATAAATTTAAATAAATATATAATATCTAGTTTTGAACTTGTTACGAGGAAAATCTCTCTATGGCTAGGGGTAAACCACAACAGAGGGAAATGACTGCAGAAATCAACTCTAATATCAGGTATGCTATATAAGCAAATATGCTAGCAAGATAAGATAAAAGGCCTACCTCGTCCAGACGTTCGATGAAGTCCACCGTTGAACACTTGACTCAAAACAATACATCTGCAACTTGTCCTCAACAACCAAGAAACGCAAGCATATGGTGATAATATATAATTTTATCACATTCAATAGCATAATCCATCAACATTCATAACAAATATGCCCATGGAATAACAATTCAAATATTGCAAGATATTAATTGGACGAGAAAAGAGTATTTCTATTAAAATGTAATCAACAGAGGTGAATGAATTACAAACTTCCGTGTCGGCATGGTTAGGAACCGAGAAACTAACTCCCTTCCAGCTGGGCCTCCACCACTTCAATCCTCCACCAAAGGCAAGCTCATATAAGAGAGACAATGAGGTTCTCAATCAAGTAGGGAAGAGCTTGGGGGCTAAACAATGTGTTCAGACTTAAAATGACAAAGGAATGCAAACTCAATATGAAGTGAATAATTTCTCCAGAGTAACTTTGTTCTCAAAGTTGAATTCATCTTTTTTTTTTCATATCTCGGATTTGGCCCATTTGTAGCCTTCAAGTGGAATTGAAGGGTCGAGTCGGAACGTTTCCAGTATATGGAAGGTCAAGGATCATGGATCTCGTGACGTGACATGGAAACCTGACACCATTTTTTAATTTTGGGCACAAATCCCGATGTACGCGGGTTGTAGTGGTGCAACCTGCGTATACGCATGTTGTACAATAGGTAGGGCGCGTATATGTGGAAAAATAATGTTTTTAGCTCTGGGATTTGCAAAAAGGGACTTCAAGTCTGCATAGGGAAATAGAAAAAGGTCTTCTGTGCAAGTTTGCAAAGGGTGAGGAAAATCTTGCTATGACAGATGCCCCCTAATGTGTGAGGTCAGAGGAGTATATGCGATGGCCAAAATACATTATAATACCCAGAAGTGGAGTAATGGGGACCCAACTGGAAGAACTAGTTGCTCATGAGATTATTACAATCTGTACTGAATTTGCACACATGACTGTCGTTTTGAATTACACTGCAGATCCATGTGAAAATATACCAAACAGTTGCCCATGGCCATGAATAGGCAATACAAAGGTGGCTACATGTCAAAGGCTATCATAGTCACGAACAAGGCCCAGTAAAACCAGTCTCAAAATCAATCTGAAGATATCTGTATACAATGGAGTACAATCTGATCTCCCATGATCACTGAAGTCACATAGGTACTGGTCCAATGAAAGGTAGCAACAACTTAGGGAAATTGCGACTATAAACTGATATCTTCAAGTCTTCTACACAATCCTCCAAAGGTGAAAGTCTACATCGTGTGAATAAAGGAGTTGAGGTCGAACACAATGAGACTTTGTTTGATTACCGGTCATCGAGGTATATCGGTAACAAACGCGAGACAACCTATCGATAATAAAAGTAGTTATCAAGGCACCGAGTACATTCTTACAAGTGTGAATAAAGGTGTTGGGGTTGAACACTTGAAGAATCCATTGATCAGGAGACATTGATGTATTCCCAATTGTCGATGGTGAGAGAACCTGCCACTAATGAATGCAAGCCTCTAGGTAATCATAAGACTTTAGGTCTCATCTCCAGAATAGATGAGCTGAAGTCGATGGAAGGAGACCCGCTGAAAGAATAGCATTAAGACATCTCTCACCATTCAACATGAGGTACAAAGCAGGAGCTTGATGATTTGGAGGAAATTGGACGAAGAAAATGTTCACGAACCAACGACCCTGTGCGTCTTTCGCGTGTGCCAGATGTAAGTGGTACACGAAAAAAACCCTCTAAATAGAATCCAATAAGAAAAACTGCTGACAAAGGCAAGGAAACCACCAATAAGGCTAATGGCATCCAAGACACTGCATGAATCCTAATGTGTGAATATATGTCTTGCCGTCGAACACAAGGGAAACCACCCAGTTAGCGACCAATGATGAAATGTCAACTATTGGGTTCAAGGTCACCTACCAATGAGGAAAGTAGGACCAGGGTGCACAATAGGACTACAACTTCATGTGATTCTGAGACACATTGAGGGTATGGCCGACATGGAAACTCAAGAGTTCTGAGGAATGAGCGACACAAGTTGATAGACATCCTTTGAACAAGTGCATGAGACATATGGAAGACTCTAGTAGCATAGACTCAATGATGAAACTTTGAGATGCAGAAGGCATCAATCAAACTCTCCATAGGGAATGGAAGAGTAACCAGTCGGGGGAGTAAACTCTTTGTAATGAGCTCAACTTTCTAAGGTCATGCTAAATCCAAAATTTTGATGACTAGTGGACTCAAAAAATTTGTGCTTTGTTCAAAGGAGACATCGCTGCTGCCAATATAAGATAATATTCCCTTCCCGCCCGTCTTTTTTGTTTTTTCATAGTCAAATGAATGTTATGATACATAGGAGGAAACAAGTGTCGGAAGTAAGCAAACTAGAACTTCCAGAAGTGGAACATACCTATGCTCAATGCAAGGAGGTGCATGCGGGAGATGGACACTCGGGGGAATGTTTCCTCCTGGGTATAGGGTGTCAAACTGCAAAGAATATAAACAATACTCTGCTTGGCCGATGATGCAAACTACTGAGGTGAGAGACTTATAACGCAAAAGCGAGAAGCAACAATAGGCTCAATACTGCAAGAAAGGCATGAGGTGCAATTACAACTTAACGCCAAAAAATGTCATTTTTCGTAATCTTAGTCTACTTGGTTTGAAAAAGGGATAAACTTATACCAAATAGACGTCCTTTCAAATCCAATTTATGAGTGTGAAAGAG
Organism: Picea engelmannii; assembly: GCA_009831015.1. NCBI lineage: Eukaryota > Viridiplantae > Streptophyta > Pinopsida > Pinales > Pinaceae > Picea > Picea engelmannii. The sequence goes on along the minus strand of ML794353.1, from coordinate 253,414 downwards.
ACAAGTTCACTCGACAATATTTTTTCTTTTTGAAATGAGTCAGAAAAGAGCTTAAATCAAACTCGATTGGGAGTCCTCTAGGTATAGGTCAGCATGTTATGAGTAAGAAATGAGGTTCAACATAAATTCATGTATTAGCTATAAGGGACTCATGGTCCTTCGGACAAAAATCTCTGCATGGGCACCGAATGAAGCAGAGAATCTAACTAGGGTACCCATGTTTGGTAAGTCTCTACCATTCGATAACGACACTTTTAGTTGCAGATAGAAGGTTATGTGTTGCTATGAAATGGTTTCGTACCTAAGGCATATGAGTGACAGTTATAGGATGATGCAAATGTGCATGATGGATTGGATACCTATCCTATATGTTGGGTAACGAAAATACTTGTCCAAAGTTACAAACAAGCGACATGGTGCTGAAAATCGCAAGAATCCCTGGATAAAACTACAAAAACCAACTCCATCCACTGTCATATTAGTCCATTAGGCCAAAATATTGGACGAAACTATGCAAAGTGGGTAAAAATTTGCTATAAATAGTAAAAAAACCAATTTTACTATACCATTTGTATTTTTTACCCAAATAGTGGATTTTGGACCAAATTACCTCCAAACTTCAACTGGTGATTGCGGGATCTACGAGCGACGAAATCGACAACTGCCTGGACTGAGTAACTCATCTTGCTCTCCTATTTCTTTTCAGTGGATTAAATTTTGTAATTAGGTTCCATTTTTTAAGTTATTTAGGGCGCAATTTGAAACCTTAGGTGTACGCAGGCTACAATTTATCAGGTCGCGTATATGCATGCTTATACACGACTGTTTGAAAAAAATCCAGCATATAAGAAGCCCTATACGTGAATGTGTACACTACATCTCGCGTATATGTCTGTGGATAATGTTTTTTAGAGGTTGCTAACTCAAAAAAGGGTTTGACTCTTGCAGGATGGTGCTAGAGTGAAGAGAAAGAGAACATGAGGAGGTAGATGCTACAGTGGAGAGAGATCTAGGGGCCCAAATGGCCTTGAAAAGATGTGGGATATACAAGTTTTGGGCTCTCAAAGGTATGAGGGCCCAAGTGAGATTTCTATAGTTGCTCGTGGACTACTGGGATCCGGATAGTGAGAGCTTCAACCTTGATGGACAACCATTAAGGATTGAAGTCGAGGACATCTATTTCTTGACGGGATTGTCACGTCGGGGTGAGGTGGTCAACCTCAAAGCCCAGGGAGCTGGGAGTGGCATGAAAATCGAGGAATACATAGCCATTCATTGTATTACAGGGACCAAGAAGGTCGGGAGCCAACTCCCCATTAGAATGATAAACAATCTATGTCTCAATATTGTTGTCCTCGTTTTGACACGAATCCCAGGATCAACCTCTTTGCACCAGGCATCGAGGCCACTTATGTTCTACTCAGTGGAGTGCTTGAGATCCATGGTGTATCACTGGTGCACCTCACTGTTGGCCAACATGAAGAGCCAACCGACAGAATGAAAACAAGGTAGTAAGAGGAACTTCGGGTTCGATTATATCCTTTGTAGTTTTTTCTTTGAGTGGGTTTCAGGCTTGGGACCTAGAGTTGAGATTATTCTGCATGGACCTTGCGATCCAGCCATGGCATGGTGGACCGAGGTGATGAGGCGACAGGGGGAGGTAGGGTGCCAACACCCTACAACGATGACTTCTTCTTTTGGTGGAGATGACACGTGATAGCTCTGGATGACTACCCTTACACAGGGATTGACTTCAGAGGAGATCTTGACATGCCATTACCACCAGGTTCCGCCTACGGAGACATAGGTATGTCAAAGTTTTTTAAATATTTCATTTTTTTGTATCTTTGGATAGGAAAACAAAAATATTTTTGGATGATGTTAAGTACGAATTAAACATGTATGTGGCGCAGATGTAGGTCCATGACGGTTGGACGAACTTCCACGACATTGTCGGAGGCACCGAGGAGATGAGGCAACAGGAGGGGACGCAAAGAGAGTCCTTCAAAACGTGCAGGGAAACCTGTCTCATTTGACGCAGAGGATTCCTATGGTTTAGGTGGAGGATATGTCAAAGGATATGCAACGACAGGTGGTGGGTGTGCCCCGTGCTTGGGTACGACTCTTTTAGCGTCTCACAAACGTTGTAGTCTTCTATCATGAAACTCATCCAGCGCCATAGGCGTAGATGTCCTGGCTATTGTATGGTCGGTTGGATATGTATATTGAGGGTTTTAGCCCCAATTTTGTACTATAAACATCATATTTTTTGAAATATATATAAAAACATGGTTCTTCGGCTTAACTTATGTTACAATGTGTACATTGATGAAAATGTTTTATTTTCTTTAGTTATGTGACAAATTTCAATCTAAAACAAAATTAGCATATGCATCATATACGTAATTAGAACTTCTAGGTATGTGATGATAAGTAATAAAATCAAATTGTCGTTCCAAAAGTCGTACCCGCAGGAATCGTCGGAGTAGAGTAGGGTCATGCACATGATAAATTCCGTTCAAGTGACATACTACTAACTGGGAGTCCAGGCGAACCTCTAAAAAGCGAATACCATGTGAAATGTCATCACACAAAAGTTCTATAACGACGCTATATTCGACCACATTATTCATGGATGGCCCTGGGCATACACCACTTGAAGACACCAGTAGACCCTCGGGTGAGTAAACAACCTAAGTGGCAGAGGCCAAGTTCTGTGTATGACGACTGGCCCCGTCTACGAATCCTAAGTAGACCGAAGACTCCGTTGACATTTTCCAACCAAGGGAAAACTCGATAAGCAAGCTGAAGATAAAATTAAAGGGAAAAGATATATACACTAAATTACATTAGTATACAAAGAGTTACGCCCAAGCTTGGGGCTCTAGCGTAATATATTTTCAAATAGAGCCCATTCCTGGGCTCAACCAACATTTTCCCTTCATAATCTTCTAATTCATTGGCTCCTTTTTCTAAGACACGTCGCACGATATAGGGACCGTGTCACATGGGTTTGAACTTGCCTTTCCCCAGTGGTTCTTTGGCTTGATCATATAGAAGGACCAAGTCACCCTCAACATATAGCCGAGGACATACAGACTTATCGTATTGGACCTTGACCTGTCTTTTATTCATTTCAATAGCCGTACATGCATCTCAATGTTGCTCATCTATACTCTCTAGGTGCACGAGGCATTGTTCGAGATCGAAAGTGCCAGGTAGGAGCGCAACTACCAATCTAAGCGAAGGGATCTCGCATTCAATAGGTAAGATCAACTCCACACTATGTACTAACTAGAAAGGATAAAAATCAGTGGAAGTCTTGACCGAGGTTCGATATGCCCAAAGTGCAGGATACAACATGATATGCCAGTCAAATTTGCTCTAGCTGACAGTTTTCTGCAATATGGTCTTGAGAGACTTGTTCACGACCTCTACTTGTCCATTTTTCTGGGGGTAGTAAGGGGAATAATGACCATGCTTAAACCCCCAGTTTAGATGTTAGGTTTTCCATCATTTCATTCTAAAAATAACTCCCATGATCAATGACAATATCACTCAGGATTCCAAACACGGCTATAATTTGATTGAATACGAAGAAGGCGACAGTCTTCCCATCGGATTTAACTATAGGCATGGCCTCGACCAACTTAGTAAAGTAGTCTACGTCCATGATAATGTGTTGATTCCCCCTAGCCGAGGTTGGGTTGCAATCCACAAAGTCCACCCCCCACTTGGTGAAGGGACTGACGGTAATGAATGGATGGAGAGGGGTTGGATGCGAACGCATTTTCCGAGTGAACACCTGTTAGGGGTGACACATATTAACCACTTCAATGCAATCTTTAAAGATATATGGCCAAAAATAACCGGCTCCAAAATTTTCTGGGTCGTCACAAGCCCAGATAGATGACCACCACAAGCCCCATTGTGGCAGTCGTTTAGAACAGACTCAACTTCTTCATGATTTAAGAAACTACGTGGGATATTGTCCACTCCTCGACGAGACAGAGTGTCGTTGAAGTAAGGTAGTTCTTCGTTTGGTATAGTATACGTCGTCGGTCATCTCGCAAGATATGCTGAGGGAACTTCAAAGTTTGAAGATAGAGAACAATGTCTCCATACCAGGGGTCTGATGACGAGACAAGGAAAATGTGTTCATCCGCAAATGAATCAACATGAATAACATCCTCGTCTAATCGAGGGAAGTCAGATATTATCTCTGCAAAAACTAGTGATTTTTTGGACTTCGCAAAAGCGAAATCAAGATCGAACTCTTGTAGAATGACAATCCATTTATTATACTTTCCCCCTATGATATGCCTTGTAAGGACGTATTGAAATGGATTGACATTGGCAACCATAGTAGTTTTGCAAAGCAATATATAATGTTGTAATCGTTGGACTGCGTGAATGGCAGCCAAAGCTATCTTTTCAACACGAGAATATTTAAGTTCAGGGCCGACTAAGTTTCGACTAAGATAGTAAATGATGTGCTCACGTAGCTCATCATCCTCTTGAACCAACACCATACCAATCATCTTTTCAGACGTGGTGACATAAAGCAAGTAATCTCTACTGTAGTCTAGAGACTTTAGCAGAGGCATCGATACCAAATCTTTCTTCAAAGCATTGAAGGATTCATGGGCTCGTTCATCCCAGATAAAATGAGTGTCCTTCGTCAAGAGACACATGAAACCCTTAGTAATATTGGCATAGTTCACTATAAACCGACATAAAAAGTTATCTTTCCCTTGTAAACCTTGAAGTTGGCGAATAGTGCACAGGGGAGGCAATCGAAGTATTGCGTCAACCTTTAACGGATCTACCATGATCCATTCTCAGAGACTAAAATCCTAGAAGATGACCTGACCTAACGCAAAACATGCATTTATGAGGGTTCAACCGGATGAGATAATGGCAACATATTTCAAATACTAGCCGAAGGTTCTTAGGGTGATCCACTCTCTTACGGGAGTGAGTAGCAAGATCGTCAAGATAGGCTTCAACTATATGCTTGAGATCGTGAAAAGTGAAGGTCATAGCTCGTTGGAAGGTTGCTCCGACGTTTTTAAGGCTGAAAAGCATCTTCCCGTATGTGAAAGTACCCCAAGGGAAAATAAATGTCATATTATGTTGGTCCTCGGGTTTAATCTGAATTTGGTTATAACATGAAAATCTGTCTATGAAAGAAAAAACTCTGCTTCCTGCACACTCGTTGAGAATATGATCAATGAAGGGTGTCAGGAAGTTGTCTTTAGGACATGATTTGTTCAGGTCACGAAAATCCATGCATACATGGATGTTTCCTTGCTTTTTATTCACAGGAACGGGATTGGATACCCATTTAGTCAAGGGAACCGGGTAGATAAAGCCAACATTAAGCGGTTTTTCTACCCCTGCCTTAATAGTAGGGGCCTTCCGGGGATTGACAACTCTAAGACTTTGTTGAACAGGCTTAGCATCCAGGTAAGTTTTCATCTCATGTTCGACAATTCGAGGGTCGATTCCTGGCATCTCTTCATATGACCAAGCAAATACATCTTGCAATTCCTTGAAGAGTTTGGTGTAGATCATAATTTCTTTTGGCGAACAATCTACATCGATGTATACATTTTCAATCTTTCCAGGGATACGAGAGATATCGATCGTGACGGTAGGGGAGATACTTGCCATGTTTCCTTCGACATAGATGTCATGCGTATCAAGTGGAACTATGGAGTGACCGAATATCTTGCTCAAAGTAGATCTAAAATCATCTTGCTCGATTCTGGCAAGATCTGTGAGGAAATAAGAGCGATGATGCATATCATCCCAGGGTCTGTCGGAACCATTCATGGCCTCAATGATAGCTTCGTCTAAAGGAAAAGTCTCATTGAGGCAGTCACATGAACAAGATGATGAAGTGGCCCATACAGGCTCCAGGACAGGATCCTCCTCATTCGTCTACGCGGTAACAGGATCTGAATCGGCGGAAGAGTAAAGAACAACTTGATACACAATATCTGTTGTCGATAGTGGCATGGCCATTCCAGAATGTAACTGACCTTCACAAGACGTTGTTGAGGAAGGTAGGGTCCAAGGATCGTTAAAATAGGAAGTGCGGAAAGGAACATACCTCTCTGACGAAACATGCCTACTGGACATGGCGTAAATATGGTGAACCGGTGCCATGAAGTCAAAAGTACCCATAAGGGATGAATACATTCCGACATTGATATTCTCAGTTGTCGGCTGAGAATTGTCGATCACGGGGATCGACGGTCCAACATATGCATTGGGGCTAGCATACACAAAGGAACATACCTCTTAGACGAAACATGCCTACTGGACATAGCGTAAATATGGTGAACCGGTGCCATGAAGTCAAAAGTACCCATAAGGGATGAATACATTCTGACATCGATATTCTCAGTTGTCGGTTGAGAATTGTCGATCACGGGGATCGACGGTCCAACATATGCATTGGGGCTAGCATACACAAAGGACAATTCATTCATCGTCACAATCTTCTCATCGTGAGGAAAACAAAGAGTATGGAAAACAAACGATATGATTGCAGTCATAACGTAAGTCCAATTGCGTCTTAGTAACAAGTTATAGTTGAGGGGTGCATCAACCACCTCGACATCCACCTCTACATTCTTCCCACCTAATTAGATCGAAAAGGCAAGGAGAATATTGTGAGCGTGGAAGGGACAACCATCAAAATCAGTCAACATGGTCGGAGACTGAGAAAGGGTTGGAGAACCGAGGGCTTTCCAACATACCAGGGACATCACACATGTTGCACCACCTTCATCAACAACAATACGCTTGTTGGTATACTTCGAGTAACCCACGTGGAATTTGAATGCCACATGGTAAGGCAAGCGAGGCCACTTGATAACTTTCGAGCCACAATGATCTAGAGCTCCTAACGTAGATATCAAGGTATTCCTCTATGAAGGACACATCTAGAGTACCTCCAGAGCTGACATCGCACAAGGAGTTTGACCCAGGTCCTCAAAAATAGATTAATTCTGGGTGGTGTTAGCACCCTGTAAATTTTCCAGGCCGAGGAGGAAATCGGCAGGGGTAACCACAAAACCGCTTTGAGTCAAGGATCTAGCCCTCCATGACTCGGAGAGGGATCTCTCTGTCTGATATAGATTTGTTTGTGTATGGATCTTAGGCTAGTTATAAGAGTACAAGGCTTTAATTGTGAGAAATGGAGTAAGGACCGAGAAGGGAAACCATTGGGCAATGGAGTAACCACAACAAACTTTTCAAATCCTTTTCTGTAAGATGAAATTGCAGGGAAAGGTAGCTAAAACACTGGATCTCAGGGCTTTGAATGGAAAGCAGAATAAGAGATAGGAAACAAATCAATATTTAGATGGGAAGCAGTTAAGAATTCTGCACCTGTCTATCAGAGGAAAAAATTTAAATTATCCAAAGTCAAGAAACAGAGCATATGTTCCAATGAATTTTGTTCTTCTTTTCTCTATTGCATAATTCAGAAAGAAAAATGATTGTGGAAAACAAAGAAAACAGTTACATAAAGAAATTACATCACCAGGGTGTTTAACACAAGAATCCTGCAACTTTTATTGCTTGGAGATCAAGAACATGCTCATTGTGAGCTTCCCTCCTAGCACTGGTACTGTTTCTTTTCTAATCCTACCTCATTTTCTTTCCTCTATAAACAAAGATATAAGTGAAAAATACAATCCTTAGGCTCAGGAGATCAAATTCGATCATCCTGGTCGAAAATAGCAAGTAAATCCCTAAAAGATCTGAACTGAAATCTGGGTCGAATCTACTGAGAATAGGGGTACACTCAGACATTTTTTCTCCTCAACGGTGAAACCTATGTAAAAACTGAAATATTTTATTGTATATGAGTTTGTCTGGAGCAAAAACCTCCTTCAGTTTCTCCAATTTTCTCTCCATCTCGTCGAAACAGCTCCCGCAAAATCGTTACCAAAACAGGAAAAATCGGAAACCTAAAAAAAGGGGCTCATAAATAGCTTCGATTATCCTAACTGGTGGCACTTGTGCAAAATCTAGGAGAGGTTTTTTTTCCTTAGCCCGTGATGAACAAAATCCTCTCTCAGTTTTTGAAAATCCGTCTTTGTTTGCCCAGAATCCTTCCCGAAAGTCGAACAGGTAAAACTGGAAAAAAGGGTTTTATTTGGGAAAAGCGGTTTTGGAGGGGCAACATGGTTTACTCGGACCCCCCCTGAGGTGGTAAGTGGTATTGGGAGGGGGGGGGGGTCCGAGTTCACCATGAGGTGACAAGTGTCCCTCACAATACCACCAACTTGGACCCCCTTAGTGGTGATGTGACATGAGAGGGGGGGGGGGTGAGGGACTGACAGACACAGCGGTGGATGAAGGATGCAACAAGGTGATGAAGGATCGAGCGAAATGGATGGATGGGGAAATGGAATAAACCAAGCCCAGTAAGCCATATGTCTTCATCACGGGAGAAACGCCAAATAGGCAGATGAAGAAACAAGTTACCTATGATTACAGGACCCCAACATAGGCTCCACCTGGGGATGGAAGCTCCTGAGGAGGTGTCAAGAATCTCAGATCTCTGAACATGCAGACCAGTTCCGTATTCATTGGGCTGATCCCGAAATATTATTCCGCAACCTGTACCTGTTTGATCTTTCAACTAAAACCAAATCAAAATGAACATTACTGAAAAAGAAATGCTCGGAATGCTGAGCTTATTCAAATTCTCCTATCCTAATCTACTGCAATCACTGCTCAATTAGGTAATGGAAAAATGCCAGTGAATCCACTCCAATAGTCGATCCAATAACTTTGTTTTTTCACTATTTTTAATAAGCATCTGAACTACAGCTTGCAAAGGCATTAATGATTGAGTTCCAGTATGACCTTTACAACAGAGACCTTGGCAATCCTGAAGAACAAAAGTAATGCCAGAAATAGATTGGGGCTCTACAATGCAAAATTTCTCCATATAGGTAGCTATAGAATCAAGGTAGAACTGACATGTTCCTTGATTTTTAAATTCATCCAAGTCAGCAACATGATCTGGCACTGTATCAATGCTATTTGCATCCTCATGTAATTTCTGATATGGCTGCAGTTGTTCTGATAGGTTTAGCAGTAAGATTGTTGTTGAACTAGACTGTGAAGTTGATTGCCTAATCATGTCTTGATCATAGCCTCTTTTAAGTTCATAGCTGGCCCATGAACCATGACTTTGACAACACAAGTCATCCAAGAAATCAGCTACTGGATCCTGTAGAAATTGAGATGATTGTTGCATTGGTTCCACTGAAACTTCTTTCTTTTCTTTGTGTTTATCCTTTAGCACATACTAAATATTTTTTTTCAAAAACTGAAATGAATTAAAGCTTAATGGTATAGAGTTATTTTGGATTAAATCATAATTTAGTATTAACACATGAATTTGAAAATCAATGTAGGTCAAGGGATGCAATTCCGGGTTTAGAACAACCTCCATATCATCAATGGCATCTTCAATTGATTGATCAGAACATTCCCCCTCTCTACTATTGACAACTTGCTTACAATTTTCTCCCAAAAATTGAAAAGAAGAGAAACATAAGGGTAAAGATTTTTCCCTTACTCTGAAATTTTCTGCATTTTCCTCATCGCTGTCATGATTATTGTGCAAAGGCTGATTGTCATATCTGATTTGTAACTGATATTCTTCCTGCCAACAACATGATGCTAATTGCTTTGAACAATCAACATATTTTTCAGCCACATAATTATCATCATACTGATCATACTTGGATAGATTATCCAGGTAAGAAATGTCATCAAACATGCACATCATATCAGCTGGTTGTTCCTTTGCAAGTTGAGATGGAGTTTCATCTTTGACTGTTTTATGAATTGAATATATGAAACACTCATTATCCAATCCATGATACCAAAGATGAGATGGAAAAATCTTGGGGACATTGCTCTTTGTCCTTTCTGGAACTAATTCAACATGAGGTCTTTGAACAACAAGTTCCTTTTTCCTGATAATCCTCTACATCATCTCATTGACTGTGTTGGTCAGAATATCTAATTTCATTTCTGAAGATATCATATGTTCCTTTTCCATTTTGTCTTTCATCAATGCTTCTAATTTTGCTTTTCTATTCGACAAGTTAGCTTCCACATCAACTGCAATCTTTTTCATTTCTTCAAGGGTGGTAGTGTTTCTTTCTCTTAATTGAAATGCCATCTCAGGATTGAAGGCATCTGGGAAATGCAAGTGAGTTGATCCTGGGGGTGGCCTTATATCAGTAGGCATTGCATGATATACCTTATTGAACCTTGTTGAAAACTGATGTACTGTCTCCCCTAGCTGTCTTTTCAAATGGTCATACTCTTCTAGGATGAGAAAGACATTTCTCATGATCACCCATTGATCTAGTAAAATTTTTACAAATTGATGGAAATTGCTAATGCTTGCAGTTGGAAATGTTTGACTTTACCTTGCAATGATAGGGCAAACATTTTGATGCAAACATCATCATCTTCCACCTCAAACAGATCAAGAAAATCCTCAAGACTTTGGATATGCTTTTCAGTAGTGATCTTCCCATTTTCTCCATCAAACCTAGGCAGATTATTGATATAATTGTCAGGGAGGTCATAGAGAAGAGGAGGAAAATCTAGAGGCTTGTATCTGTCTGGGACTTTTACAGATATAGGAGGTAAAGTAAGAGGCCTATAATCATCTGAATATTTAGCAAGAGGATGAGATGAAACATGAGGCTCATGTCTCACTAGGTTTTCTATAGGTGAATTTGGGATGTGTACAAATGTACGAGTATGTACATGATATACAACTTAGGGCTTACTCTCTTGAGGCTTATCAATTAGCAGGTGGTCAATGCAATCTTCAACAATGTACTTTTGATCAAGTTTAGAATAAAATAGAACATAATTACATATAAAACCAAAGATGTCTTGAATGCAATTTGGGCTTGAATACCTTCTCTTTCCAGATTGCTTGGTCATGCTTCAGGTTCTTCCTCCAGTGGAGTCTTTGAGTTGGCACAGTCTGGAGTTGATTGGAGTCGCCAAGTGAAATATTTCATCCTTATTGTGTCTGGTCATTGTCCACCATCAATGATCATATCTGGAACTTGAAGTGCACTACTGGAGAAAGCTCCCCAGTATGGTCGCCATTATGTTAGCACCCTGTAAATTTCCCAGGCCGAGGAGGAAATTGATAGGGGTAACCAAAAAACCGCTTCGAGTCAAGGATCTATCCCTCCATGACTCAAAGAGGGACCTCTCTGTCTAATATATATTTGTTTGAGTATGGATCTTAGGCTAGTTATAAGAGTACAAGGCTTTAATTGTGAGAAATGGAGTAAGGACCGAGAAGGGAAACCATTGGGCAATGGAGTAACCACAACAAAATTTTCAAATCCTTTTTTGTAAGATGAAATTGCAGGGAAAGGTAGCTAAAACACTGGATCTCAAGGATTTTAATGGAAAGCATAATAAGATATAGGAAATAAATCAATATTCAGATGGGAAGCAGTTAAGAATTCCCCACCGGTCTATCAGAGGAAAACATTTAAATTATCCAAAGTCAAGAAATAGAGCATATGTTCCAATGAATTATGTTCTTCTTTTCTCTATTGCATAATTCATAAAGAAAAATGATTATGGAAAACAGGGAAAACAGTTACATAAAGAAATTACATCACTAGGGTGTTTAACACAAGAATCTTGCAGTTTTTATTGCTTGGAAATCAAGAACCTGCTCACTATGAGCTTCCATCCCAGCACTGGTACTGTTTCTTTTCTAATCCCACCTCCTTTTATTTACTATATAAACATAGATATAAATAAAAAATATAATCCTTACGCTCATGAGATCAAATTCAATCATCCTAGCTGAAAATAGCAAGTAAATCCCTAAAAGATCTGAACTGAAATCTGGGTTGTATCTACTGAGAATAGGGGTACACTCAGACATTTGTTTTTCCTCAATGGTGACATCTGTGTAAACAATGAAATAGTTTATTGTAGATGAGTTTTTCTAGAGAAAAAAACTTCTTCCGTTTCTCCAATTTCGTCTCCATCTCGCCAAAACAGCGCTCGCAAAATCGTGACCAAAACAGGAAAAACCGGAAATCTGGAAACAAAAAGGGCTCAAAAATGGCTTTGATTCTCCCAACTGGTGGCACCTGTGCAAAATTTGGGATAGGTTTTTGTTCCTCCATCCGTTCTAAACAAAAACCTCTCTCGGTTTTTGCAAATCCATCTCTGTTTTCTCGGAATCATTCCCAAAAGTCAAACAGGTAAAATTGAAAAAAAATGGTTTTATTTGGGAAAAGAGGTTTTGGAGGGGAAAAGTGGTTTACTCGGACCCCACTTGAGGTGGTAAGTGGTATTGGGAGGGGGGGGGGGTCTGAGTTCACCATGAGGTGACAAGTGTCCCTCCCAATACCACCAACTCCGACCCCCTTGGTGGTGATGTGACGTGAGAGGGGGGGGGTGAGGGATTGACAGACACAACAATGGATGAAGGATGCAGTAGGGTAATGAAGGATCAGGAAAAATGGATGGATGGGGAAATTGAATCAACTGAGCCCAGTAAGCTAGATGTCTTCATCACTGGAGAAACGCCAAATAGGCAACTGAAGAAACAAGTTACCTATGATTATAGGACCCCAACAGGCGTCTCTAGCATTAGGATTATGGGTAGAGCGCTTGAGTACTCCTTTCAGAATATGAGGTGGGGCTCTAGTTTTTCAATCTGTAAGGGCATCTTCAGAGGAAGAGGAGACTCTAGACCAGGTATAGCATGTGGAGAACTGTATTCGCGAGACCGAGTGGCTACATTAACCTCAGATTTAACCATATTGATGCATAAACGGTCACCATTTTTTGTCGATGGGTTTTGACTCTCACTCGCCACATTTCCAGCATTCGAGGAGCTCGAGGCCATGCGTTGGTTATGTGGAAAATGATTAGTCAGCATGGCAGGCGGTAGAGATAAAATCCTCGCAGCTTCTGAAAGTTTAGGGCATAAATGGGTAAAGTGATCGTCTATACAAAGCTTACATGGAAACTTCACCTTTCACTTTTCTTTCTTTCTTTCCCTCACTAGAATTATTATTCATTTTCTCACTATTACCTCATCCATACATTCGATGAAGTCCACCGTTGAGCACTTGACTCAAAGTAATACACCTGCAACTTGTCCTCAACAACCAAGAAACACAAGCATATGGTGATAATATATAATGTTAGCACATTCAATAGCATAATCCATCAACATTAATAACAAATACACCCATGGAAAAACAATTCAAATATTTGCAAGATATTAATTGGACGAGAAAAGAGTATTTTTATTAAAATGTAATCAACAGAAGTCAATGAATTACAAACTTCCGTGTCGGTACGGTTCAAAACCAAGAAACTAAGTCCCTTCCAGCTAGGCCTCCACCACTTCAATCCTCCACCAAAGACAAGCTCATATAAGAGAGACAATGAGGTTATCAATCAAGTAGGGAAGATCTTGGGGGTTGAACAATGTGTTTAGACTTAAAAGGACAAAGGAATGCAGACTCAATATGAAGTGAATAATTTCTCCAGAGTAACTTTGTTGTCAAAGTTGAATTCTTCTCTTCTTTTCCATAGCTTGGATTTGGCCCATTTTTATCCTTCAAGTGGAACTGAAGGGTCGAGTCGAAACGTTTCCAATATATGGAAGGTCAAGGATCATGGATCTCATGATGTGACATGGAAACCCGACACCATTTTTTAATTTTGGGCACAAATCTCAATGTACGCGGACTGTAGTGGTGCAACCTGCGTATACGCATGTTGTACAATAGGTAGGGTGCATATATGTGGAAAAATAATGTTTTTAGCTCTAGGATTTGAAAAAATGGACTTCAAGTCTGCATAGGCAAATGGAAAAAGACATTTTGTGCAAGTTTGCATAGGGTGAGACAAATCTTGCTATAACAGAACTTAAAAATATTATTTATTGAATATTTATAATAATTAAATTTGAAATATTTTTTGAATAAATTATTAAACAAATAGAATTTGTAACTAATATAAAAAAAATTATAATCATTTAAATTGCAATTTTTTTAGTCATTTATCTTTTAATCTGAATAATATTTTTTGAAACAATTTTTTAAAGAAGGTAAAATATTTTATTAACATCACCACAACCCAAAATTGTAATTTTGGATTGATAAAATTGTTATTTTTAATGCACAAATGAATTCAACACCTTTAAATACTCTTATTGTAACATGATTGTGCAATGTTAGCATCTAATATCTACAATTCCATCCATCCAAAATATTATTTAAATAATATTTTAGATATGAAAAATAAACAAAGTGTGAGAGATGATTTTTTAGTCTTGGAAGCTATTCCAACACACAACAAGATAGGCATTGTTCTACAGATACTTATCAAAAAAGAGAAAAAACAAAGAGTAAGAGACCTAGTTATCTATACACTTAGTTGTAATGCACCTGATATTCCCAAAAGATTAAGGAAAAATCTAAAAACAATATAATACCCAAATGAGTATCAATGTTTATATGATTGATAATAATATGATACAAAAGGGAAGCATACACATTTTTAATTAGAACAAGTCTCAGTGAAGAATTATTAATGTGGGTAAGTCATAACAACTCTAAACAATTGTAATAATGCATTAAACTCTAAACAATTTTAGTAATGCATTATTAATTTGATAACTAACCACATTCAACTAACTTAGTGATAAGTTATGACGTGATTAATTAACACATTGCAATTAACTTAGTTATAGGTTATTAATGTGACTAACTAACAACCAGGGGTGGCAGATGGGGGGGCATATATGACTCTGAGGGAAAAGAGATTATAAGCTATGCTTGGGGGCTAGGGCACTCTTCCAACAACCAAGTTGAAGCTTTGGATGTCTTCATGGGACTAAAACTACTCAATGAAAACGAAACTAAGGACATTATAGTAATAGGTGACTCTAAGCTTGTCATCAAGGGGTTGCATAAATTAAGTAATTGTAAACAACTTTGTTTACAAAGAATTTATCATCGAATTGCAAATGAAGAAAGAAAATTCCACAAGGTTGAGTATTTACACATTCTCCGACATCAAAATGACAGAGTGGACTCTCTCGCCAAGGAGCAAAGCAATTAGAGTAAGGGAAACCAAAGAAAAATGGAGTTTCATTCCATCAATATTTACCTTAGGAAAATGCAAGCTTTAATAAAAACAATTGGTCGACATGACCCTTCGTTTAATGAACTACATGCATTTTTCATCACTTGGACACCTATCCTACATCCACTGCTCCCAGTGAGTCGAATCCTCCATTTGGCATATGCTCATCATGGCACTTGCATTCCTGATTAAATGGCTCATGGTAGCACTTTCGCCTGCATATGGGATATATCCCTCTCCATTCACTATGTCATCCATGTTGTACTTGCGAACTAGCTCGCCCGTGCAACACCACATGGATCCACACTTCACGATCTATTTCTTAGTGACCAAAAAGTGAATAGGACCATTATGCCTCCATCTTTTGTCTCTCATCTCTAACCTCCTTCACCACCTTCAAGCTTTGTCACCTATCTTCCCTATCACCTACATCATAGGTTGCTTTATTTGTTTCAAGACTGTGTAAATTATGTGGAGGAAAAAAAATCTCCCATGTCACTGCTCCTCATGCTAAATGGAGAAATTAAAGGATAATTTGAGGGCTCAACGTCATGAATTAACAGCTTAGAGAGAAGCAAATGCTCAATTGGTGTAGAAAATTTAGGAACATGAGCAAAACTAGGACCAAGAAATGGCTATAATCTTGGAGGTGAACAAACAAGCCTGCCAAATTCGATCGAATCGTACTCGGACAATCAGAGATTTAAAGCAAGATTTGTTCCATCAATCTTCAGTTCACCAAATCCCAGCTTCATCCATAGGCTCCAAAGTCTTGCAAGAAGTTAGTTAGGATTTTCATCATCATCAAGTTCAGAGCGCCAAGGCCAAGTACCAACATGAAGTGGACACCACACTAAAGCTTAATTAAGAATAAGTTCAATGTTAAGCATAGTAGTTTTCATTTTAAACTCTTTTGTTCGAATATATACCTGGAAAAAGGCCAACATTGTTGTCAAAAGACAACTATAAGAGCGTCATAAGATGGACTTCTTTTCTCATTTCAAGATGTTATTCTTATCTTTGGAACTTATATAATATTTTTTTGATTCCACTCTGTTGCAGCCCCCTTTATAATAGAATTCTAACCATCTTAGTTAAAAAAAATGTGAGTAACTAACAACCATTCACTAATTTAGCGATGAGTAAACTCTCAAATAACTTAGTGATGAGTTATTATTGCGAGTAACTAACAAATCAACTATTTTAATAAAGAGTCACTAATATAATTAACTAATTTCCCACAACTAATTTACTAATAATTCATTATTGTGAGTAACTAATAGTCCTTAACTAATTTATTGGCGCGTCATTAATGTGGTAACTAACAACCTTCAACTAATTATCCTAGTCACTTAATTACTTAAATATTAGATTAATTAGGTTGCGAAAAAAATAGTTGATGTGCAAAATAACTTGTGTCTAGGTACAAAAAAATAAGACATGCCAAAGTGTAATCAAATCCATTATTAAGGCTTGGTTATCCCCTAGAAGAGAATTCTTCTAGGTCATAGGAACGAGTGAAATACTTACACATATTATCCACCCACTCCCAATCAAAGTGGGATTTTCAACAATACTTGAATATGTTGTTGAGAGTTTAAAAATGGCCACAAAAAAGCACAAATAATCTAATCCAAACCTAAATGACTTATGCATGGGAAAACAACCAAACCTCCATACACAAAACACCATGCAAAAATGGTCTTCTTCAACATGAGGTGGTGTAGCCTCATACTATGAATCCTACAAGCCTACATTACATATATTGGGGTGCAACTAGGCTAGATAGAATCTTGTATATTTTGTGAATCATAGGCTATGAAGTTTATGTAATAAAGTAGTGTTTTGATTGTGAGATATGGTTGGCAACTTATTATTAAGAATGGAGGGAAAAAATGTGGAATAAAGAACTAATCATATAGGAAATGAATAAGATCCCATAAATAATAAGTATTTAGCGACAACACATATATATTGATTAAAGGCATTGGTATGTATACATGTAGCGCTCGTCTAAGAGGTGTGTTTATATGTAATGTAGAGCCAAAGCTATGTGTGTTTATATGTAATATAGAGGCAAAGCTATGTAAAGAAAACTTATGTGGTGAGTATAATGATCTAATGGTATGGGATTTTTCCAAAAGAAAAAACAACCCATAATATTAGGGAATAACAACCTACTTTGTTTGCACAACTTATATGTCTCGTAATAAAAAAAAATCTCTAAAAGTGTATACATGATTGTAAATATTAATTATTATTAATTTTCACCATACATTTAGTTAACATGGTTCCATCTTAATCTTGGAGTTATTAAGCATCAAGAGGATTAAAAAAAAATGAGACTTAGCTTTTTATATATTTAAATTGATATGCCAGGACATGAAGATTACACAGTCCAAGAACAAGGATGAAGTCCAAGCTGAGATCGATTAAGAAAGGAAACATAATTAATTGTATATTAAATCTCTATTTTATAGAGATGCATGTAGATTTTTTTATTATTTGTTTATAGTTTTTTAGTCATCTTGAGAAGACTAGGTCAATTGTGACCATGTCTATCACCCTTTGTACTAATCTACAAATTCTTCTCTTAAAACAATCCTTGTATAAGAGTAGTGTACAATTGGGCCAAGCTTCATATCTCCATATTTTTTGAGGATGTCCATGTGCATTCTATGGTTTCATTAATATGTTTTCCAACTAATTTCACGTAAATTGGTATCAGAGCATTCACTCTTGGATTTTGCGACCTTTGAACGATATCCACTCCCTCCTCACCCAAATTGATATATCCTCTTGCACTCTCATTCGATCCACCTTCCCACCCTTGTATCCGTGTCTAGATCTTAGCTACCTAGCATCACCTAAGCAAATTATAGATTCGAAGAAACCTCTATAGTGACCCCCTCCATAGGTTTCTAGAGCACACTAATCTACCCTAGATATATTGTGTTAATGTTTCAACAACCTCATTAGTGACAAGTTGTTATCTCAACACTTCAAAATGGTGGATGAGCAACTCCTTGTTCAATTTATCTATCAATTGGCCACTCAAATACAACAATGCTTAGATGCTCAACAAAAAAAAGACTAGCTAATGAAACCTTAGCCAAGGGGATGGCCACCTTGATGCAATCACACCCTCCCTCACAAAAATGGGTCTGCATTTAGATGCTAGGGTTTCCCTACGCAAGTTTTTAAGTGTTGGGGAATAGGGTGGAACCTGATACGAAACAAAAACACAGTACTGCGGATAATCTAAGAGGGAATAAAATTTTGAAGAAAAAAGAGGTGGTGTCTAAAGACATCGTTACAACACTTAAGCACAACACATTATGGTGAGAACATCACAATGCATATTGGACATCTTGTATACAAAAATGATATCACTTGATCACTTGATGATAATGACCCATGAGGTCTTCTATTATAGCTCCAAGTTTTAACCACTTTCCTTGTAATCAAGAAGATCATGTCCACATATAACCATCAATTGTTAGAGTTGACTCTGTTAAATCCGTGTTGTCTAGTTGACTCGTCAAGGATTCCCAAATCGATCATACATGTGTCCAACTTGTAGTTGATTTCTCGGTTGGTTGATCCATCAACCGACTATCTTCGACTTCTGGTTGATTGTTCGACCAACAAGATTGTAGACTACTCGACCAACTAATGTAGAGGTTTGGTCAATCGCTCAACCATCTATTTCTAGATGTAGGTTGACTGCCCGACCCACTGATTCCAGGAGAAGTGTGATGAACCATCAATGCTTGATTTTCCAACACCCCCCCATCAACACACGTCTCTGGAGATTCAGGAGGTGAAATTACATCATCATGACACCCCCCCATAATTGCAGCTTCCTGAAGCCCAAGCATTATATGGATCTTGATAAATTTAGATTCAAATAAATGTTTAGTGAGCATATCAACAACCCGATCATCTATTATGCAATATTCAAGAGAGACAATGTTCTCACGAACCAACGGTCTCAAATAGTGAGCATGGATCTCAACAAGTTTCATCTTGTTGTGGGAAATAGGATTGTCAAAAATCTATATGGCACTCTTATTGTCATAGTGGATTGTAGTCGAGGTTTGAATAATAAATCCAAGTTCACCTAGAAGTTGACAGATTCAGACTACTTCAATACATGCTTGAACGGTGCCATGATATTCTGCTTATACAGTCGACAAAGAGACTACCTTATGTTTCTTGCACAACCACACCAACGGTCCAGTGTTGAGATGAAAAAAATATCCAAAAGTGGAACTCTTCTCGTTAATGTCTCTAGCCCAGTTGGAGTTAGTGAATTCGACCAATGAATCTGAAATTTGACAATACTTGATACTAAAATGAGTGGTACCTTTAAGATAGCATACAATTCGACTGATTGCTTTCTATCAAATTCTCTAGGGTCCTGTATAAACTGAGAACCCAAAATAACAACAATGGAGATGTCAGGTCAACTATGCGTAAGATAAATAAGATTGTCGACCAGTTGTCGATAAAGTTTAGCATTGACCATGGGAGTTTGACAAGTTTTGGTGAGATTTACTCTAGATTGAAAAGAAGTAGCACATGGCTTACAATTGACCATCTTAAAACGTGTCAAAATACCCATCACATATTTATATTGAGAAATAAAAGAAACCATCATAGATTGGTAATACTTGAAGGCCCAAAAAATAATATAGAGTACCAAGATTTGTCAAAGGAGTTAGGAAATTGTTTCTTCAATTTAAGAATGAGATCGATGTTATTGCCAATAATAACAAGGTCATCAACATATACAACAAAAATCAAAGTGTCTCCAGTGGTATGGAGTACATACAAGCTATGATCAAATTCACAACGTTTGAAACCAAGTCGAAGAAAGAAACTTTAGATCTTATCATGCCAAGCTCGAGAACCTTGCTTCAAACCATAAAGTGACTTCTTGAGTTGATAAACCAGGATAGAATCTATCTCAAAACTAGGTGGTTGTTCCATGAAAATTTCTTCAAAAAGGTCTCCATGAAGAAAAACACTCTTCACACCCATATGATGGATTTGCCATCCAAAACGAGCAGTAAGGGAAATAATCAGTCGAATAGAGTTCATCTTTTTGATAGGGAAAAAGGTATCAATGTAGTGGATACCTTATTGTTGAGAAAATTCCTTTGCAACCAAGCGATCTTTATGTCACTAAAAAACACCTTCAGAGGAAAATTTTGTTCTGTAGACCCATCGACACTTTACAACATTTTTCCTCACAGTTGAGGAATCAAGTCCTAGGTGTGATTCTTCGACAAAGAATCAATTTTTTTCTACATAGATTATTCCCATTCAAGTCGTCCTTCAGAATCTGAGTAGGTAATAGGATCAGAAGTTTCAAGCACATGAGTCATCAATGCAACACTGACATGTTTCTTTTGAATTCAAGCTTGTCATTTGGAGGAAATATCACTGACATCATATCCAATAAATTCAATTGTTTTGGTAGACCATATGGGTAAGCAAGAAATAGGTGGATTGTTGTTCATTGTAGGAGGTCGATCAAAAGTAGGAACGATTTTAGTTGATGGATATGGTGGACTAGTTGAAACAGAGATCGAAAAATTGATCGAATTAGAGGTTGACAACCTAGTTGAAACAAGAACAGAGTTTGATTTTCCAGTTGAGGGACTGAAATATGGAACAGGAAAACCAGGGTCGAAAATGACATCAAAAGGGTCATCCTATAGCAATCCATAGGAGGCATGCAACAACTTGGTGATAGAAAAATTCTCATCAAATCATACATTTTGTCTGGTAATGATTTGTCATTTGACAGGATCAAACAATCGATAGGCTTTTAAATCTTTAGAGTAGCCCATCATGATGCAAGCATGACTCTTTGCATCTAACTTCCTTATTCAATCAGAAGAAATATGAGCTCAGACCACACATCCAAACAAACATAGGTGGCCAACCGAAGGCTTCTTCCCACACCATTGTTCAACTAGAGTCGATGAAGGAACAAATCGAGTTGAGATGAAATTGAGCAGATAGTTTGCACAATATACTTCTTCAGCCCATAAGTGAGAGGACAAATCTTTAGCCTACAAAAGACATATAGACATTTCGACTAATGTCCAATTTTTGTGTTTTGTAATGCCATTCTGTTGAGGTGTGTGAGGAACCGTCCGTTTCCAGTCAATATTAGATCGAATGAGGTATTCTTCAAAAGGTCAATTTACATGCTCACCACCATTGTCTAATCTCATGCACTTGATGGGTTGGCCACATTTTTTTTCAATAAAGTTTCTAAATTCTTTGAAATTTTCAAAGATAAGATTCTTATTCTCCAGAAAATAGACCCAAGTGCAACAAGAGAGATCATATGTGAAAGTTATGATATACCTTGTGCCTACTAGGGAAGGTATATTGATGTAGAAAACATCACTATGAACCAGTTCCAGGAGGTTTTGTGCTCACCACACTTTTCCATAGTCAAAGGGTGCATGATGATGCTTTCCAATCACACAGCCTTTGCATAATCCTTCAGGGGGAAACACTTTAGGAATACCAATGACTATATTCTGATTTTCCATCGACTGCAAACTTCAAAAAATTAGGTTTCCATGTTGTTCATGCGAATTTAAACTTCGCTCATCAATGTGAGAAACAAGAGAAATTGTTTTGGTGTCGAGTCAAGTTGTGTCACAAAATTTATACAGACTATACATCGGGTCAAGAAACCCTACGATGACAATCGAATAACCTTTCTTCAAATCTTGAACAAAGAACCAATCTAGCCAAAATTCCACAATATTACCTGTCTATGTTAACTAAGCAACATACAATAGATTGGCACTGAGATTTGGCACATATAAACGTCGAAAATTCTCTGATGTCGACATGAAACATCACCCTAACCAACAATATCGAGAGAAAAAACATCGGCAACATAAATCTTCCTCTCCTCGACTTCATTCAAGGACGTGAACAAGGAAGAATTCTTAGTTATATGATGAGTGCACCCAGAGTTGACTACTCATTCGTTCTTAGCAGAAAGAGACAACAAGCCTTGAGCGTTTATGACTTGGAAGGTGAAATTATTAGTGGGTCAGAAAACAGTGGACATGTCTCCTTCAAGGTGTTTAACCTTATCTTCTGGATCATCTCTCTTCTTGTAGAAAACGTTCTCCACATGTCCAATCTTTCCACAGTACTGGCATGTCTTCTTATTTTGACTTTGACGGGGTGCATCTATTTTCCCTTTAGTTTTTTGGTCATGGCATCTAGGCCTTTGTGTAGGGGTATCAAACCATCATCTTTCCATGTGATTCAAATTGCCCTTTCTCTTGAGCAAGTGGGCTTGATTTTTACCACCAAGCTTGCCTTCTTCAAGCAATATGTGTTGATCATTAATCAAAATACCACAAAAATCTTCAAAGGTGTAATCCTTACCATCTTCCTTGCGTTCCTTCTAGTTGGTGCAGAAAGTAAAAAAAAACGTTGAATGGTGTTCTTAAATTTATCGGGACTAGCTCGATGAGTTATTCGTATTTTTTATGATAATTCTTTCCATATTCTCCCAATTTAAACTGGAGTTCCTTCACACACATCGAATAGTCCTCTATTATGTCAAAGGAATGAGGATCGAGAGAGATCAACTCTTTCTCCAACTGCATGATGTGGCTTTCATCGACATTGTCGAGCAATGACTTCATATTCTTCCATACTTGATGAGAGAAGTCGATTCCATTGATGTGAAAATGAATCTCCTATAATATATAGGTCGTTATGACTCCCACAACCTCATCCTTCTTTCCATCAACAATGAAATTTGCTTGATTGTCTATTGGATCTAGAATTGCAATCTTCATATACTTCCACAATCCTTTACTCTTCAACAAGGTTTCCATGTCTAGTTCCCATATTGTATAGTTAGATCTATTCAGAATAATATGATCAATCTTTGAAGCCATATTTTATATCTAGATAGAAATTTTTCTATTTCAACAAGTTCCAATCAACAAATCGTCGGGCCATAGTCAATCACACAATAGATATGACTCAACAAGGTTTGAAAATAATATGTGAGGTTTCAAACCATCAGCTTTGATACCATGTTGGGGAATAGGGTGGAACTTGATACAAAACATAAACACAATAATGTAGATAATTAAAGAGGGATTAGAATTTTGAAGATAGAAGAGGTGGTGTATAAAGACATTGTCACAACACTTAAGCACAATGCATTTTGATCAAAACATCACAATGCATATTGGACATCGTGTATACAACAATGATATCACTTGATCACTTGATGATAATGATCCATGGGGTTTGTTATTTATAGCTCCACACTTTCATTGTAATCAAGAAGATCTTTTAATACCCCCAGGTTGATCCCTAGTGTAAATATACTTTTTTTTTATAGGATGTTGAGCTAAGATATTATAGGCCAGAGTGCCTATGTGATTATTAGGCTGGAGAGCCTAGATGCTAAAAGGCAAGTGAAAACATTATTGTAAAATGTAATCACCCTCATATATTAATAAAAATACATCATTGTTGCATACTAACTAGACAAAAGAGTATGGGGGTGATAAATGCCATTAGGAAGGGAAAGGGGGGCTAACTGTCTAGGGAAAAGGGATAAGCTAAGGGGGATTAAGCCCAATGGAATATTATATTAATATTCCTTAAATCCAAAGTTATGGATATAAATATATCCTGATTTCTAAGGATGGGGAAATATGTCACCCAAGTGGGGAAAAGGTGGGGACAAGGTAGTTCCCAACATGAAAAGTGTCAAGTTGGGAACATGCATACCTAAAGTGGAATTTTAGTACTTTTTCCTATTATTCACCCATTATTCCATCACTCTCGACTATCCTCCATACACACTCTGTAACCATTAGCCATACTGGGAATTGAGAATCTTGGAAGTGGTTTCTGGGTAAAATTGGGCTAAAGAGGCGAGATTCCAAGCCCGTGTGCTACTAAAGAAGCAGGTTGTTAGGCTTGTGTACTATTGAAGAAACAGGTTGTCATGCCCATGATGATTCTCTCTAGGTGAGAGACATGATGGGAATGGATTATCGTGGTGTCAAGATGCAACTACATGGCTTTGATACTTCTTGTGCGACCTGTTGTTGAAACCCCAAAAGGGAAGTGGGTCATCCAAAGGACTTTTGAGAAGAGAAGGGGCACACTTCCTAGGGTGGGACATGCATGTGGGGAATAAGGGACTCTAGGTTGCCTTCCATAGTTGGCACCTTGGTATGGGTATTTTTTCTATTTACAGACCTTAGCTTGGCTTAGGATTCCTTTGTCTTGGTTTATTTTTAGCCCTAGCTTGGGCGTGACCCATTGTTGAGAGTTATGAGTAGTGAAGTCTAAGGTTGGGAGGAACATGGAAGGTTTCCATGCAGTTGGTGTTTTTACAATAACATATATGTGTTATTCTAATGAGTGTTATTTTGTTGTGTATGTTGTAACTATATTTACATGTTGTTTATTGTGTGTAAATGTATTTATTTTGTTTCTATTATGTTTATAATTGAGTTAAATCTATTGTGGTTTCTCTGTTATAATTATGTTTGACAGTATATGTTGTTAGGAATGCATTCATGTTCGTCTGTAGAGAAATTAAATGGTATCAAATAAATTCTTTTGAGTTGTTGGTAATGGGGACATTACAAAGTGGTATCAGATCTCTAGTTTCAACATTGAGCCTGCATGGGCTGAGTTAACAAAGTATTGAAGATGAAAATTGTAGAAAATCAATTTCTAGAGTATGTATGCAAGATGTTTGAAGAAATTATTCTTGTGAAATTGGAAGAATTTCACGGGGAAAATTGAAAGATTCAAACTCAGGAATGAGAGACAGTCATTTTCAATCTTTAATTGGGCAAATTTGGACCTGGAATCGACGAAATTTCAATAATTATAGAGCACCATGGCAAAAATGGGTGAAATTGGGCAAAAGCCCCAATTTCTGTAGATGAATTCATGAGGAATTTGACATGTAGGAAATGAATTACAGGTGTTGAAGTAGAATTAATATAGACATGGCTCGAATTTATTATATAAATCTTATTATCAAAGCTTCAATGGAAGCCCAAAATAAATTTCAAAATTTGGTGAAATTGGGCAAAAGCCCCAAATTCTGTCGTAAATTTGTGGAGAATTCGATGGGAAGGATGTTGAATTTCATATGCAGATGATAAATTTCTATTCCTATGTATGAATTTGGTTATTTTAAGATAATACAAAGTTTCGATGGTGGCCACAAGAAGAGTTTCAAAATTGGGCATTTTCTGGGTGTTTTTGGAAATTTTCAAAAATAGTCAAAATCGAAAAAAATTGGGAATTTTTCCATATTCGGACGTCAGCATGATGTGGGAGCCACCTGTCGCCTAACGTGGAAAAAAGGTGATGTGTATATCCTTGGTGGCAGGTACATGAAGGAAAGTGTGTAAGAGGTACACAATGGCGACATCTTCCTACCCAGTGCGACCTCGAGTCCACGACACACGTCAAACCCATGTGAATTGTGGGGGGGCCTATGGGATTATGTTAACCATAGGCCGGGGGGGCGTAATGCATTGATGCATGACATGTCACCATGGTCTTAAACCTGGTGAGTTTTTGCGGCCCCTCTCCCTTGTGTTAACGATAAAAAAGGCTTGGGGGTGTAATGCATTATGGGCCATCGATTGTGATCACGACCATTGATCGTGCCCTGAACCTCCACCGTCGGATAAACCCAACGTGAAAATTTGCATGCGCATGAAGAATGGGTATGGGATGGGACCTGCCCATCCATGTGACTCAATGAAAGGGTGTCGCATGGTAGCCACGAACCTGTGGGGCCCGAAAAATAGAATAATGTGCATGCCAATGGATGAAAGAGATAAAGGAGAAGAAAGAAAGAAGGTGGAGGGAAACGAGGCAGGACCCAAGTGGCCAGGGAAATGACATGGCACCACCTCGAGGTGAAAAGTAAACTTGGGCACCATATTAGCATCCCATTCGGCTAGATTAATATAAATTGTCTGAAATTAATAAAAATTATTGGAAAATTTTGATGTTTTCCAGGTCATGTTTTTGCAGGGCATTTTGTAATCCCTAAACAATGTTTTTAGCTACTCAAAAACCTCGTGAATAGAGTGTGCAAAGGTACACTATATTTTCATCTTAAATGAAAGATATCGAAGAGATATTTCTAATGGTGTAAACCATTCGTCAAATAGAGCTAATATGAGGAAGTTAAAGGCCAAATAGTGTAAGGTAAATTTGGAGACCCAATGAACTTCTGAGGACCATAACTTCTTTCTCTAGAATTGGATTGAGGAAAATATGGTGTATACAATAGGAATATATGCAGGTTGCTCCACTAGATCCCATGTACATCGGGTTTGGTGCTCAAAAATTAAAAATTATGTTGGGTTTCCATGCGATGTCATGATATCCATGATCCTTGACCTTCTATCTACTGGAAATGCTCTAACCCAACCCTTCAATTACATTTGGAGGCTATAAATTGAGCCATATCCAATCCTAATCAGTAATCCAACTTTGAGAGAAAAGATGCACTAGAGAAATTTCACTTCATATTGAGTCTGCATCCCTTTGTCCTTGAAATTCTAAACTTCTTGTGTTCAACCCCCAATCCCTTCCTACTTTGTGATGGAGAACCTCATTGACTCCTACATATGAGCTTTCCTTTGCGGAGGATTGAAGTGATGGAGGCCCAACTGGAGGTACTTAGTTTCTTGGCTCTGATATGTGTTTTTACATAAGTTTATCACCTCTATACTTCTATTTATTACTTTAATAGAAATACTCTTTTCTCGTTCGTCCATTTGATATCTTGCAAATATTTAAATTACTTTCCATGGGCGTATTTGTTATGTATGTTAATGGATTATGCTAGTTTATATGCTGACTTTATAAATAATCACCACATGCTTGCATAGAATGGTTGTTGAGGAAAAGTTACAGGTATAAATCTTTGAGCCGTGTGCTCAATGGAGTGTATATACACGTTTGTTCCCTGAACAATTGCGTACATCATCTCTTAATTCGTGTTGGCTGAGTTTGGTGTTTGATGGGTAAGTTTTACTGGTTGCTAAATCTTCTTGGGTTCCTATTCTGACTGTTAAGTACCTACAAAGTGATAGGAAGCCTTTTTATTGTTGAATTTTTGGACGAACTCCTTTCTTGTCATCTTTCTCATTGGTTGTCCTTGCATATTGGTGTGAGTAGTTGCTTCTTGGTATCCTACTTAGCTTGTCTCTTTTTGCTTGCAGTGGGGCCTGCCTATGAGGTTGTTTTTCAATCCTTGCATTTTCTTTTGATTATATCTAAAATACAAAAGTATTTTCTTACTTGCATTTCACTTATGGCATTAACACTTTTGATTACTTTGCATTGATTTTGACACATTCAGAAATATTGCATTTCATTGAAATTGTAGAGACTGCATTGTGGAAATTGCATTTAGAATCATACCATATCTTTGAAATTCAAGACTAGTACTTAGAATTGTTTTTATATTTTCTTATTTTTATATGTTGAGTCGCAATACCATTAGTTTCATGGTCGCACCTATTGAGTAAGAAAAATCCATTAAAATTAACACTGAATAATTAAAATTGATTAGAAACAATTTTATTTTTCAGGGTACAAAAACAATTATAGGACCTAGGGCCTTGAAATAGGATTTTGCGAGTAAAATTCTCTAAGGATATAAAATTGAACGTATGTTTCTGACCAGGGAGTGGTGAAACCCATTGTTTAATTGGTGTCCTTAGGAGGCTCTGCTCACATCGGAATTAAGCACAAGGTCACACGAAGTTGGTTGCAGAGAGATCCCTCTAATTGTTGGAGTTACTTCAGACACACCTAGGATTTATTTTTCCTAAGTTTTTTATTTGTTTATTAGTCATAATTAGTCATTATCTAGTCTCCTATATTTTAGGAGAGAATATTCCACTTGGAGAATATTCTCTTTCAGTTCAGACTTCAGTTTGACTAGTTGAGTTGATTTTAGATGTTGCATTGGGATCATCACCATGCAACATTGGGATCATCACCATGATAATTCGACCTTGCCTTGGTATCATCACCAGAGTGGCACATTAGCCTTGATTCCCTCAGTTAACTCCTTGCTACTCTATGTTCAGTCAGTTAACTGAAGACTAGTTGACTAGTTAACTCAACTAGGTGACAGTTCACTCCCGTAACTGCCCGAGAGACTAGAATAGGTGGCAGTTCACTCTCGTAACTGCTTGTGTGTGTCCAAATCACTCTAGACCACCACTATGGTGACTTGGTTCACCTCAAGTCGAAATCATTGAGTTATACAGAGTATATCATGTGTAAATTATTCATTATTCACAACGGTTAATGAGAATTCTTCCATTCTTTCTCTCCTTCTTCTTCCTTCTCCAATTCTCTCTGCAAATGTGTGTGTTATTGTTTAGCTAGATATATTCTGTGCAAATTCAACACATTTACATGGTATCAGAGCTAACAGACTACTAAGCAAAAGCTACACCAAAATTTTTTGTAGGTACAAAAGATTGAAGACAGTGGAAAGATGGAATTCCAAAAAGAATTCATTCTTACACCTTACAACTATTTTGCATGGAAGGAGAAAATATCCATACATCTTCGATCCAGAGGGATGTATAGGTTAAACATGAATACAGATACAGATCCGACATCATCCATAGAAAAATCCAAGTACTTAAATTGCATGGATGAGGCACTCGAAACAATTTGCAATCTTATTTCTCCCGATCTCCTTTTTCATATATCTTCCTATAGGACTCCCAATGAAGCCTGGACCATCTTGGAAGGGCTCTTTGGAAAACATGATGAGATGAGGGGACACATGTTGGAGGTGGATTTTCTCACATTGGATCCAAAAAGCTTCAAGAATATCCAAGATTTCTTTACAAAATTCAAGGATTTACTGTCGCAACTCAAATCTTGCGGGGTTGATAAATCGAAGGAGGAGAAACAAATGGTTCTCACCATTCTTTCCAAGCTTGGTCCTAAATTCTCAGTATTCGTATCTACATTCCATACTGTCAGATTCGTCTCTGGATCCACTTGGAAGATGCCTTCTCTTGAGGACTTTATCGAATCCCTGACGCAAGAGCAAACCAAGCTCATCAACATGGGTGCAATCAAAGGCCCAAGGGCGCATGCACTTACTGTGCATGATGGCAGCCACAAATATCAGAAATATAAAGATAAAGATAAGCAGAAATTTCATGCACATACGAAGAAGGAAGGGTACACAAAACCCTTCACCGATGCCTCCGGATCCAAAGGAGAAAAGGGAAGAAAATGAGAGAAATGCACATATTGTCACAAAGGATTCCATTTGGAATCCGCATGCATGCAAAAGAAAATAGATCTGATGTTTCAAATACTTCAGAAAAACAACCTTGGAGATCGCATCCCCGAGGGTGCAAAGAAGAAGAAGCCAGAGGATCTGAATTCCAAGAAAGACAATTCTAGCCATGCCTTGATTGCCATCAACTCCTCTCTCGATGCTTGGATCATAGACTCAGGAGCATCACATCACATGGATGCCTCAGAAGAAATATATTATTCTTTGGATGCATGCAAAGGTCCTCCTATTCGGATGAGGGGAAACTCTTCTGTCGAAGTCACTGGCAAAGGAAGGATTGAACTCACCAACGGAAGCTTCGAGAACGTACTGCATGTTCCCAATATTTTTGTCAACCTTCTCTCTATGTATCAGATGACGAATTACGGCACTGGAAAGAAAGTCATGTTCACACCAAATTCTATGGATATCTACGACATGCAAACCAACTCCAGGGTTGCTACCGGTGAGGTAAATCATCAGTCTAGATTGTATACATTTTCTAAATTCATTGAACCTGATTCTGCTTCTTACTCATGCCGATGAAAGTAGTAGGATATGGCATGAAAGGTTTGGACATTTGAATTTCAGATACATGCAACAACTTAGCAAGCACAAATTAGTTGATGGTCTACCAGACATCCATTTCTCCAAGGGAGTGTGTGAGGGATGTGTTCTCAGGAAACACCCTCAAGAGAAATTCGACAAAGGAAAGTCTTAGCGAGCTTCCGCACCTTTAGATCTGATCCACAGTGACCTCATGGGTCCTTTTCTGCATTTATCAATCAACAAAGCGAGGTTTTTTCTCATTTTTCTTGATGATTTCTCATGTTTTACTTGGATCTACTTTCTCAGGAAAAAATCCGAGGTCTTTCAACACCTTAAAGATTTCAAAGATTTGGTTGAGACATAGTCTGGAAAGAAGATCAAATTCCTCCGAACTGATAATGGGGGAGAGTATGTGAATCATGAGATCCACAATATTTTCCATAAGGCATGGATTCAATTGCAGCATAGAGTTCCCTACACTCCGCAACAAAACGGAGTTGCTGAGAGGAAAAACCGATCTCTAAAGGAGATGGCATCTTGCATGTTGCATGCAAAGTCACAACCACATAGACTATGGGCCGAAGCATTTAACTGTGCAACATACATCCAAAATAGCTATGTCAAGGATAAGACCCCCTATGAGGCTTGGAGCGGTCTCAAACCGGAAGTGACCCACTTTCGTATTTTTGGTTCATGTGCATGGGCCAGGATTCCCTCTGAAAAGAGGAAGGCTCTTGATCCACAGAGAACTGAGTGAATTTTTGTTGGATACCCTGACAGTGTGAAAGGATATCGACTTATTGATCTTTCCTCGGACCGGCTCATCATTGAGCGTAGTGTCCAATTCAAGGAAAGTGTCTTGCATGTACCTCATCAACCGCATGCAGACACGTTCTCTCTTCCACCTGTTCGAGATGATGAGCATACACATGCCGACTCTTCTTCAGATGAGAGTTTTGATTCAGAGGACTTAGATTATTCAGATTCAGAGTCAGTATAGTTAGATGCAGAGCCAGAGCATCCAGATGCAGTTGTAGAGCCAGAGTAGAGGCCCAAGTGGGCATAGACTACTCTTCAGGATGTAGGGGATATCGTAGGTGAACCAGCCAATACTAGGAGGACTCAATCTGATTTCGAGGAGCGTCCTATTGCACTCACTGCCACTGAACCATTCCCTTCCAAGCATCTTTTCTTAGTTCAGTCTTCAGATCCACATTATTATGGAGAGGCTGCTGGAAATCCCTTTTGGGAATTCGTCTTGCAGGAGGAGTACAAATCCCTCCTCGAGAACCAGACTTGGGATCTGGTTCCCCTACCTTATGGGAGGAAACTTGTCAGATGCAGATGGGTCTACAGGACCAAGTGCACAGTGGATGGACAGATCAGCAGATACAAATCCAGGCTTGTCGCCAAAGGCTTTCAACAGGTTCATGGTATTGACTATGATGAGACCTTCGCTCCAGTAGCGAATATGGATTCCATTCGATTGGCCCTTTCCATTGCTACAACCAAGGGATGGGAAGTCCATCAGATGGATGTGAAGAATGCATTTCTTCATGGTGATATCTCTGAGGAGATCTACATGGAGCAACCCCAGGGATTTATACAAGACTCATCTTTGGTCTGTCGACTGAAGAAGTCACTTTATGGCCTCAAGTAGGCTTTGAGGGCATGGTATGCCAATATGGATTCCTACCTATTGTCACAGAACTTTGTACATTGTAAATCAGACCCGAATGTATACATGCTTAGGATGAGTGATTTACTTCTACTTTTAGTTCTGTATGTCGATGATTTGTTGATCACCAGGTGCTTGACTGCAATGATTGTTGCAGTCAAGAGGATTCTACATGACAGGGTTTTGATGAATGACATGGGTCCACTACACTTCTTCCTTGGACTTGAGATCAATGAGAATACATCAGGCATCAAACTGTCTCAGGCCAAGTATGCACGAGATCTCCTTGAGAGATTTCACATGATAGACTGCAAGTCTGCTCCGACTCCTTTCCTATCAGGAGTCAAACTTGAGGATGGTGGGGAGACTCCATTAGTTGACAACGCACTGTACAGACAGCTAGTGGGGAGCTTGTTCTATCTCACACACTCCAGACCAAACCTCTCATATGAAATTGGTGTAGTTTCCAGGTTCATGCAGGAGCCGCATGAGCTACATTGGAAAGATGCAAAGTGTATCCTTCGATACGTATAGGGCACCATCACCTTTGGGATTCATTATGTTGCAGAACCTACATTAGATCTCACTGGGTTTACTAATTCCGACTGGACTGGAGATATCATTGATCACAAGTCCACATCTGGTT
Source organism: Picea engelmannii (assembly GCA_009831015.1). Lineage (NCBI taxonomy): Eukaryota > Viridiplantae > Streptophyta > Pinopsida > Pinales > Pinaceae > Picea > Picea engelmannii. Next base: position 220,942 of record ML794353.1, on the reverse strand, counting down.
ACTCACTTAGTCTTGGTTCTGGGCCTATCTGTTGGCCGAGAAATAAGCAAGCTGCCATTGCTCTATCTTTAGCCGAGGCAGAGTACAGAGGGGTAGTTAACACAACCATTCAGGTTATGTGGCTACAACATTTTCTCACTAAGTTGGGCATTCAGTTTCATCGGTCGATCGTCATATAGTGTGACAACCAGAGCACTCTGAAGTTCTACAGAGATCCAATTCAGATGTAGTGGAAAAAGCACATGGAGATCCACATGCACCACATCCGGGACTTAGTACACGAGGGGATCATCAACTTACAGTTCTGTCCTTCAACAGAATAGACAAAAAACATTTTCACCAAGACCTTCACTGAGTAGAAATTCCATTCTCTACGAGGTCGTCTTGGAGTGAAGGACACAGTTGCCTAGCAACTGTAATTCTTCTTTTTACATACATTGTACCTTGAGGGGGGTTTTTTCCCATGAGGTTTTCTCTCTTTCCTCACCTTATTTTTAGTGTATCGTTTGTACTTGGGTACCTAACATGGCCTCGTTGTCGGGACCAAATCTTTATTTTCACCATAGTGATGTTCAGGTGGGGTGTTGGAGTTACTTCACACACACCTAGGATTTATTTTTCCTAAGGTTTTTATTTGTTTATTAGTCATAATTAGTCATTATCCAGTCTCCTATATTTTAGGAGAGAATATTCCACCTGGAGAATATTCTCTTTCAATTCACACTTCAGTCTGACTAGTTGAGTTGAGTTCAGATGTTGCATTGGGATCATCACCATGCAACATTGGGATCATCACCATGCTAATTTGACCTTGCCTTGGTATCATCACCAAAGTGGCGCATTAGCCTTGATTCCCTCAGTTAACTCGTCACTACTCTTTGTTCAGTCAGTTAACTGAAGACTAGTTGACTAGTTAACTCAACTAGGTGGCAGTTCACTCTCGTAACTGCCTGAGAGACTAGAATAGGTGGCAGTTCACTCCCATGACTATTGGTGTGTGTCCAGATCACTCTAGACCACCACTATGGTGACTTGGTTCACCTCAAGTCGAATTCATTGAGTAGTATATCATGTGTAAATTATTCATTATTCACAACGGTTAATGAGAATTCTTCCATTCTTTCTCTCCTTCTTCTTCCTTCTCCAATTCTCTCTACAAATGTGTGTATTATTGTTAAGCTAGATCTATTCTATGCAAGTTCAACACATTTCCACTAATACCTTCCTAATGTCAGAGATATTTTCGGGGTTCTATTTTTATCTAGGGATCTCTCTAGTACCTTTACCTCCGTGAGAGGCGGTGCTTTCAATATTTTGGGCTTTTCTACCCTGCCCATACGGTGGACAAGATTTTTTACTGCTCGCCTGAGCATTGGTTATATCTTGGTGAATTTAGTTGCTTGATATAGGTAGCCACATAGGTTTCTTGTAGGGGTTATTTTGTAGGTACCCTAAGTTAGATAAGGGTTGGATAACACACGAACTTTATGGAGGATTTCTTATCCAGAGGAATCTGACCAATTGTACTGTGAAGCCTATGAGGGTCCTTATAATTGATTCTGACACCTCCACTCTATTGTTGTGGAGTCTCGGGACCCTCTTGGGATAGGAATACCTACTTTAGTTAGGGAGGTCCCTTTCATCCATTATATCATGTTTGTGTGCATTGGTATTTTTCTTTATTTTGGTGTGCTCTCTGATTATTAGTTGGCCTTAGGATTTTGTATTATATCTTGAGTTCTAAGTCATCATGGAGCAAGACCAGCCTCCTCACTGGTCTCTTCATCTATTTAATTTACCACCGCATCTTGATTCTTTACCGAAGCCACCTTATAAAATATGTAGAGTTAATAAGCGTGGTACATATATCTCCACCTCCCAGGATCATGATTAGCCTACTATGAGTATTGAGTCAGATATGAATGTCTCAGGAAGTCCTTTGACTCCCTTATCCTCTATGATTAGTGGGGTCCCCTCGAATCCCTTATCCTCAATGGTGTGGGTGTTGGAGGCTCCCTCATCTAGTGTTTCCCAACCCATGAGCTATGCTCAACCCATGGGAATGAATCCTTTTGGATTTTTTTTTGATATGTCGAATCATGATTCTCAGTCAATACCTTCAACCTCTAATCCTTTTTCTTTTGGTATTCCCAACATGACGTCGCATCTCTCATCCTTTGTTTCAACGGATAATATGAATCCTAGTTTTGGGTCTAGGGGAACGATGCCTCATTATGTTCCTTTATCATTTGGTGGAGCTCATACTCCCCAAGAAACTCCTATGGTTGGAGGTTAGAATCCTCCTTCCTTCGGGCCTAATTCTAGCTTCAATGCTCCGATATGGAGTGCTCAAATGGGCGGTCAATTTACTTCCTATATTCCATCCAACATTCCCTCTTCCTCCACATTGATTCGGATGAACGCATATATTATGGTGAATCCCCCTTTGTCCTCTGGTGTTCCATCTGGAGGGAGTCAATTTCACGGTATGGGAAACCCCTAGCATGAAGTTCCTTCATCGAGGGGCAATGCATATAATCCTTATCATGCTGCTTCTATGGGTATGGTGCCCTTAAAACTTTTCATGAATCATTTTGAAGGAGGATACTATCCTACTAGACAAGGCCATGGTATATACCAGAACCATGGATGGTCTCCAATCTCTCAACCCCAATCTATCTCGGGAGTATGGGATCAGAAATCGCAACCCCAACTCCCTTTTTTGGCCACACTAAATCTGCCAGATATGTCAAATTTAATGAATGAACCTATGCATCACGATCCATCATGCCCCCCCATCCTCACCAAGCTTCTTTTAGACATTCCAAAATTTGAAGGAAAGATTGGTGAGGACCTGGGTGATCATGTGACTACTTTTTATCTTTGGTGCTCATCTAACTCCCTAAATGGAAATTCTATTTGTTTGAGACTATTTTAACACACCATCATGAGGGTCATCACAAAGTGGTACATTGAGCTACCTGGGGGAACCTACAAAACTTTCAATCAGATGGTATTGGAATTTGGTTTTTCTCAATCACTTCCAATTACTAGTTCATTATGATTCAGACCTATAACTTGTGTCGACCCTTTGCCAAGATAAAGCCACACATATCTCCGATCATATCCAAGAGTGGCACAGACAAAAGAGGTTGATTAAAGTCTACATTCCTCCAACGTTTCTATTGGAATGGTTCCTTAAGTCTTTGTTTCCTTATATTTTGAAAGATTTCAAAGGATGTTTCTACATCCTGAAAAACATATGAGGAAGAAGCCATATTCAAATCCCAACAATTGGAACTTATATATGCTTAATATGGGATGCTTTATGAAATTCTCCCCGATGCATCACAGTCAAACTATGAACCTAGAAAAAATCTTGGGCCTCATGTCGATGGCATCATAGGCTCCATAAATGTTAAGACTATAGACTTGGTGACAAACTAGTTGAAAGATTTGTCTCTAAGCCAACTTGTAGCAGGACAAGCTTCGATTTATCCTCCACCACCACCCAATCAGCATATGTTCATTTTGTACAGTTTTCATCTAACCCGAATGGTAACCTAAAACCAGGAGGGAGCAAGAAGAAAGGGTGAGGTAATAATTGTAAGGGTGGGAAAAATAATAAAGCCAAGGACGATAATAATAATGATAAATCGAATAGTAATTCTAGTGAGGGAAAGAAAGAAAAGAAGAAGGTGAAGTTTCCCTTAAACTTTGTAAAGATGATCACCTTACCCACTTGTGCCCCAAAATTGAGGAATCTTCGAGGCTCTTATCGCAGTCGACCACTATGCTGAGAAACCCATTTCCACATAATCAACATATGGCCTTTGGGACCTCCAACACTGAAAATGCGTTGAGTGGAGTAAAAAACCCTCGACACGTGAACATGGCCATCTATGCATCAATATGGTTAAGTCTCATATTGATGCAGCCACTTGATCTCACGATTACGGTTCTTCACAGACTATTTTAGGTCTAGAGCCTCCTCCTCCCCCCAAAAAACCCTTGAAGATCGAAAATCTGGAACCTCCACCCCATATTTCGAAAGGAGTACTTAAGCTCTTTGACCATAATCCTAATGCCAAAGCCACCCAAAAATATTCGATTGCCGAAGATTTGGGCCAAACCCCATGTGCGATGTTGGCTTTGGAGGTGCTCTAGACGTGTCCTTCATAGAGGAACGCCTTGTTATCTACGTTAGGATCTCTAGACCCATGTGGCTCAAAGTTTATCAATTTTGATGTCATGGATGTTAAGCCTCGCTTACCTTACCACATTGCCTTTCAAATACGTGTGGAGTACACAAAAATTACCATCAAACTTACTATAATTGATGAAGGTGATACAACATGCATGATGTCCCTAACCTGTTGGAAATCCATTGGCTCTCCACCTCTGTCTTAATCCATGACTATGTTTTTTTTTTTTGACAGAAATAGTTAGAGGATTTTTGTATTAATAACAGTGGACATGCCACTGGGTTTGATACATCGGTAAAGATTTTCTTGTAAACTGGAAAACAAATGCCTAAATATCCTAACTTAGTACTCAGTTATAGAAACAAAAACTATTTCAGGGAGCCTGATCGGCTTTGCGTCATTACATCACTTCTTGGTTGGAAGTTTTTTTTCTTTTTTGGCACCATTTTCCATTCATTTCTTTGTTCCATAGATTGACTTTCCAGCGGGCCTGGAGGGTCTTCCTTATCAGCCAGGTTTTCCCAGCGTGAGGTCTGGGGTTCTTGCTGGGTGGGCGACTTGGGAATGTCTTTTGCCTGAGCTTTCCCCTTAGTAGGGGGTTTGATTTCAGCTTCAGCTTCAGCTTCTTTTGCCGCTTCAAGGGCCTTGCTTTCAGAGTGTGGCTTCATTGGTGCCCCCGTCCACCAGGTGGGTCTTTGGTTGGACGAACTTTTTTTCCTGAGTGGTTTTCCACAGTTGCGGGATAAGTGCCCCGTTTCGAAACAGTTCTTACACCTGAAACTGATATTCTCATAGTCAAGTTTTTGGGTCCTTGAGTAGTCCTTGCCTTGAAGAATAATTTCAGCTGGGAAACCTTTGGAGAAATCCATTTCCACGTAGATTCAAGAGAAGGTGGAGAGTGTTGGCTTGGAGTCCAGACTTCTACAAAGGAACTTGTCGAGGCCATTGCCAATAGATTGAAGAGATTCATCCCCCCAGAAATGTAGGGGCAAGTAAGGAAGTATTACCTAGACTGGGGATGAAGAGATACAATCTATGGAGGGGTTGAAGGCAGGGGTCCACAACCCGGAGTTAAACACCTTGTTTCTATCGCTTGTAGAATCGAAAACTACCCTAGAACAACAGCCCGGAGTTAAACACCTTATTTCTATCGCTTGTAGAATCGAAAACTACCACAAAAAACCCTTTTGCACAGGGGCAGGTAATGACTTCTCCCTCTAAGAGTGGGTACCATTCGAAAGAGAACAAGGAAAGTAGATCTGGAAGAGTGGGCTCGTAACCATTAAACCTGCAAACAAGAGCATGCCTGCTGTAATGATGAGCATGAGTTAAGGCTTCCCGCGGCATTGGAATGGAAACTGCCAGAGCTTCAGGAATTGTTGCATGCAGCCTGGAGGGGAGACCTTGACGAGATGCAACCTCAGGGGCCATTGCATGCAGACCAGAGAGAAAACCCTGGTGTGAAGACACCTCTTTAAAGGAGGGGTTCGGAACCAGAGGGAAATATCCTGAGGATGCTGCCGATGGAGCGCTAGGGGAAGTGACTGCAAGAGAGGGTGTCCTGAAAGAGGAAGTCGCGGCCGAAGGAGGGAGGCTAGTAGCCATTGCCACAGCCTTACCAGGAGAGGCGCCACCAAGATTTGAAGAGGGTGAGGGGGCTGCCATTGGAGCTATGACAAGCTGGTAGGGAGAGTTGCGGCTATTGCTATGGAGGGTGGAGGAGGGCAAGAGGCCACAGGGTCGGCGGCCTATGGGAGAACCAGGAGCACAAGAGTTCTAGACCTAAATATTTTTTCCAATATAAGAGTCTTTTCAATGTTAACAATCATATATCCATGATTATGTTGACCACATTTGATGGGCGTTCTTTTAGATCCCACGGGATCCTTCCCGCTTTCCTAGTTTAGTTAGGTGGAAATACTATGGATTTTGACATTGAGGTGGTTGATGTGCCTCTCGACTACAATATACTACTTGAGTGTAATTGGAATTATGCCATGACATTCGTTGTGTCATCAGGTTTCCACACTTCATTTTTTCCTCACGAAGGGAAGATAGTGATGATTGATCAGTGGTCCTTTGCGCACGCTAGTCCTAATGCATCAGTGGGACCTTCGGTACCTGTGATTGATAACTCTCAGCAGGAAACTGAGAATGTTGGTGTCAGGATGTATTCCTCCTTGATGGGTACTTTTTATTTCATGGCACCAATTCACCATATTCATTCCATTTCCAGTGAGTCTTCATCATCAATGAGGTCCATTCCTTTCCGTACTTCATATTTCAACAACCCTTGGACCCTACCTTCCCGACTATGTTGTATGAAGGACAATCGCACATTGGGATGGAAATGCCATTGTCAGCAACATAAGTTGCATATTAGGTTGTTCTAGATGATATTTCTTACCTAGATCCTTCCTCCTTAAAGACAGACAAGATAGATCTAGTTTTAAAGCCCATATGGGCCGCTCAAACATATTATTCACATGATTGCCTCGATGATACTTTACCTTTGAATGAAGCCATGTTAGAGGCCATGTCTGGTCCTGATAGGCCTTGGGACAATATGCATCATCGATCCTATTTTCTCCCAGAGCTTGTTAGGATTGAACAGGATGACTTTAGATCTACCTTGAGTGAGATGTTCGGTCATGACGTGATTCCATTATATACACATTGTATTTATGCTAAAGGAAACATGGAAAATATTTATCCCACCGTCGCGATCGACATCTCTCATACCTCTGGTAAAACCGAGAACGTGTATATCGGTGCAGATTGTTCACCTAAATAAATTCATATCTACATCGATCTCTTCAAATGATTCCTAGATGTATTTTCTTGGTCATATGAAGAGATGCCATGGATTGACCCCAGCATTTTTGAGCATGAAATTAAAACATATCTGAATGCTAAACCTATTCAACAATGTCTTAGAGTCGTTAATCCTAGGAAGTCCCCCGCTATTAAGGCATAAGTAGAGAAGCTACTCAATGTTGGTTTCATCTACCCAGTTCCCTTGACCAAATGGGTGTCCAACCCCATTCCTGTTGATAAAAAGAAAGGAACCGTCCATTTGTGTATGGATTTTAGGGACTTGAACAAGGATTTTCCTAAAGATAACTTCCCCAGTCCTTTTATTGACCATATTCTTGATAAGTGTGGAGGAAGTGAAGTATTTTCCTTTATGGATGGATTTTCAGGGTATAGTCAAATTCATATCAAACCCAAGGATCAACACAAGACGATGTTTATTTGTCCTTGGGGTACCTTTTCATATCGGAAAATTCCTTCTGGTCTCAAAAACGCTAGAGCGACCTTCCAACGTGCCACGACCTTTGCATTTCATTATCTTAAGCATGTCATCGAAGCTTACCTAAATGATTTCGCTACTCACTCTCACAAGAGGGTAGATCACTCAACTCACCTTCGACTATTATTTGAGAGATGTTATTATCGCATTCGGTTGAACCCTCACAAGTGCACCTTCTACGTTAGGTCTGGTCATCTTTTAGGATTCATAGTGTCTAAGCATGGGATCATGGTGGATCCTATGAAGGTTGAGGCAATACTTCGGTTGCCTCCCCCACACAACATTCGACAACTTCAAGGTTTACAAGGGAAGGATAACTTTTTGCATCGTTTCATAGTGAACTATGCCAATTTAACTAAATTTTTCATGTGTCTTTTGAAGAAGGACACTCTGTTCATATGGGATGAGAGAGCCCAAGAATCCTTCGATGCTCTTAAGAAATACTTGGTATCGACGCCTCTGTTGAAGCCCCTAGACTATAGTAGAGACTATTTAATTTATATCATCGCGTCCGAAGGGACGGTTAGTATGCTACTAATTCAGGAGGATGATGAACTATGTTGTTCCAGAGTTTATACTTAAGGCTTTAAAGTATAAAGTCTAGGCATCCAAAAATAAAGAGGGTTTTTTATAAATGAAAAGGAAATCAGTTCTTTAGGAAAAGAAGCTATGGATGATTTCTGATTTGTCTTTTTCTAGCTGCCAATCATTCCTGGATGTTGATGTCCTATTCAATGGCTACCCATGAACATTCGAGTTCAACCTGGGTGGTAGCAGTTTCTAAGATAGTATTAAACAAAGTTAAAGCAATGCTAGTTTGATCTGTAAGACTGGGTTCAATGTTGGTCTGTCTTGCAAGAGGTACAATCATGGAAGAAAGTTTAAAAGATCTGTTATTTTTAGATTTTTTGTTTCTATTTTAGATTATATGAGAAAAGTTCCCAAATTTGAATTAATAATATAACAATTTCAGAGGTCATTTCCCGTATCTGAGTTAAATTGTAAATAATGAATGTGATGAAAGAAAACATAATTTTGTTTGAACAATGTGAGGCATCAATCAGGGAAGAATCTCACTTTGTAACAGAAGAAAAAATTAGACAATAAACCTTTAATGAAGCATAAGATATGGTGATCTAAATAATTCACACGTCTTGTGTTTGCTAATAGAAAACACAGTGGAAAATCTGTGAACAATTAGACCACTAAATAAAAAATAACCACATTAGATGTTGTACTAAGTTGTAGTTAAACATTCATCAAATATATATAAGAAATGATACTGAATATGAAGGAATAGAAGAACACATAACTCAAGATTGACGGAATAAGGAGTCTTCGGTTTGCATTTGTATTAATTCTTGTAAAGGAGAAATTTATCTGCTACAATCGGCCAGGAAAAAGCATTCTTTTAGTCTTTTGAAATGATATTTATACAAAATATCACCAACCCTATACGGTTGGTATTTTCTTAACTCCTAGGTGCTAATGGTTACAGAATACAAACTTTGAACCATTTCGCTTGGTTACTTTTTATCTCTCTATCATTTTGACAAAATGAGCATGCATATGTTACTTCATTATTTCTTTGAAGTATTTTCGAGACACTCGATGCACCTACTTAGAAACTGTACTAAAATTATGGAAGGCTCTGTCATATCCTTTGCCTCAAACACATACAACTTCTTCTGAATTCTCAACAACCTGTCTTCAATTCTTCTATCTTAAAACTTTATTGACTGCAACTGTAGATTTGGCTTTATCAACCATTTATCCATTTGGGTAATGTCAAGCTACTTTAACTGGAAAATTTCAAACTGAGTTTCATTCAAGCTCTCTTTGATGTTCAGTTGATGCTTTATAACATTGATCTGTCCTAGTAGTCCAAGACAATCGTCTTTTCCAATGCCTAGTGATTTTTTATCTAGCAAATCAAAAGCCTCTTCACATTCTTCCTTTATTTCCTTGGCCATTTTCCTACTTTCGGCTATATTGGCCTCCCATGCCTTTAGTATGATATCGCCCTTGATTTGTTCTGCGATAGTCAGTCTAGGAGTTACCGGTACCTCTTCTCTAGCTGAAAATACGACTGCCTTTTGAAAAGTGGCTCAGGCTGTTATAGCCTCTATTTCTTTGAAAGCAATGTTATCTAATGAGTGATTTACTTCCTGAAAATGGTTTTGAATGATCTCTATTTCATAAAATAGGATTTTTTTTTCTGCTTCTAGCTTCTGATGCACTTCCAGTGCCTGGGCTTGAAACACTGTTATATTCACAACTTGACCTTCAGTGGAACTCAATTTATCTTGTAGCTTCCTTACTAATTCTTCTTGTTGGATAACTTTCCCTTGACTCGCTTGCATCTTCTTGTTCATCTCATCTAGACTAGACTTAAGCAATTGGATTTCCTATTTGTCAACAACACTGGCTTGTTCAAGTCCTTTATTTATCTCATCTCTAATATTATTATTTGTATTTTGTATTTGACTCTACAACTGGGCTATCATTTGATTCCTCTGTTTCAACCTTGTTTCCAGATTGTCAATTGAGAATAAGTTGGTCATTTCCAAAGCTCCCATAGAGCCTGCTACCTCTGTAGCAAAGTCCTCTTCTTCGAGATTTTCTCCATCCACAAGTACTCTGTGATTTTTTAACATTGCACCCTCTCTCAGGTGCATCTCTTTCTTTACCATGGCCTTTCTTTTCTTACTGAAAAAGTAATCAGTAGGAGGTATTTCTTCAATGGCGATAGGTGTAAGCTCTCATATGAATATTGCTTCTGTGTTAGGGTTCCGCCTAGTGAATTGTAATGGTGTGATGGCCTCAATGGGGTTGCCAACTTATGTAGACAATTGTTTGTCAGCACCATATGTAGCTGATTTATTAGGTGAAGATAGTGATTTATATTATCCTTGTTTTTTTAATATCTCTGATTGATCTTTGTCCTGGTTGCCAGATAACTCTGTCTCTAGGATATCCTTCTTTTGAATCAATATTTCAGGATTCTCTGGATTTTCTAGGACTTTTTGTTTTCTAGAGCTTCCGATTTCTGGATTTTGATTCTCTATTTGTTGTTTAGCAAGATACGTTGGGTTTTCCCCCTGTAATATTTTTGGAATACTAGATCTTCGGTTCTTTTGGAAGTTGTAAAAATCAATCTTTTTCTCAGGTGATAGAGCTTGAACTCAGCTTAGGAATTCTTGGTAAGATCTCACCCCTCAGAATAATTCATCCAGTGGGGATTCTTCATGTTCATATTTTTTAAGGTTGCAGCTGGCCATATGGTTACCCACAACCCTCTGTGGGTCGTGTTTCTTAAATTCTATGCAAACCAGCTTTATTTCGTCTAGGGCCGCAGCTTCCGCCCTGGAGTGGAAAAAATATAATAAAGAAAATACACCAATTTGTAAGGGAAAATGTGGCCATACCTTTTTTTGCATCGCTTTGAGTTATTTTCTAATTCCATCGAGTATAGTTTGTCGTGCAACCTTGCGGCATACCAGTCGATATGGAAAAAATTGTGGTAAAACATATGGGGGAATTGAACAACTGAAAACTTGGATGTAAGAGAAGTGCTCTTCAATATACCAGTCTGCTACATTATTCAGGTTAGCCATGACTGTGTCTGAAATTCTGGGAGGTGGGTAATCGAATATAACAATGTGCATCGGTACTGCTACCAAATTACAGATTTCATAAAAGAAGTCCTTCACCTTGTCCTCCCAGATTTTTGAATGATACTCATGAATTGTATTTGCACTATCTGGAGTCCAGCTCCAGTCGATTAGTGGAAATGGCGTCATGAAACAAATGACATCCATAATATAAGTTGACATAAAAAATGAAGCTGGTAGTCCCTTGGCCTTCTTTGCCTGGTACTTTGTAACCCTTTTGGCTAGATTATCCGACAATATTTTCACCCAATCAAAAGAATAACCTTCCACTACATTATGTATAATGGGTACCCATTCTTCAAATAAATGGGTTGTGTTCTCCTTTCCATAAAGTCTACATAACATCATAGATATATACATGAACTGTGGTTCTAATGATGAGATTGAATATATATCGTTAGAATCGGTTCTGAACTTCGGTGGGCGCGAACACCAGTCCTTGATCAGATCGGAAAGGCTCTTTCTATATTGTTCACATTATTTCTTATTAAAATCTACTAGAAAACTAGCATTGTAGACGAAGTTTGATGTTGCAGGAAATTTATACATCACATGTATATGTTCTGACCGAAAAGACCCAACAACTATTTTCTGAGAGTTGAATATTGTTCTAGTTGAGACATCCACATGATCCAGTTCCAATTTGATCATGTCACAGTAGGGTAAGAGACTCAGCCTTGTGGCTACTTTGTGTGGCTCTGCTTGAGCAATGATCTTATATTTGGTAGACAAGTTATCCTTTTCGTTGCTGCTGGAATCATATGGGAAATTTATCACTTCGTATTGTATAGTGTTGAATACATGCATCCAGTTCTTAACTATGTTTATACTTTTGGGCAAAGTATCAAAAATAACATCTATGTTCTGGTCGAAACTTTCGCTAGTCGCTTTAGGCACTTTTCGTGGAGCCATGATAACAAATTTCATAATTCTATCGCCTGTTACAAAGGATGAAGATGCAAAAAACTAGTTATTTCACTTAGCCAGCTCTATGAAAATAAGAAAGTAATTCGAAACTAAAAAATCTTCCTTACCTTTAAGCGCACAAACCATGCATATACCTTACTGACAACGCGTTTAATTTTTTTAATAGCAAGATTTGGGTATCAAAATCATATCTTATTTGAAATCATTTCCATAAATCCAATATTAATGTCATTAAAGGTCGATACATTAGGAGAAGCACATAATTTGAATGCATATGAGTTTTTATTAAGTGATAGATTAATTAGATTATAATCATGTTTTAGAACATTAATTAATCATACTTATCATTTAATTAATTTTCGGCATTTCGGATCTCGGGGATCTTTTGAACAGTTTAAATTAAGACTTACGAAACACAGAATTGTGAAAGGATTAATTAGATGATAATTATTTGTTTTAATCTCTTAATTAATCATGATTGGAAATTACACCTTAACGTTTTGTGTATTTAAGTATTGGGACTTTGATAACACTCAACGCAAGAAATCCCGATACGTGAAATCGTGATGGGATTTATTAACTGCTAAGCATATTCTAACTCATAATCAAACGTGATTAGACTGTAAGTTTTCGGGGTTTCGGTTATTGTGACCTCGATGTTTGTATCATGTGAGAAATCGCAAATCGTGAAATCGCAATGAGATTTATTAACATTAAACTTTCTTAATTTTTAATAAAGACGGCTTAGCTTTTAAAACTTTCATGAATTTAGGGATCGGGGCTTTGGGGAGGCTCAACATTGACCCTTTGTATTTTGTGAAATGCCGACTCTCGAAATTTCGAAAGCAAGTCTCCATATATTTTGATTTGTTAATAAAAAGGCGGTTCCATAATAAATTTTTAGATAAAAATAAACTTCTTTTAGTCTCAAGTTTGGAAAAAAATACATGTTTCAACAAACTCCATGAGCACATTGTCTACTATCTCAGTCGAAACTTGGTTGATCATGAACTTAAATAATCTCACGTAGAGAAGTTGGCCTTGATCGATGTACATGCGGTTCAAAGATTACGAAATTGTATCTTACTTTGCGAAACTACTGTAGTTGTGGATATAAATCCATTTCAATACGTCCTTACCAAGTGTATCATAGGGGGGAAATGCAATAAGTAGATTTTTATCCTACAAGAATTTGATCTCGATTTTGCTTATGTGAAATCTAAGAAATCGCTAGTTTTTTCCGAATTGATGTCGGGCTTCCCTAGACTGGATGAGGACATTTTTCATGACAATTCGTTCGTAGATGAACATATTTTCCTTATCTCATATTCATACCCATGGTATGGAGAAATTTTGATCTATCTTCAAACCTTGAAGCTACCCCAATATTTGTCAAGAGATGATTGACGACATATACGTCATCAGGCTAAGAACTACCTTATTATCGACAACACTTTGTATTGTCGAGGGGTGGACAATATTTTACATCGTTGCTTGAATCATGAGGAATATGAAGCTATTCTCAATGACTGTCATAGTGGGGCATGTGGCACCGTCGATCCCTTCACTATGTGGGGGTGTATTTTATGGAATGAAACCCATCCTTAGCTAGGGGGTACCAACATATTATCATGGTCGTGGAATATTTTACTAAATGGATAGAGGCCATTCCTACCATTAAAGCCGATGGTAAGACTGCAACATTCTTTGTGTTCAATAAGATTATAGCCTGGTTTGAAATCCCAAAAGAGATTGTCATTGATCATGACAGTCACTTTCAGAATGAAATGATGAAGGAGTTAGCAACAAAACTAGGGTTTAAAAATGATCATTCTTCCCCTTATTATCCCTATGAAAATGGACAGGTAGAGGCAGTGAATAAATATCGCAAGACCATTTTGCAAAAAATTGTTAGCTAGAGTAAATTTGACTGGCATGTGATGCTTTACCCTACACTTTGGGCATACCGAACCATGGTAAATACTTCCACTAGTTTCTCTCCTTTTCAGTTAGTACATGGCATCGAGTTGATTCTTTTGATTGAATGTAAAATCCCTTCCCTTAAATTGGAAATTGAGCTCCTACCTAACATATCTAATATTGAGGAATGCCTAGTGCACCTAGAGCACCTCGATGAGTAGCATCGAGATGCCTGTATTTCTATCAAAGTGAATAAACGACGTGTTAAGGTTCAATATGATAATTTTGTTTGTCCTTGGAAGTATGTTGAGGGTGAATTGGTTCTCCTTTATGACCAAGCCAAAGAACCGTTGGGGGAAGGAAATTTCAACCCCATGTGGCACGGTCCTTATATCATGTGATGTGTCCTAGAGAAAGGAGTCTACGAATTGCAAGATTATGAAGAAAACATGTTGGATGAGCCTAGAAATGGGTTGTGCCTTAAAAGGTATTACGCTTGAGCCCTCAAACTTGGGTGTGACCTTTGTATACTAGTGTATATTAATGCATATACTTATTTATCTTTTTATTTTCATAATCGACTTGCTTATTGAGTTTTCCACTTGGTTGGAAGATGCCAATGAAATCTTTAGTTTACTTAGGATTCACGGAAGGTGTCAGTTGTCACACGTGGAACATGGCTTCCACCGCTTGGGTCATTTAATCACCTGAGGGTCAACTGGTGTCTTTAGTTGGCATTTGTTTGGAGCCATCATTGAATAATGTGGCTGAGTATAGCATCATTATAGAGCTATTACGCAACACCATTTCACATGGTTTTCAATCTTTAAAAGTTTGCCTGGACTCCCAGTTAGTCGTATGTCAGTTAAACAACAGTTACCATGTGAGAGATCCTACTCTACTCCAACAATTCCTACGAGTATGACTTTTGGAATGATACTTTGATTTTCTTACTTATAATCACATCCATAGAAGTTTTAATCAAGTATCTGATGCATACACTAATTAAATTTTAGATTGGCATTTGTCACACAACTAAGTAAATAAAACACATTCATACATTTATACATTGTAACATATATAAGTAAAGTCGAAGACCAATTTTGTTTTTATATTTCATCCTTTCAAGTCCAAAAAATATGGTGCCATTGTACAAAATGGGGCTCACACCCTCAAAATACATATATGGTCGGTACATAGCATAAACATGGCATCTATGCATGTGGTGTCGAATGTGTATCATGATATCACACAACAACATTTGCAAGACGTCGAAAGAGTTGCACCCATGCATGGGGTACACCCACTACCTGTCGATGCATCACCTCTGGTAGATCCTCCACTTGAACCATAGGAATCATGTGCATCAATCGAGACAGGTTCCCCTATACATTCTGTATCACTCTCTCTATCCCCACCTACTAACACATCTCCTCAGCCCCTTCGTCGATGTCGTGGGAATCCCTCTAATTGTCACAGACCTACGTCTGTGTAACAAAGCAATTGTCAATGCTTGATACCATACACAAATATTTGAATTTTTTTATTTTTCCTTTATAAAAATTGAAAAACACAAAAAAATGAAATATATAAAACCATTTCTTACCAATATCACCATAGGCAGAGCTTGGTGGAAATGGCATGTTAGGTTCCCCTCTATATTTGATTCCTCTGTAAGGATAGTCGATAATGGCTATGACTTGTTGGTGCCACCAGTAAAAGAACTCATCATTATAGGGGGTTGTCACCCTACCACCTCTTAGCTACCTCATCACATCAGTCCACTGTGACATGGTTGGATCGTGTAGTTCATGTGGAGTAATCTCTACTCTAGGGCTCAAGCCTGGAACCCTCTCAAAGAAAAAACTACAAAGTATGGATGCAGATCTAAAATTCCTCATTTGCCCTTGTTTGCAATCCTTTAACGGGCTCTTCATGTTGTCCAGTAGTGAGGTACACCAGTCGTAAAAAATGGGTCTCAAACACTCCACCGCATAGAACATGGGAGGCCTTGATGTCTGGTGCAACAAGGTCGACCCTGATATCCGTGTGAGTACAAGCACGACGATATTTAGACTCAGGTTCTTGATCGCTCTAATCGTGAGTTGGCTCCCTATTTTATATGTGTCTGCAACTCAGTGGGTGGATATTTACTCCTTCATAGTCATAACATCTCTAGCCCCTTGAACCTTAATATTCACCACCTCACCTCGACAAGACAATCCTATGATAAAGTATATGTCATCCAGTTCAATTCTCAATGGTTTCCCATCGAAATTGAAGGAATCTGTCTCTAAATCCCAATATTTTACCAATAACTGGAGAAACCTCACTTGATCCCTCATTCCTTTGAGGGCCCAAAATTTATATATCCCACATCATTTCAAATTTTGTTGGGCCCTTGCATCCCATCTTGCCACTGCTGCATCCACCTCCTCATGCTCTGTTTCCCTCTAGTCAATAACCATCCTGCAAAGGAAAGATCATTTTTTGAGTTAATCCCCTTAAACAAACTTGTTTGCAGACTTATACGTGGGCTAACCTTATGACAGTTGCATATAGGGCTTCATATACGCGTGCATGCTTCTCTTTTCCCATGTATATGAGGTCTTATACGCGACCTGATGATTTGTCACCTGTGTACACCCTAGTTTATTTGTAACGACCTCTAATACTAAAAAAATGGGGACTAAAACTTAAATGTAAACCATTGAAATGGAAGTAAATGGGATGGGCACTTACTTGGTCCAGACGGTTTTTTATTTTGTTGATCGTAGCTCCCGCAATCACCATTGGACAATCGTGGGTAAAATGGCCTCAAAAACATTATGTGGGTGAAAAACTAAAAATGGTATGGTAAAATTTCTTATTTTTACTATTAAAAGAGTATTTTTCCCACTTTGTATAGTTTTACCCTATCTTTTATATTTTTAGCCTTATGGACTAATTGTGCAGTGGAAAGACTTTGTTTTTAGTGGGTTTTTTCCAGGCTTTTTTACGGATTTCCAGTGTGATATCACTTGTTCGTGCCTCTGGAAGGTATATTATTTCACTAGCATATAGGATAGGTTTTCACTCTGCTTTGCATTCTTACATCGTCCCATGACCGTGACTTATACACCCTAGGTATGAACCCATTTCTTAGCGACACAAAACCTTCTCACTGCTACTAGAAGTGTCGTTATTAAGTGGTAGAGACTTACCAAACATGGGTACCCTAGTTAGAGACTTTTTGTCATTTGGTGCCCATGCATAAGTTATTCCATAAGATCGGGAATTTGCATTCAAGCCCAATTTTTCTACTAATGAGCATTCTGACTATTACCTATGGGACTCCCCCCGAGTCTTGGTTAAGCTATTTTCCGACTACCAAAAAAATGAAAATATTGTCGAGTGAAATTGTCTCTTTCACACTCATTAAATGGTTTTAAAGGACGTCTATTTGGTATAAGTTTAATCCTTTTCCATACCAAGTAGACTACTTATGAAAAAGGAATACTCTAGCCTCCATTGTCTAGAAGAATAGGGGACTAAAAATACGAAAAAGGATATTTTCGAGTTAAGTTGTAATTGCATTCAATCATCCTTCTTTCATTGTTAAGCCTATTTTTGGTTCCCTCTTTCTCTTTATAAGCCTCCAACCTCAGCAATTTGCATCACTATCCAAGCAGTGCCTTACATATATCCTTTGCAGCTTGAAACCCTTGACCTGTAGAGGAAACATCCCCCTGAGTGTCCACACCCCGCATGCACTTCCTTGCATTGAGCATAGGTATGTTCCACTGCTTTTAACTAGTTGCTTACTCATGACACTCGTTTTCTCTCATGTATCATAGAATTTATTTTCTTATGAAAAAACAAAAACGATAGGCAGGAAAATAATATTATCTCTTATCGGCGACAATCGTGTCGCCTTTGAACATAGAACAAACTTTTGATTCCATTTTCATCCAAGGTTTGGGTTTATCATGACCTTAGGAAGTTGAACTCATTACGTAGAGTTTACTCCTCCGACTATTTATTCTTCTAGTCCCTGTGGAGAGTTTGTTGATGCCTCCCACGTCACAAGATTTTGTCGATGATCATTATTAATTCCATGCTTCATGAGTTATACATATGTCTCATGCTCTTGTTCAAAGGAAGTTTAAATCCTGTGTCAACCATTTCTCAGAACTCTTGACTTTACATGTTGGCCATACCCTCAGTGTATCTGATAATCACATGAATATGTTGTCCTACCTTTCACCCTAGACCTACTTTCATAATTGGTATGTAACCTTGAATCCGATAGATGACATCTCCTCATTGGTCATTGACTGGGGGTTTTCCCTTGTGTTCGATGGCAATAAATCTATTCACACATTGGGATTCGTTCAGTGTCTTGGATTCCATTAGCCCTATTGATGGTTTCCTTGTATTTGTCGACAATTTTCCTTATTGGTTGTTATTCAGAGGGTCTCTTTTGTGCACTACTTGCATCTGGTGCATGCGAGAAACACACATGGTCATTGGTTCATGAACATCCTATTCATCTGAGCTTCTCCTAATCATCAAGATATTTCTTTGTACCTCGTGTTGGATGATGAGAGATGCCTTATTGCTCTCCTTTTAGCGGGTCTTCTTCCATCGACTTCAACTCATCTATTATGGAAATGAGACCTAGAGTCCTATGAGTACCTAGAGGCTTGCAATCATCAGTGGTAGGTTCTCCCGACATCGACATTTTCGAATACATCAATGTATCTTGATCGATGGATTCTTCAAGTGTTCAACCTAAACACCCCTATTCACACTTGTGGAATGTACTCGGTGCCTTGACACCTACTTTCATTATTGGTGGGCTGTCTCACGTTTGTTAACAGTATACCTTAATGATTGCTAATCAAACAAAGTATCATTGTGTTCAACCTCAACTCCTATATTCACATGATGTAGACTTTCACCTTCGATAGATAGTGTAGAAGACCTCTAACTTACAGTAGCAACATCCCATATCTGCTATTGTATTTCATTGGACCAATACCTATGAATTTAGTGACCATGTAAGATTAGCTTGTGCTCCATTGCATACAGATATCTTCAGTTGATTTTGAGACGGGACTCCACTGTGTCTTGCTCGTGACTATGACATCCTATGGTATATGTCCACTTTGTATTGCCTATTCATGGCCATGAAAAACTATTTGATATATATCCACATGGATCTATAATGTAATTCAGATTGGCATCCATGTGTAAAAAGTCATTATGGATTGTAATATTCTCATGAGTAACTAGTACTTCCAACTGAGTCTCCATTACTCCACTTCAGAGAATTATAATATATTTTGGCCATCGCAGATACTCCTCTGAACTCACACATTAGGGGGCATCAGTTACAAAAACTTTTGCCTCAATCCATGCATCTTTATTGGATGGCCCCCCATTTCCCTCTACAGACTTGAAGTCTCCTTTTTGTTCACTCCAGAGCCAAAAATACATATTTTTGCATATATATGTGCCCTACCATTTATACAACAAGTGTATACGTAGGTTGCTCCACTACAGCCCACGTACATCAGGCTTGGTGATCAAAAATTAAAAATTATGTCGAGTTTCCATGCCATGCCATGAGATCCATGATCCTTGACCTTCCATCTACTGGAAATTCTCTGACCCAACCCTTTAGTTCCATTTGGAAGCTATAAATTGAGCCATATCCAAGCCTAATCAACAATTCAACTTTGAGAGAAAAGACACTCTAGAGAAATTTCACTTCATATTGAGTCTGCATCCCTTTGTCCCTGAAAGTTGAACTTCTTGTGTTCAGCCCCCAATATCTTCCTACTTTGTGATGGATAATCTCATTGACTCCTACATATGAGCTTGCCTTTGTGGAGGATTGAGGTGGTGGAGGCCCAAATGGAGGGACTTAGTTTCTTGGTTCCGATATGTTTCATTACAGAAGTTTTTCACCTATGTAATTATGTTGATTACTTTAATAGAAATACTCTTTTATCGTCCAATTTATATCTTGCAAATATATGAATTACTTTCCATGGGCGTATTTGTTATGTATATTAATGGATTATGCTAGTTTATATGCTGACATTATATATCATCGCCACATGCTTGCATATATTGGTTGTTGAGGACAATTTGCAATTATAAATATTTGGGTCGTATGCTCAATGATGGTATTCTTTGAACGTTCGGATGAGGTAGGCTTCTAGCCTTGTCTTGTTAGCATTCCATTTATATAGCATACTTAATATTAGAGTGGACTTCTAGGTTTCATTCCGTGTGTTGTGGTTTTCCCATAGACATAACGAGATTTTCCTCATAACACTATGGAAGTATATTAAACCATAGAATACAACCATGGAGTCAAAATAGAAATATGGGCACATAAAAATGTATAGAAGGGCATAGAATGTACCTGTATCATTTAGGGCCAAAAATATTAATTGGCCTGAAACTTAAACAGGGTATATCTAGCATCTTGGAGCTTAGATGAGGATAAAACTTGGCTAGAATATCCATCATATAGTAATAAGGAACCAAGTTGAAATCCTATCAAATTTCCAAAGGAACGGGTGCAAGGATGCATAAGCAGAGTTACAAAAATTGCACCTAGTTGAAGGAGTTTTTGGGTAATAATCAAACGACTATAACTTTCTACTCAAAACTCAGAATTGAGCAGGAAAACAGTCATTGGAAAGGTATTGGACAAAGGAGTCCATGTAATCACCCAAAATTTTGAGATGAGAAAAACAAATTGCAGGGAGTTAGAAAGAAAATTTATGGTGACCGTAAAGGGGCAAAATTTTGCATATGTTAACAGAATTGTATATTGTGGTTTTAGCTAACAAATGTTGTTGTATGAATGTTTTCAGACGTTATGGTTTCAATTAAAACAGAGAAATTGATGGTGATTTCTACAGATAGGATACATAATAATAGATGGCATTCTTCAAAGTGAGCATTGGGTTTCTTTAAGAAGTTGTTGAATCTGATGTTGGGTTTAATAAGCAACATGGAAGACCTTAATGAAATTCTTGTTTGGGGAAAGAATTCCAAATAAAAATTATGCACATCAGATGTGGATGCTAGGTGGGAAATCCATATGCAATACATGATAATACATGTACCATAGGTTCATATGGAGATTCAAAGCATGAGAATATGGAAGGATGGTTTTATAGAAAATGAGAGAGTTTGGACCTGGTATCAGGAATGAACAGAGGAACTTGAGGAAAAAATGTTATGTCAAGAATTGACCTCTCTTTAGCCCTCAATGATTATTTTATATCTTCCCAAAGAGGTTTTTGGAGTTGAGTTTCGTTTTGTATGGGAAAGGGTCATTGGGAAACGATCCCAACCGAAAAACCCGCCCGAAAACACAAAATAATTTATTTTTCAAAAATTTTGAGGGAATCTACGGGTTGCAGTGTGGAAAGTTGTGGATGTCCGCGTGTTGCACTAGGAAATCCTGTGGATATGCTCTTAGGGCATGTTTTTAAATTATGTTTGAGAGGTATTTTGGGGAAAAGTATAGTAAGCATTGGGAAAGGGTTGGGCCATTGCACAAATGCATAGGTGTGCCATTTTGTGCTATAATATATGCCCCCTAATGTGTGTGGTTAGAAGGGAAAAATGATATCCAAAATACATTATGAAATATAATTGGAAAGGATGCATTGAAGTATCTATGGAGGTTCCAAAACAACTGATCCAAAAACAATAATTGTCAACAAAGATCAAGCAAGAGTTTTTTTTCCCAAGTCGGGCATACCCATGCTCAGGAATGATGTAAGCATGGTCGCCAAAGCAAGTACACTGCAAATCCATGGCATATGTAAAATATAGTTATAGTTCATGGACACTAACAATACAAAGTGGATCCATGTGATAGAAATGAGGTAACAAGCATGGCCATGAAGAATACACAGTGGATCCATGTAAAAGTATATCATAGCTGCAAATAGATACACAGTGGAGCTATGTCTCAAAATCAATAATATAGGATAATTGGAACCAAAGGAATGAACCAGTTGATCCTTTGTGAGTACCAGACTATGAGGTGGCACCATATGAGTGGGGAAGGAGCACAAAATATGTGGTTCTTGTACTTCACCTGGAGTATTCACTATGATCCATCATGGTACAAGTCTACACTATGTGAATAAATGAATCAAAGTCAAACATAGTGAGACATAATTTGATTACTGATCATTGAGGTATACCATTAAAAAATGTGCGACAACCCACCGATAATTATAATGGGATTCAATGTACCATGGTACTATCTAACAAGTGTGAATGAATGAGTTGGCTTCGAACACTTGGTAGAAAGTATCGAGGAGGGGGCATTGAGGTATTCCCACTGTCAATAGCGAGGGAACCTGCCACTAATGACTGCAAGCCCCAAGGTACCAAACAAAAATCTAGATCCATCTCCCAGAGCAATATGTGTCGAAGTCGATGGGAGGGAACCCACTAGAAGGAAGGCATTAAGGCATCCTCCATCATCCAACATGAGGGGTGGTAAAAAGCCAAATATTTGGAAGAGATCAAACGAAGAGACTGATACTCATTATGATGAGACTAATTTGGGAAGGTTGACTTGCAAGGTCAAAGGCCGACTACATAATGCCTGACACAGGTTGAAAAATTTTCCTTGAACATAATCATGACACATTATGTGACTCAGGTAGCATGAATATAAGTAGGGATACATTTATGACGCAGGAGGCATCAACAAATGCTCCATATAGTTGGAAGAGTAACCAACCAAGGGAGATAAAATTCAATAACAAGAAAAAGTCTCCTAAATCCATACTAGACCCAAAATGATGAGATACCGACTCAAGATTGTGCTTTGTTCAAGGGTGACAAATTGTTTCCAATAAAAGAGATAGACGATTTCCCCCCTCTTTTTGTTTTTTTTAATTTTTTTTTCTATTTCATATTATTAAATCCTGAAAAAGAATAAAGAGTGTTATAGTACAATGGAGGAAATGAGTTTCATGAGAAAGCAAACTAGTTCCAAAGAAAAAGGAACATACCTATGCTCAATGCAAGAAAATCATGTGCGGGATAAGGACACTTGGGGAATGTTCCCTCTAGGGATAAGGTGTCGAGTCACAAAGGCATAAAATGCAAGGGGGGTGCTAATATGAATGTATAAGCAATGGGTTCAACAACATCATGTTGAATCCAACATTAGGCCTAAAATCACGAGCAGTCAATATGTAGATGCAACTACGACTCAACTTTAGGAATTAAACCTCCTAATATGGTCTTTTTTGTAAGTTTAGTCTCCAGGGCTTGAAAAAGAATAAAATAATACCAAGGAGAACTCTTTTGGCCAATACTGGACTAGAGAATTCATTTTTCCTACATATTCAGTTCGATCCAGAAAAGGGTTAAACTTATACCGAAAATATGTCTCTTCAAATCCATTTTACGAGTGTGACAGAGACAAGATCACTTGGCCATCTTTTCATATTTAAGGAGTCTAAAAAGAGATTAACTATGGACTCCCTTGTCCTTTTTCATAAATTTAGTCTCTTGAGCCCGAAAAGGTATAAACTACAACTTAGGAGAACTCTTCTAGCCTGTAGACTAGAGTATACATTTTTCATAAATAGTCTTGTCCAGTCTAAAAAAGGGGTGAAATTGCGTTGGACAGATGTTCCTTCAGGTCCATTTAACGAGTGTACAAGGAACAACGTCAGTCGGTAATCTTTTCAATTTTAAGGAGTTTGAAAAGAGATTAACTATGGAATCCCTAATGTCATTATGAGTAGTATGTAAAGGAGGGAGTCCCATTGGTAATAGCCATAACAAGAGTAAGTAAGAAGCATGAAGTTCATACACCATGTCATGGCGAGACTAAACAGGACTCATGAGCCTAATAGAAAACTTGCAACATGAGCGCTAGAATACAAAAGGATTCTAAACTAGGACGCCCACAGAAGGTAGGCTCTACCACATGAATTATGACACTTCTAAATAGCAGAGAAGTTTCTGCATTGGAACTCAGTGGGGTCGATCCTGAGGTTGAATGAATCAAGAAACGAATAATGAAAAAATGCATGGAGGGAAATACCTAACCTATATGCCAGTTTTGAGATCATTACGTGTCAGAAGGGATCGACATGGAATCTAAAGGTGCCAAAGAAAATGTCTCCAAAGTCTTGTATATAAGACCAAAAAACTTACCCAGAAGTTAATAATTCCAATATAGAAACCTCTGATAAAAACATGTGCTAAGGAAAATGGAATTTGAAAACACGACACCCAGAAAGTACAAAATATACAGAGGACCACACAGCCTTGTGGATTATGCATAGTAGTTCTCCAAGTAGAGCCCATTTCTAAGTTTAGGCTAAGGGTTTCATTGGTAACCAACCAGTAAAGATTCTAGTTCAAGAGGAGGTCGAAGATCCATCATCATATCTTCAAGGATGGCCTCATCTGAAGGAAAATCAAAATTTGGGGCTCAACATCTCACAAATACCAGAGCTCGAGGTCTTACAAACAACAATATCATACTCATGAGGAAACACTAGATTACTCAGGCCAATAGGGGGAAGCAAGGGCTCTCATTCCCCCATCAGATAAAACACTTGATCAATTAGACGCCACATAATTCACCTATGGTGGGGAAGAGTCTACTCGAACACTAGGAACACACAAAGAGGAAACCTGAGGTAAAGCTGAACTAGGATGGTGATTATCAAATGAAAGATGATAAATAGTGACAATGCTTTCATTGTGAGGGAAATACATCACATGAAAGAGAGTAGACACCACAACATTCATTTCATACACGTAATCATTTCCAAGAAGAAAATTAAAGTCTAAAGGACCTGGCACCACTAACAGATCGATTCAGACAATATTCCCACCTAAAGTGATAGGAAATTGAGGAAGAATCCCCATTCATTCACTAGGTCTTTTGTCGAAAGACAGTAGCTCACTGGTAGCTGACACAAGCTTAGGAGAAGCCAAATATTACCAAGTCGAGGATGATAAAACACTTGCATAGGATCCTTCATCTACAATACTTCATAAAATGCCTAATTTATTAATTCCAACCATTATCTGGAAGGGTGTAGAATAAGGAAGGCGAGGCTCTCCAAGATCATTCCAATAAAAGGAAACCATCCTAGGAATTGGAGGGAGTGTACTCAAAGAGAGTAGAATTCCCCCTTGTTTAGAAGATACTGAACTGGAAATGCTAAGGACACAGTCAAAAGACAAATAACTCCTCGAAAGAGGAGTGGGATCAACCAAAGATTGCATCGACAATGCCACTTCCTTAGACTTGTCACTCTCCAAGAGAAGAGTGGGATCAGTCGAATGCATCAGCATGAACACTTCCTCAATCACTAGTTGAATAGGATGCAAGTCAACATGGTCAAGAGACACATCACACCCCAAAACAAGAGTGGTGTTGGCCAAAAATTGCATCGGCACAACCACTTTGTGAACCAAAGATCGATTATATTGTTGGGAAACCGAAGATGACTCATGACTAGAAGGGTCGTCAGAAAATGACCACGCTTCTCGTGCCATGAAAATAGCAGGGAACAAATGAGTAAGGTGATATCCTTTGCAAATATTACAAATGAACTTGGTCTTATGTCCTATACGTCTAGGATTCTCAATCGTCTTAGCACCACCAGCGCAACTTGCAATGGCTACAGGTTTCCCCCGACATGACTAGCAGAAGTTGGTTGTATGTCTCCAACGTGAATAGCAAAGGTTGGTGACAAGACTCCAACATGAATCACATGGGTTGGTGACTCGATGCAAGATGACTATAAGTGATTGGACTTTTTCTCCTAGCATGACTAGCAGAGGCTAGTTTTGTGCCCCTAGCATGACTAGAAGAGGTTGGTTTTTGGTATTCAAGATGACCTACAGAGGTTGATGACCTATCTCCAACATGAATCGCAGAGGTTAGTATCTGATCTCCAACATGATTTGCAGAGGTTGGTGATGTTTGTCCAGTATGACTAGAAGTGACTAGACTCATGCCCCCGGCATGACTTGCATAGGTTGGTTTCTTTCCCCCATCATGACTTGCAAAGGTTGGGTGTTGGTATTCAACATGACTTGCATAGGTTGATGACCTATCTCCAATATGACTCAGAGAGGTTGGTGACTTCTTTTTATTACTCTTCCTCTTCCTATTCCTTTTAGACTTATGGTTACTAGTAGCTAGGATTTCACTAGAAGAGGGAGAAGGAGGAGAAGTAGACTTTACAGGTGTAGAAGGTGAAGGATAAAAATCCATACAATGCCCCTGAAATAAGGTATTTATCTAAGAAGCATCAAGAGCATTCGAGAAATTTGGAGTGGTCCACAACCAAACCGGTAGTACTAAATTCAACCCAGGAATGTTCAAAGTGGCCATCAAGGGGGCACCAACATTTCTACATGAAGGAAAAGCACAAAGTCTAGTACATTTTAAGTTTAGTTTTCATTTTAGTGGTTGTTTTTACTCAAAGGGTATGGAGGTG
>ML794353.1:163846-177494 GCA_009831015.1 Picea engelmannii | reverse complement strand
ACATTTTAATTACATAACTTTGCCATATGAAGGAGGATTTTCTCCCATGAATAATCGAAGCGACCAGGGCGAAGTCCATAATGCATCCGTGGCATTCACCTCTGCAAATGCAGCACATAATTTCAGTGGCATGTCCCATAGTGACATGGACTCATTATTTTTTCGATAATCATGTGTCAGAAGGAGGCCTAATTGGGGGCCTTCGAGGCCAAATTGGGTCGGATGAAGAAAACCCATTTCAGATACAGGTGTGAAGGCCTGTAGAAGCCTGTCAATTCTAGTGTCAAGCCCATAATTTTACCCCAATTTTAATTTTTTCCCTGATCAGTCTACCGACCGGCTCCTTCCCATGTACCTTCTCGGGGCCATATCTTACTCATCTGGAGTCATATTTGCGCCAAACGAAAGGATGCAGAAAGGTAGAGGAAAAATATACATAATGGGAATAAGAAAGAATAGTTTTGTGGCTGTTTGGTATAGGGGAAAATCCTCTCAAGGTTCAGGCCCAGGGGGTCCCCTCACCGAAACAAGCCCAAATTGAAGCCATGCTTCAGCCAGCTCACAGGGAAACTTATCGAAAGCAAAGGGAGGGGGTATAATTAGGTATGAAAAGTGTATGAACAGTCATCATTTCCTTACATACAATGACCAAATCCCAAAGGCCCCTTGCCCTCCTAAGAAGCTTTGCAATTTCCCCACACCTTGGGGCTTCATCCCGGTGAATTCGGTAGCCATGGATGGCCTGGAAGCTGTCATAAATCACCTCACCTACATCTGCAAAAGATGGAAGTAGTCAAAGATCCTTTGGGATGGCACAAATCCCAAGGAAAATGGTGATGTGTCATATTGATTTTTTCATTTTATGAAAAATGACTTTTTGTAATATGTAGTCTTGTGTGATTTGCTTTTTGGTATGCATACATTGTAATTAAGTGGTCAAATCAGATTTGATTTGATCCCTTTTGGATAAGATTCCCTTTTGGGATAAGGTTACTTTTTGGTGAAAAGACAAAAGACTTTAGGGTTGGTCCACTTGTCACTTTTCCAAAAGTGACAAGTGTTTTGTGACCTAACCCTAAGCCTTCACCTCTCCTTTATAAATAAGAGGGTTGGCATTGTAAAAAGGGAGGATGAATATAGTAGCAAAGCTCTGCTGAAATTTTCCAAGACTCTTTGTGTGTGTGATACTTGTTAGATTTTAGTTGTTGGATGTGTTACTTGTTGGTTAAGGATTGAGGGGTAGAAGTAAATTCTTGTTATGTTAGATATATTCGGGAGGGATTGGTTAGCTAGGTGTTTTTGTTGCTTCATTGGGTTTAAATTGATTGCTTTAATTTTCTAACAGCTTGGTTTAACTTGTTTGGTGTGTTTTAGTGCATATTTTCTGAAGTACTCAGTTTTTTTCAGCCTTAGCTAGTGGTCGGGAGTCCTAGGGCCCCTTAGGATAACCCCCAAATAAGCCCCTTAGTTGGTTGTTCATACTTGTTTACTTCCTCTTTTCATTCATGTACATTTCTGTTATGTTTTCCTACCATTAACCTTGTTGTCCCAAATAGAAAAATTGGTCATTTTGGTCAATTTTCCCCCACAGGACAACCATCTTAGTTGGTTGTTATATATCTTTTATGTGAAAATTTATATTTCATTTAATTCAGTTTTTTCATATATAAATACTAAAATTTCGTTGTTTGCCTGCAAGGACATAACCGATCACCTATTATGCTTGTCCTAAGCAGTTGGGGACCACCTAAAGACCTGTTTGAGGAAAAGGGGCTAGTAGGACAGCGAAGAAAAAACATCAAATCAGATCGGTAAATCTACCCAACCACTCTCATATTCACCTTATATTCACTTGCACTCATTCAAAATTTTGGCACACATACCCATGTTGATATACTTTGTTTGTGTAAATAGTTTGAGTAGTTTCCTTGTGAATTTATGTTCATAAAATCTGATCTATAATTGTGTAGATAATCATCACTATTTCTAAAATTCAAATAGTAAACTTCCAATCCCCATACAAGGGATCAATTGGGACTTTCATGCACATGGCGGCCTTACCGCTCGCAAAGAGCCTCAACCCATTCATTTGGGTTGAATGGTGTAAATGTTTACTTGTAATTAGTTAATTTTGTCATCTTTTCATTGTATAATTTTTCATTCACTAATCTACAGATGGCTGCCCCTAAAGGGTCCATACAAAACTCAACAAGCTAAATACACTCAAAAAGTCACAAAACACTTGAAAAAAATCCAGGGGTCCACCCCATACACTCAAAACAAAACTTATACTATTTAGCTACATATATATACATATTATTTAGCTATGACATATATGTCACATACCTATTTACTTGTTTTATGTATAAAGTTTTAGATAGATTTCAAATTTAGTGACCAGGAGACACAGTTGTGAAATCAAGATGTGACCTCGCCACGTGGATGGCATGGTCTTTCATTTCAAGAAATTTCAATTTTGTAGGATACTAAGAGTCAAAGCTTGGGAGTATTCATTAGGAGCCCCTCGAAAGTTGTCTAGTTAGTATAAATCGAGTGGTCTTTACTTAGTACCACATGGTCAAGGAGTTTAATAGCTTAGCTTGGTTGGAATACTACTTTGCTTGGGTAAGCTTAGCTAAAAATCCCTTTAGGGGGTCATGGGCCTCTTCCTTTTTGCAAGTATCCTTCTTCCATCCAAGCGACTTTAAGATCCCAAAAGCACTAGTGATGAGAAGTGGATAATCCCTGCTTCTCTAAACTACATGGGGCACTCTTCAACCTAACCATTGTGGTCTGCTAAGACTACTCTTCTTATACTGGTTGGCACACTTTCTAGGTGTGTTTTCCTAATCGAGATAGCCTTAAAAATAGTGTGGTGGTCAAGGCATGTGTTAATGACAAAAAAATCACCAATAAAATACATCTAAAGTCAAACCTTTTGTCAGTCCACCCTTCACCCACGAACCGAACTTGAAGTTGTAAATACTTTCCCTTATAACATAGTTGTAACAACATATAAAAAGGTTGTCTATCTCCTTTTACAACCCCCTTTTTTATTTGACAATCTTCCGGGATCACTTCTCGGGTCACCACGGGGGGTATCAGGCCATTATGGGCTTGTTTCCCTGTCTTAAAAGCTTCAAACAACTTGTTTATAACAATTTAGAGACATCTAAAAGGAATTGGTTATATATTTTAAGCTCACGTTTCACCCTTGTTTTGCACTCTTTCACTTGAGGCATCCATTGGTTAATTGTCTTGGACCCTGTTTTACCTTTGGAACCCATTCTGGGCCATTTTCCAATGCTTTAAGGGAGAGAATAGCTCGTTGTTCACTTTATTTAGTTCGTTGACCTAAAAATAAACGAGCTTATTTTCATCCTATTATCCATAATGTTCACCCCCCATGCCATTTTGGCCATCCAGGAAGATGAGGGAGGACAACACCCAGGGTGGGTGGTCTTGAGAAAGACTTTGTGTAAGTCTTTCACCTCTCCTTTTTCCCCTTCATTACTGCCTCGGGTGAAGGACCACCTGAGGTGCTGGTAGTCTCTGCCTCATGTCGATATATCAAAAAGGTTGTAATCGGCTTCACAACCTAATAGGGTGGATCTATCCCAATGGACATATTTTGCTTATAACACGTCCCCTTTTATGGTGACCATACTAGGGACTTGCAAATCTCTTTAGTTTTGTTTGTATCCCAAACTTGTACTGAGTAGTGGACCCAAATTCTTTGGGGTCCTTTTCCCACTTGTTGACAAAATTTTGTGGCAAGGTCTTTCAGTGACCCTTTGGATTTACTTTGGTACTTGTCATAGTTTTGTTCCCTTGCAATTTCGTTGCATCTGGGAGTCATAAATACCGTCGAGTTTTCCTTTCCTCTAACCATGTCAGTGTCTGATCCTACTTGTTCTAACTCACATGAGAAGTTATAAATCTATCATACTTTACCTTCCACTTCAAGAAGAACGAAAAAAAATATTTGTTTATAGTTGGGTTGATCTACATCGTTTTAAAAAGAGTAGGATTGTTGGTGTGATACATCTCTTGTATTCAAAGTACTTACTTGATCCCCTTGCAAGTTGGTAGGGAGGAAGTATCCTAAGACTAGGGAAACAATGTCCCCCAGGAATACAAGAAGTCAAAGTTCACGAAAGAAAACAAGTAGTGAGATACATACACCTAGGAAACCATGGAAACTCGTTACACCTATCGTGTGAGCTGAGTCACCCTCTTCCTCTTATCCTATTCAAATCCCCTTACTAAAGAAAGCTTTAGTCAATCAAATAATAGTTACTAATCCTTAAGTTTTTCCTCTCATCATTTCAACAACTTTTGTTGTTCCTCTCATAGTTGTTCTGATGGAAATGCCCTGGAAACCTGGGACTCCATTGAGATTCACCCGACCTCTTCATGACATACCTGCATATGCCCCAAAAAGGCTTCCTAAGTTTAGTGGAACTACTACATTTAGTGACAAGGAACATATACAAAACTTTGATGATGCATTATCACTCATGAACATAACAATTCATGATGTCATCATTAAACTCTTTCCAAGAACCTTTGAGGGTGAAGCAGCGAGATGGTATCGCTTGTTTCCTAATGATAGTATCCCAGATTGGGACACTATGATCCAAGAATTCAAGAAGCATTT
This sequence comes from Picea engelmannii, assembly GCA_009831015.1. Lineage (NCBI taxonomy): Eukaryota > Viridiplantae > Streptophyta > Pinopsida > Pinales > Pinaceae > Picea > Picea engelmannii. Next base: position 172,834 of record ML794353.1, on the reverse strand, counting down.
CCAAGGGGTGGATGATTTGGCTTCTCTACTCAGGGATTTCACAACCATCTCCATCCATGAGGGGGACCAAATTCGAAACTTTAATCAATGCTTTACCTCAACCTTGAATTGGATCCCAACTGCTTCCCAACCATCTGGGAACAGTTTGTTCCATTACTAAATGACCATTGTGAATCTGAATGTAAATTATATATTGAAAGATAAATCAATACAAACTTTAGATGCGTCCAAGGATAGCACCCTGGAAATTTAGAGAAGCATAGAGGAATCTTGTATGATTCCCTCACCTTTAGCGCAGCCCCGTTTTAATAGGAGACCTAGGAATGAGTTAACTTGAAACGAGGTTCCTCGGTATGAACCCCCACCTGCCCAAACTTTAAGGATTGAAGAAAGGGAAAGTTTTGGAATGCTTAAGTTGTTAATGAACATGAACAACCAAATACTTTCCCTTAGTTGAAAGGTGAATGATTTGCAATTTACTGCTCCTGCAAGGTGAAGGCCTTCTTTTCCTCCTACATGTCCTCCTAGGAAACATGTTGTTGAAGTGGATTGGTGCCAATTTTCCAGGACTTCCATAATCCTGAGTATTGTTAATTATATACATGTCACCTGGAATTGTCTAAAACTGGCAAAGCCCCTCTACCCCCTGTGAAAAACAAGCTTGCTTCCACTTCCTAAAATGACCAAGTTAACATGAAAGACTTTATTCCCTGTGATGATGATCCTCTTGCTTTCGGAAGATTTGTTGTAGAAACTAAGAGTCAGAACCCTAAAACCACTCTGCAAGGGGTGGAAGGGACAAAAATCGATCCCAAGGACAATAAAAAAGGAAAACTTCCCGCGAATGGTAGATTACCTTCCCCTCCAAGGAACAAGGTTCTGTGGACTCCAAACAAGGTAAATTTTCCTAGTAATCCATCACCCAGCTTCCCAACACCAGTACCTTATAACATCGTTGAAGATATAGAGAAGGCCCCTGCCCACATGACATTATTAGATGCTCTTAGAACACCTGCTCAATTTGAAAACCTTTCACGTGTTCTACAAGCACCTCCTACTCCACGAATGGAACAAAGAGTTCCTCTTTCCAAAGAGTCCTCTTCTCAACCTAAGGAATCATATGATGTTATAGATTTATACCCCGGGGTTCCTCATTTCTATATCTCAGTTTTGATTTCGGATTTTGTGCTCCATAAATGTGTCGCTGACATAGGAGTGAGGCACAATGTCATGCCCCTTCAAGTTATGAGAAGGTTGAGTCTTGAATGCACAGGCCCATGTAAATATCTGTTAGCTTTGGATTCAAGGATTGTAGAAACCATTGGTTACATCAAGGACTTATCCATTACTTTCAACCAAGCTCCATATGTGAGCATGCTCATAAACATGATCGTAGTAGATATACCTTAAGCATATGGCCTGCTTTTAGGGAGGGAGTGGTCCACCAAATTCAAAAAGGGTTGTTACTTCATGGAAGGAACCCACTTAACCTTTCCTCATAAAGGTGTTGAAGTTGTCATTAGGAGGGAACCAAAATACCGAGAGTAGGTTGTACATGCTTTCTACAATAAAAAACATGTGTCTTTTCAAGATACAGGGATGGGTACGTACATTGTGTTATCTGAGGAAGATTCACATGTCCCTCCTTCTGAGTTGGAAGAAATGGTGTGGATTATGGATTTTGACGATGCTAAATCCAAGCACGGATCTGGGGCTAGGGTTCTTTTGTGTGATCCCAAGGGGAAGGAAATCCCTTTCTCTTTTCGATTAGAATTCCCTAACACTAATAATATGGTTGAATATGAAGCCTTAGTTCAAGGCCTCCAAAAAGCCTTAGACTTAGGAATACGCCATTTATTGGTAAGTGGGGATTATGAATTGGTTGTGAATCAAATCAGAGACAAATATGAAGTTCATAACCCACAACTCAAAAAATACCACCGAAGGGATAAGGAACTTATTGAGAAGCTCTTATCTTTCAACATTCAAGCCGTACCTAGGGCCACAAACCATGTAGATGATACTTTGGCCTTGGTTGGTTCTTGCTTCACTTTGGATTTTGTAAGGTCTATCGAAGATATAAAGGTCCAAATTTTACATAGACCTGCGTTACCTGATAATGTTGACTCTTGGAAAAAAATTTATACTGACGAAAAAATCTGTAGATTCCTTCAAAACAAGGAGGAAAATTTGAAGATTTACATATCAGCCATGAGTTGGAAGAGGAAACCGTGGACATAATCCAATTGAAGACAAATAAAATTCCCTCTGGTTTGTCTGTATGGGAATCCATGTTTGATTCCAATGATGCCAATACCTTTGCACCTAGTATTGATAGTGAATCTGTTAGGAAGGTGCGAGAAGCCATCCCTATAAACCTGGGAACTGAGAAAGATTTAAAATTGTTCTATATAGGGTCACAGTGTTCTCCTTCTGAGATCGCTCAATTCACAGAACTCTTGACAGAGTTCAAGGATGTTTTTGCTTGGTCCTATGAATATCTCAAGGTTTTTGATAGGCAGGAGATAGTCCATGTCATACCCATAATCCTTGATTTGAAACCTTATAGGAAGAGACAAAGAAAGAACAACCCTGCTTTAGAATAAACAATTAAATCTGAATTAGACAAGATGGAAGCATTCGGGGTCATATACCATGTCTGTTACTCACAATGGGTATCTAATTTGGTTCTCGTTAGGAAGAAGACTGGTGATATTCGTTTGTGTGTCGACTTTCGACATTTGAATAGGGTGTCCCTAAGGGACAAATACCTCCTCCCACCAATGGAAAAGATCCTCCAACAATTCTTCGGGTCTCAAATGATGTCCCTTTTAGATGGTTTCTTAGGTTACAATCATATAGCCCTCAAGCCTTCTGATAGTCACAAAACCACCTTCACTACTCGTTGGGGCACATATGCATATAACAAGATGCCTTTTGGCTTGATTAATGTCGGGAACACCTTTCAATGTTTCATGGCCATTACTTTCAAAGGATTATTGGGTAAGATGTTTGTTGTTTATTTCGATGACCTCACAGTCTTTTCCAAAGAACGAAGTAATCATTTTGATCACCTCAGGTAGGTTCTTCTTAGATGTCGTAAGTTTGGTATATCTTTAAATCCTAGGAAGACCATTTTCGATGTTATGGAGGGAAAAAATTTGGGTCACATAGTCTTTCGAGAAGGTGTCAAAGTTGATCCCGAGAGGGTGGTAGAAATAAAAAATCTTCCCTTACCTACTAATAAAGAAGAAATGCAATCTTTCTTTGGAAAGATAAACTTCTTGAGACGCTTCATTCAGTATTTTGCTCAAGTAGTCAAACCTCTAAATCAGCTTATGAAGAAGGACAATCGGTTCAAATGGGACCACCCTACCCATTAGGATTTTGAATCCATTAAGCAAGCCATTGCTTCTTCCCCTCTATTAATCAGTCCTAATCCCTCTAAATATTTTGTCATGTACACTAATTCATCAGAGGAGACAATTTCTGCAATCTTATTGCAAAAGGATCATGAGGAAAATCTTAGTCCAATCACCTTCGTAAGACAAAATTTGAAGACATGCCAACTCAACTATTCTACACTGGAGAAACATGGTTATTATTTGTATAAAGCCTTGAATTAATTTCAACATTACATCCAAGGCCACAAAGTTCAGGTTTTTGTGCCTACATATCTCATAGTCACTACCTTGAATCAAACCGAATTGCATAGTAAGTGGTCCAAATGGATCATGCACATGCAAGAATATGACTTGGACATTAAACCAATGAAAACCATAAGGGGGAGAGGGTTGGATGAAGTTCTAACCCAATCCCACTCCTCGGTCATGTCTAAACCACCTCAAGTAGATGACTTGATTTCTTTCGAAGAGTTGGTTAACGAAACCGAGTTAGCCTCACAACCATGGTATAGGCCTATCATATATTTTCTTATCAATGGTGTTTTTCCACTGGACATGGATACTAAAGCCAAACAAAAACTTTGTTTACAAGTTGTCTGGTATGTTTTAAAAGACCAAATCCTCTACTGAAGAAACCTTGATGGGGTTTTGTCACGATGCTTGAATCCTGCCCAATCCCAAATGGAACTTGAACAATGCCATTCAAGGGTTTGTGGAGGTCACTTTTCAGCCAAAACCACTGCAGCAAAAGTTTTACATGCATGTTACTTTTGGCCTTCACTCCACCAAGATGCCCATTTACCAGTTCAAAAATGTGAAGCTTGCCAATGCTTCAGTGGGAAGCAAAAGTTAGCTGCCTTACCTCTTAGGCCTATTGAATTCCAATTCCCTTTCTTAAGATGGGGCATGGACTTTATTGGGCAGTTTCACCACCTTCCAGCGCTGGTCACATATTCATATTAACAACTACAGATTACTTTACAAAGTGGGCTAAAGAAAACTCTTAGGAATTCTACGAGTCAGCAGGTGGTAGAATTTGTTGAGCATAATATTTTATCCCGTTTTGGGACCCCTGCTGATATATTAACTGATAATGGATCAACTTTCATGTCTGATGTCATGCTCCACCTTGGTGTTACATATGGCATCCAAATTTTTCAATATTCCACCTATTACCCCCAAGGTAATGGATTGGTCAAATCAACAAATAAAAATCTGATTTGTATCCTTAAGAGGATGATCAAAGATAACGAGTGTGATTGGCACACAAAGTTAAAATTTTCTTTATGGGCTGATCGTATAACCCCTAAGACAACAATGGGTCAAAGTCCTTAAACTCTGGTGTATGAAGCCCCTTTTGTCCTGCTTGTTCACTTACAAATTCCATCCTTGAGGTTGGCTATTGCTGAGGCAGAAGATGATTTCCAACCTTTACAACATCGTTTAGACACACTCATTGAACTAGAAGAAGTAAGAAAAGATGCATTCCAACACCTCCAAAAGAAGCAAGACATTGTTAAATGTTCCTTCAATAAAAGAGCCACAATGCTAAATTACAAAGTAGGAGATGATGTCTTACTATGGGACAATGCACATGAGGCCCCATCCAAACATCGCAAGTTTGATTCTTTATGGTTGGGTCCTTACACAATCTACGAGGTTTTAGGGATAAATGTTTTCAGACTAAAACCTTGGATGGTGAACCACTTCAATTCCCTGTGAATGGTCATCACCTAAAGTTCTTTTACTCCTGAAAGACCTCGTCATCTTGTATATAAGTCACCACTTGTTTATTTTTTGTTTGTATGTATTTGATGTTGTCATTTTTATGCTTGTATATATCTCCTTGGTTTCAATTCTGAGCCTTTTGTTTCTTGCTTGGTTTCAATTTTGGGTCTTTTTTCTTGTTTGATTTCGATTTTGTGTATAATCCCCCCTTTGATTTTTCCCTTGGTTTTGGTCTTTTTCATTTTAATTTCCTAGGTTGTCATCCTTTTTGGTTTGTCTAGTGTTCAATGGGAAGGGTATTGTTCTTATTGTTGTATGGTTGTTTGAAATGAACGAACTCCTAGGATCTCTTTTATCATACTTGACATTTTGGGAAACTTTGTCTTAATGCCATCTTAAATGGGAGTAAACCTTATTTTTATTTAATCAAAGTCAGTGGGGAAAGTCTAAGGAGGTAGCATATCATTCTCTGGTGAAGATGAAAACCATGATGGCATGATGGCTTACATAGCTATGTGATTACAAATACACTTTACCTGACCACTTACAATCTGATTTTTTCCATGCAATGATTGTTTTTCCTACAAAGTTCCATCACTTGTGAGCACTTGATATTTCAGCACCTACTGCCAGAGGTTTTTTGTATTTCTCTACTCCCTTGTTTGACTGATTTGCATGCTATTTTTTCTTCAGTGGGTCATTGATTTCAAAATATCCTTGTTTTATTTTTTTGTGTGTAGAGAATATAAGGTATGCATGGGACTTTGTGTTGATCCAAGGTTCACCTTAAGCCTCGATTCTCACAGTTAAACCATAATTTAGGTGAGGGACCCGTGTCACTTGGGCCACATTGCTCAACAAAACCTGGGTCATTATTCCCATTATTCTATCTTATGTGAATCTCAGTATAAATTCTTTTGTATATCTTTACTACACCACTTTCATTCTTCGGTTATCCATAATGTGAAAAATGGTCCTTATACTACAGTTGAATTCCCCCCCTCACCCACATTGTTCACTTTGAAAGTATAAATTTCTACCGAGTATTCCTGCCTGTAATGTGGGTGATCTCGTTGTTATACATTATTTGGAAGGAATTTCCCCTTCGGCACCAATAATGTTGACTCAAAAATATTCTCTGGGTTGAACATGGTGTTTTACACTGTCATTCCTCCATAAATGTCCCTTTGTGCTATGGTTCTAGTCGAAGACAGTGGCAGGGGTCATAGTTACTATGGCCTCTTCCCTTGAAAGAGTATCAGTTGGTTACTTCCAGAGTTTTTTGAACCCTCCCACATGATAATTCCTCATGTCAATACTATTCAGTTCATATTTATGAGCTAAGCACGCAGTTAGCAAGAATTTTAACGTTGGCCCCCTTTGCTTGTCACTAGGCGGGTCCCTTGGGGATGGGGTCCTTTTGCAAAGGGTAAGCTGAAGTATGGTCACAATTTAGGAAAAAAAATGTTTTCATATTATAGGGATCGAGACAAGATTTATAATGGGCTATCATGAGCCCGGTTCTGAGTCTGTATGACCATGTATGGAGGATGCAAAGTTAGTGTCACCTGAATGGCCAAAACCAATAGTTGTGACTTCCTGGTCTGATTCTGTTCAGATTCCTATTTAAAAAGGAAAATCAAACCCAGACATGGTGTAGGGAAGCGTGATACCATTCCAACGATATATCCCATGCTTGGTTTCGACCCCTGGCTGGTAAGAATGAGCTTTCACAATTTCATGACCAATTTCGGACACGAGATTGGTTGCAGTGATTCGGGGTTTACAAATTGTTGGTGAAGAGTTTTAAATTAGAGATTCAGTGATTCCATACTATAATAGACTCAAATACCTTTCCAACGGATCCTCATTTTCCTCATTCCAACCTCGGGTGGCTCGGTTAGAGATGTCACAAGTTGGTCAATTATTTCGGGCAAAGGGGGGGAAACTAGCTCACATAGTAGGGTTTCATGACAGCTAAAATAGTCATTAATGGCCCCAGCATACAGATATGGCCACCTCATTGAATTAATCGTCGATACCTTAACATCGATACCTCATTTTGCTCGATTATATATCGTATGACGATTTTGCGCCTTTCGCAAGATAGGGTGCCATGTGGGCCTACCAACAAGTTAGGGGTTTTAAGAAGCCATTGTTCCAGGCTGAAATTGAGGGCTGAGGTGGCATTGTTTCAGATTGGTGACAACATATTCTCGACGGTATCATCGATATCTTTCCAACAACGTGCCTTGCATCAAATTCCAACTTTGTCTCATCTGACAACCTTTTTTAGGCTAATTCAACAACAACAAGGTCAAAGTCAAACTTTGACTTGCACAATTTTCGAGGAATATTAAAAAATAATGGGAAAAAAAATATTAAAATTTCAGAAATTATGGAAAATCAAGGGGAGGACACACAACCTCCCTCATGAAATATTGGGGATTTTTTTGTTTTTTGGAAAATTGGAAAATACAAAATCCCCCCTCTCCCCTCTCTCAAGTCATTTTGGCATTTTGTCCAAGGGGAGAGGGAGCTCTGCAACATGCTTCAATGACAGAAGGAGGCTTCCTGGTAGTAGGTGTAGGTCTATATTGGGTATCTAGACATAACCATCTAACAACCTTCAGACACAAATCCAGGTAAACCCCGGTCAGTCCCAATTCAAAAGAAAAACTTGCTAGTTGTGGTGAATTTATTTGCATGAGAGAGTGTTATTTATGCATTCAGAGCGATTATCTCAGTGCTGGTTCAGATTTCAAATCAGTGTTGGTTCAGATTTAAATTTTTTTGTTGGTTCATGTTTGTTGGGGTGTCATTTTCATTTATTTTATGTGTGCAAAAAATTCAAAGGGGAGGGGATTCGAACCCCTCTTGGGCACTAGGCCCAAGCCTGCAAGGTTCCTTTAGAGGATCAAATGTTTGACTGTGGCTCAGTATGCAAGCCTGTAAATGGCCATTTGTAGGACATGGGATTTGAACCCCAGCCCCCTCCCTTTTTCTTTGCTAAAAAATTCCCAGGAAGCCCCATAAATCAAGAAGGAGGGGAGGGGGTTTAAACCCAAAACCTCCCTCTCCTAACTATTGGAAAAAACCCAAAAATGTCAAAAAATTTGAAATAATTTTTGGGGGTGGTTGGCCACCCGTCCACCACTTGGGTGCCACCACCACCCCCTCACCTCCACCACTGGAACTCAACCACTGCTCTCCCATCCCTGTGCACAAGCTCTAGCCACCACTCCATACCCTGCACCTATGCACACACCTCTCCTATCCCCCATTGTCATCTCCCATGCATGCCCAGCTCCTCCCCTCACCCTCCTCTCCTCCCTCTATGTTTCTCCTCCAAAACCTTGTGCTCCCCTTTCCTCCACTCCTCCTCTCCCTGCAACACTCTTCCCCATTCCCTCCCATCCACCACCTTGACCTTCCATTGCTCCCTAACCCTCCACCTCCATGTCCAAGTCCCTCCTCAACACTCTCCTCCCCTCGCACGCCCTCCTTTTCCTCCATCTCTACAACTCCTCTTCCCCAAAACCCAACCCCTTCCTTCTCCCCATCCCCTTCTCCCTCCTCTTCACACACGCACTATGCCACCACTCCACCCCGCTTGGCCCTTTCCCCTTGCCTCCACCCTCCACTTCCCTCTGCATGCTCGTCCCTTCTCCCAAACCCCAACTAGAACCCTCTCCCCTAGCTCTTACCACCTCCTCTAAACCCATGCACGCTACCCAGCAGCTTCCCCACTTCTCCCTACCACCTCCTCCCATCTCCTCTCCTCCCTAGGCTCCTCCATACCCGCGGGCTCGGTTGGGTTTTGTCCTGGTCATATGGGTGACCAGGGGCGCTATGT
>ML794353.1:73219-93174 GCA_009831015.1 Picea engelmannii | reverse complement strand
TCTGAAAAACAACACCAGTGGGCTCAATGGTTACCCCTCGCTGAATGGTGGTACAACACTACATACCATACAGCCACTCGCATGACTCCTTTTGAAGCAGTGTATGGATAGAAGCCACCGTCAGTTCTCTCATAGTTACCGGGTACCTCGAAGGTCCAGGCGGTCAACCAAACACTTACAGTCTGAGAGGATATCCTTCGTACCCTTAAAGAGAACTTGGTCATGGCCCAGAATAGAATGAAGCAGCAAGCAGATCAAGGTCACTCGGAACGTCACTTTGTAGAAGGGGATCAGGTGTTTCTGCGTCTGCAACCATATAAGCAAACTTCCCTCAAGGTCGAGCAGTGTCAGAAGCTAGCACCCAAATTTTATGGCCCTTACATAGTTCTAAAGCGTGTGGGACAAGTCGCATATCACTTAGCTCTGCCCAGTCAGTCGAAGCTACATCTAGTTTTTCATGTTTCATGCTTGAAGAAGGTGATTGGAACCAGGTGCCACATTCAAACCAACCTTCCAGAGTTAGCCGAAGAAGGATCCATTTGGCTACAACCAGAAGCAGTTTTGGACCAGCAGGAGCATCGCCTGCGTTAGAGAACCATCAAGGAAGTGCTAGTAAAGTGGAAAGATATGACTCCAGCAGATGCCACTTGGGAACCAGCTACCATTCTACGGCAGTTTCCACATCTCAAGCCTTGAGGACAAGGTTGTTTTTAAGGGGGAGGACATGTTAAGGTCCTAACCCGCACATAGGTAGATCAATGTATTCAGATGTAATAAAGGTCAATATTAATGAGACCTTTCAATAAAAGAGAATAAGGCAGATGTAAGAAGACCTAATAGAAGCTTCTATAAGGATCTTCCTCTAGATGCTTCTCTTAAGAGACATATTTAGCATAAATAAGGGTCGAGGGTATGAAGAACCCTAGCTTGGATATTATTGTAACAGAGCGCTGCTCGATTGGAGGTTGTCCCCTTGAAGAGGCCTGTGAACATTGCTATCTAATTCAAAGTGTTATTTCTGTTGCTATTTCGTATATCATTTTTGTGTATTGTGAAGATTATGCTAGATATTTTGCTGATATTCTATTATTTCTAGAATTTCAATTTTGTTCTGCATATTTTATATATCTGGTATCTTGCACGGTTCAACCATAAGTATCTTCCATGATAGCAGGACAACAGCAACTTGATGCATGCGTTCACTTCTTGATGCCTCTCTAAATGAGGAATCTTCATTACATTAAGTAGGGTTGACTGCGTGAGGTTTTGGGTCCATGATTGAGCGATAATCTTGGAGTTATTTCCTTTTGTTTGCGTCAAGAATTTATGGGGGGCGAGCATACTGTAAAATTTCTTGTCGTCGAGGTTGAAGTCACTAAAATTCAACGCTGCGAGCTTATCCTAGTCAGCATGAACTGTGTGCACCCCTTTCAGAAGATATGTAGTGATCAAAGAATACTTGAAGTCTCTGGGTACACTATCTCAATTGATGGCATCGCTTAGAGGTGGTAGATAGGTAGGTAGGATGCTTGGAATCAGTTTAGTGTTCGCAATATCGTCTCAATGCTTGGTGCACTTCTCATCGGCTGGTTGGGATGGATCAGCTCGAGCAGTGGATGGAGAGGCCTATAGTCCTCTCGTTGATGAGGCTTGTACACCTATGGACACCCCTGGCTCTGACATGACTCTCTTAGTCATCAAGTTGATCAGAACCTCTTCAACAACTTTCTCTGCAGCGCTCAATGCTTGTGACATATGCACTCAGGATAAACAATTCGCAAGATTAGGGAACAAATCGAACACGGTAATGAGATAGAGAATGAGGTCATAATGATCACTATATAAAATCAGTTTAGGTTGTGGGCTCGAATTCTTGATTTGGAAAAAGTGTTCTCAGTGCATGGTGCGATGAGCTAAATAGGTAATTCGACAATGGTTGGCTTGCAACGGGTATGAGCCACCATTAACTCCTGTTCGATCCATTATGGCGTAGTCCAACGGTCGGATGATGAACCTTTATTTCTTTTCTGTCCATTCAGAGTGGGAGTCGAACGACTATATCGGTCCCAACGACTATATTGCTTCGACATTGCGAAGTACTCTATGTCACAATTCTGATATTTCAGCGAAGCTCCAATTCCGTAATTTTTCGTTCTGCAAGGTCTCTTATAGAACCTCCTATAACCTTTCAGTATTAGCCCTTTTCTTTCTTAACTTTCTAGCCTTCTTTCCAGTGATCTTCATCATGGTAATGATTTTCTCATTCTGATTCTTTTCTTCTTTGGTCTTAGTTACTTCGCACCGTTGAAATTTTGTCCTAGGGTTCCTGTGTAATACTTCTTCCTTTTCTAGGATAGGTAATTCACTCTTTTGAGGATACTCTAGTTTTCTCTTAGCCTCGACATCTGAGTTGCTAGTATTAAATATCTGTGATCTTCTCTTATGTTCCTCAATCAAGTGTGTGATCCTTCTGGTCATAAACTCTTTTAACTCTTGCTTCTTCTGTTCCAAAACTTCTTCTTCCTCCTTTCGTCTAGCTTGATCTCTAGAAATCCAAGGTTTTCCTATTAGCATGGTAAACGGGGCTCTGTCTTCAGCAAATTTAATAATCTCAAAGTCCTCTTCTGTTGAAGTTCCATTGACAGTCATAGGTATTCATGCGATCCTTCCACATAGGTTTACTAGATTTCCTTTGAATAAACTTATTCCTCCTAGGGAAGGGATCATAGCAGGCCTTCCTATATCTTCCCAAGTTTTTTGTAGCATAATATTCATCTGTGTTTCCTCATCCAGGACACAGTCAATGTCGAAGTCCCCTATTCTTGCTTCGATGCATTCCTTCTCTTTGAATATCTCTGATAAGCTGACATATCGGTGGTCATTCAGGGTTTCTTTTATTTGTATCCATACTTTCTCTTATTCTTGTTGGGGTTCTGCCTTTTCTAGATCTGCCTTAGGGTTCTCTTGACTCAGGTGCATTCCTTCAATCTTAGAGATCATTCTTGGTAAATCCGACACTTCATGGTCCATAGCCTTACAATAGACACAACTAGGTCTTCTGCCAGGGAATCCCTTAGCAAGATGTCCTGGTCTTCTGCAACTATAACAGAGGGTTAATCCTCTTTTTCTTCTAAATGTTCCCCAACTTCTTCTATACTACACACTAGGACCATGGTAGCTAACCTGCAGCAAATTCTTTCTAGGGTCTTGCATCCATTTGTTAGTCCAAACATTCTTTCTATGCATAGGTATAACATATCTTTAGTATTCTTATCATATCTATTCATATCAAACCTTATTTCTTCTATTAACACCCTAGCTTTCAAACTAGGACAAAACCTATCAGATATACCTAGATCCATATTCTAGAAGCAAAAATTTCCACCTATCTTACTTTTACAGAGCACAAATCTTTCATTTCTAAGACTTCTCTAACTATTCTTACCTTTAATAGAGCACAAATATTTCAGATCTAAGACTTCTTTAACTATTCTTACCTTTAACAGAGCACAAATCTTTCATATCTAAGACTTATTTAACTATTCTTACCTTTAACAGAGCACAAAGCTTACAGATCTTACCTCTTTCAATCAGAACTTCTCACTTTTGCCTTCCTTGGAGCACAAAGCTTTTAGATCATGCTTCTTCTCTATAGATATGACCTTCTTTCTTTAGCACAAAGCTTTACGGATCAAGTAGAATACTGTGCACTAGAGCACAGATCCATGCACAGATCTTTCATAGTTTCAGGATGAATCTTTTGCACAGAACTTCCTCTTTCTCAATTCCCAGCATTCACAGTTTCAGGTCCCGGCAACATAACCATTTGTTGGCACAAGAGCAGACCCAGGGTTCGATGCTACAAGAGTGCACCAACAAAACCCTAACTACCGGCCCTTTCGGCAACACTTGTGAAGCAGGTGAAGTCTCACCCAATGTAGAGGCAGGGTGGTTGCAGGACTCAAGCATCTGCAACCTTAGCTGTGACACAGATCTATGATTATACTACTTAATAAAGCATTCAACACCTTTAGTTCCTTAACGTGTAATCATGATCTACTTCACTGGTAAAACAGAGCTTCGCATCTGTCACAGAGATCTTAACCTACTCAAGAACTTAGCATCAACAGATTATTAATATCTAATAGATCGAGCACTTAGCACATACATATAGGACATAACTAACTTTCTCACATATAATAAGCACCAAGCATGAATATATCTATCTATCAAAGCACTTAGCATATAACATATGAACACATAAAGATAAGGCACAAAGAAATATGACACGGTGTTTACGTTGTTCACACCCACCCTGGGGCTACGTCCATCAACTTTTTTCATTTATTATCTCAGTCAAGTAGTTATAGCACATAGCCTCAACAATCCTTACTCCACACTGGACAAAAGATCTGCACAGCTCGCTAGATCCTTCTTCCAGCATCACAGCACTAAGTCTTTTTCGATCTGTCACAACCACTTTCACTCAACTCTGCAAGCCTTTTACAATCATGCACAAAGCATCCAAACCCCTAGTTGCACTTAGAATACATCTATATCACTTAGGTATAGCACTTAGCCATTCATCTCTATTACTATCTTTCTAGCCTATGCATCTATTTATACACAAAATAGGCCTAAACATGGGTAAACCCATGGGCCGACATCCCTTTCCCGTTACATATTCCCAAAAACCCAAAAAGGGGCCCAAAATGGGGTTGAGATCCCTTGATCTTCGATTCGTCTTGTAATCCTCCTTTGATAGGCTGTTGAAGTACCAAAATAGGTCAACGTGACCAAGAAACTCCCAAAACTTGGTCAAGGGACAACAAAGATCCAACTCCCCAATTCTCTGGCTACAACCAGAAGGATGCTACAACCCCCTATGTTCTCTGGCTACAACCGGAAGGTGGCTACAACCACCTGTCCTTGCCTCATCCAACCACTCTGAAATATAAGTAGAATGATGGAACCACTGTCACACTATTACTGTGAGATATACTGATGTAAACATGTACCAATCAACCTGCACCAAACAATCTGTAACAACCTGTAATCAACATGTACTATAAACAAGTGCATCAACAATGCACCAACCTGTACCTCAACCTGTACCATCAATGAGTGTATCAACCATGCACCAAATATGTACCAATCATGCATCAAATACACATAAACTATGACTCATCAAAATGTACCAACATCATCAACTATATGCCTCATGTATGTGCCAATTCATCAACTACTTGTCTCAACCATGTACCCCAACCAAAAGCCCTCGTCAATTTCATCATTCAAATCTGATTTGTAACTCTTTAATAGACCTGGTGTATATGATGAAATACCTGCAAACCTTCCGTAACTTTAACAACAAGAGACTAGCATTTTCATCAAACTTTACTCTACTCTCACATGACTAATTTTGGATTAGTCAACAACCCTAACTTGAAATAATAATAATTATGTACCTATAATGAATAAAGATCTGAAAATAGTACACAATGTTCTTCAGTGTCTTTTATGCAAATCCTCCAGGTTTCACTACTTGGAACCTCTCAGAAAATGAGTTATAGCAAAAATGACATACCTTGTTGAATTCTGGCTTATTCTAGAGAGCGAACTTGTAGAGCATGCCCCGCACAGAATATTTGTTGTGTGGATCTGAAAATGGTACAAAAAATACTAAATATTGTACTCTAACCAATACATTTTTTTTTAATGAATTTGAATCTGTTATGAAGAAGTTATGACGTTTTACTCGAAACACATGTTTTAGACTAGTTTCAGGACTAGCCACAAACCCTATTTTCCATGGAGTGTAACTCCAAAAATACAACCACCCACAAACTGAAATTTTTATCATGGCTACTTGGATATGTTTCCTCAATGGCCTCCAAATTTTACAGTCTGAATCATTCTAGAAAAACCTTTATTGTGAAAATGGTGAGATGACCTATAAATAACATACCTTAGAAAGCATCATCAAAAGAATTTATCTTCCCTTGAATTTTGGCCTTCTTTACTTCACCTTCCCTCTGAAATTCACCTTAGATATCCTTTGGTTACCTCAATCACTTGTATATATTCAATATGCTCAAGTGTTATTAAATGAGAGACCCTTGCCTCTTATTTATACTCTTATGTAGCTTCCTCAAGGGGTTACCTTTAAACCACTTTCCTTATTTTAGGGCTAACCCACTTCTAACCACTTGTCCACTTAGTAATTTCCCCATTAACTTTATTATTTAAAAAAATTCTTTTGTATCCACTTTGACTTATAGTACACTCATCAATTCACTTTATTATTTAAATAATTTCTTCTTTGCAACCACTTTGACTACTTTGACCTTTTGGGGCTTCTAGATGACTCATGAGGGTTCTCCAACTTCACATGGCCATAACTCTCTAACCGTGAGGAGTTATGTGGCGTTCCACATACCATCGGAAATGGCATGACATTTACTATCCATCTAGAATAGTCTTACCTTCGAATATATTAAAACCCATACCATTATACATCAAACAAACTTGGGTCGATTACCCAAACTTTTGTGCTACCGGACTTTCTTCAAGGGTTGATATCAATGAAAACCAACCCAAATAATAAACAATATCCACCTTTGGCATTGATGGCAACACTCTAATGCAACACTAAATTTATATCACTCATGTTCCCCCTGTGACCATCGCTCCCCCTGGAACCATGCATCTGTTCTCTTTATCCAAGCATTTACCTTTGCATCTAATAAATATCTCCCCCTTTGTCATCAATGGAAAAGGTATCTTTCCATCCGGGGTTGCTGCCCCTGACTGAACTCTTCCTAAAGCTGATCTCCCAACCTGAACTTTCCTCTTTATGGCGTTTCCTCATGTAAATCTAAGACATATAAGATAAGCATTCAAAAGAATTCATTTTGGATTAGAAATTACTCCGAGTCACTGGCGAAGATACTCAAAGGCTTCCCATGGAAGCGGTTTTGTAAAGATGTATGCCACTTGTTCTTTTGTGCCCACATATTGAACTCTGATGTTATTCTCTACAACTTGTTCCCGTAGAAAGTGATACTTGATTGGAATGTGCTTCATCTTGGAGTGCATCACTAGGTACTTTGAAATATTGATGGCGCTTGTATTATCACAATATATTGGAATGGGCTCATCATACTCAACCTGTATATCTGTCAAAGTTTACTTCATCCATAGAACCTGAGTACAACATCCTAGTAATGTAATATACTCTGCTTCGGCTATAGATAAAGATATTGATGATTGTTTCTTACTTAGCCAAGATACTAAACACTCACCCAAGTAGAATGTTGTTCCACTGGTGCTTCGTCGGTCATCAATACAACCTGGCCAATCTGCATCTGTGTAGGCCATAAGTGATAGATCCTTTCCTTTTGGATACCATAATCCAAAATCTTATGTTCCTGTGAGATATCTGAAAATCCTCTTCATTGCTAAGACATGTGATTCCTTTGGTGCTTCTTGAAATTGTGCCACCTGTCCAACTATTTGCATTACATTTCGTATGGATGTTGTCACATATACTAAGCTACCAATCATTGACATGTATTGCCTCTGGTCTGTAGACTTTGAATCATCATCTTTGCTCAACTTGCAACTGGTTTTCATAGGAGTGGTAATTGGTTTGCAATCTTCCATTCCAAACCTCTTTAGCATTTCTCTGATATACTTAGTTTGATAAATAAAAATTTATTGGTTGCTTTGACGTATCTGAAGACCCAGAAAGAAGGATAGCTCTCTGAGTAATGACATTTCAAATTCATTTTGCATATACTTTACAAATTTATGGCTTAATCTATCATCAGTATGTCCAAAAATAATATCATCAACATAAACTTCAACTAATAAAATACCATATTGAGTTACCTTGATGTAGAGGTTGTTGTCTGAACCCTAATAATATCATCTGAACCCTACCTATTGTATATATGTATCCAGTCTAGAGTCGTGCTCTAGAAACTTGTTTTAGACCATATAAGTCCTTCTTCAATTTACACACATAATTTGCGTTCTCTAACAACTGAAATCCTTCTGGTTGTTCAATGTAGACTTATTCTTCAAGTTCCCCATTTAGAAAAGTTGATTTCATGTCCATCTAATACACTTTAATATTCTTGGAGCATGCATAAGCTAAAAGCAATCGGATTGCTTCCAATCTGGAAATTGGGGAAAATGTCTCTTCAAAATTCGATTCCTTCACCCTGTGTGTATCCCTTACATACCAATCTAGCTTTGTTCCTTGTAACATGTCCATCGTCATTCAATTTATTTCTGAAAACCCACTTTGTGCCAATCACATTCTTATTCTTTGGTTGGAACCAATTCCCAAGTCTCATTCTTCTCTATTTGATCCAATTCTTCATCCATGGCCTTATTCCAGAATTCATCCTTGCTAGCCTCTTCAAAACTATTTGGTTCAATCGTAGATAAGAGTGCTAGGTGCATTTGTTCTGGTGAACAAATTCTTCTTCTAGTCTCAACTCATGCATCTTTGTTTCTAATAATCTGATCTGAATGATGATTCTTCTGTACTCACTTGCTAGGTGTCTTTGGACACACTTGTTTAACTTTCTCTTCTACTTTTGTCTGATCCTCTTCATCTTCCCCTTCTACTTCTTCTTCATCTTCTACTTCTTCTTCATAAATTTCTTCCATTGATTCATTTTCTTCTTCCTTTAATTCTCGTCCACCTGTTTCATCAATTGTTACATTGATGCTTTCCACAACTTTGTTCAACCTCATATTTTAACACTTGTATTCTTTCCTTGTACTTGAGTAACCAACAAGTCTTTATTTGTCCACACGAGATTCAAAATTTCCCATTCTGCCATCTTCTCTTTTGATGTAGCATTTGCTTCTAAATACTCTGAAGTGCTTCACATTTGTTGGTATTCCTTTCCATAGCTCATAGGGATTTTTGTCAGTGTTGTTTCTGAGCATTAATCTGTTTTGAATGTGAACTATTGTATGCACTGCATGTGTCCAAAAAATATCTATCAATATGGAATCCATTAGCATTGTTCGAGCCATTTCATGTATTGTCATGTTCTTTCTTTCAACAACTCCATTCTGTTGAGGTGTCCTAGCAATGGAAAATTTATTTTTTATTCCATGTATGCTATAGTAGTCCATAAATTCCTTTGAAGTGAACTCTCCTCCATTATCAGATCTCAAACATTTGTTATTTTAATGCATTTCATTTTCAACCATTTCCTTGTAGACCTTGAAGTTTTCAAAATCTTCTGACTTATTCCTGAGAAAGCAAATTGCAGTCATTCTTGTATAATCATCAACTAATAACATAAAGTATTTCTCACCTTTTAAACCCTTTGTTGTAGTTGGTCCAACTAGACCATTATGCACAATTTCCAGTGGTCTTGTCATTGAATATTCCTTTGATTTGAACATGGTCTTTGTTTTCTTTCCTTGTTGACAATGCTTGCATAAAGTGTTGGTTGGTTTCGTGATCAGGGGAATTTCTCTAACTACTTCCTTTTTGTTGACTTTGACAAGGTTATCAAAGTGTATGTGACCCATTCCTTTTTTCCATAGCCAACCTTCATCTTCCTTTCCTAGACAACACTTTTCATTTCCAATTTCACTTAATACATATATGTAGCTTGAAGTTCTTGCAGTTGTTGCAATCAATTTTCCTGGACCTTTGTTTATTATCTCACACTTTTGTGAATCAAAAGTAATTTTATGACCTTGGTCACACATTTGACTCACACTTAGAAGATTATGTTTCATATCTTCTACTAGTAGAAAATTGTTTTCCTTGGTATTCTTGTTTCCCATTCTGATTGTGCCTTTTCCAATTATTTTAGTTGAATCATCATTTTTGAAAGTGACTGATCCATCTCTTTCCTTTCTTAATGTAAGAAACATGTCTTTATCATTTGTTATGTGTTTTGAATGGCCACTGTCAACATACCAACTGTTGTTCCTGAGTTTATGTTTTAAGGCTATAAAACATACCGTCAAGGCATCTGAATAAAGATTTTTATAATAAGACTTTAAAACAAAGAAACAAAGAAAGACTAGATCAGATTCAGTTTCTCAATTGTCTCTGTCTTGCTTCCCATTGCTCTTGGATGTTAATGTCACGTTCAATAGCAGCCCACAACCTTTCTAACTCAGCCCTATTGGTTGTTGTTTGTAGAATAGTGTTAAATAAGTTTAGGGCAATGCTGGTTTGATCCTGAAGACCAGGTTCTACGTTTGGTTGTCTACCGTTAGGAACTGTCATGGGTGATAGGGTTTTAAATGTTTGTAAATGGGTTTTTATTGATTGGTTACTTCATATTTTCAGAGATGATATTAATGAAACAACTTTAAAATCTAAAACAGTAATGTAAAGACACAATCAAGGTCGTTTCCTGGTTTTGTAACAATTTTGAAATTGTAAACAATGGAACACAATATAGAGAAATATAAGGCTTTTATCTAGAAAGAATCTTATATTTCAATGAACAATAAAGAGAGACAAACAATATTTCTAACAGAATTAGATATTAAGGAACAGAAGGTTTACAGGTCTTAAAATCACTAAAGTAATTTCAGAGGAAAGACTGTAAAACATTCAACATCCAAACCAATCTGAAATAATAAACAACAATGTATATAACTTCAAATTGATTCACTTGTTAGAAACGCACATTAAGAAGAAGATTTAACAAAGCATGATAAACAGGGGAAGAAACATAGTCACAAAATTGCAGGATCCAGAATCTTGTTTGCGATTTATATTCCAATAAACTTCAAAGCTGATATTACAAAAATTGGCTTTCTCCAAAATTTTTGAAGCCTTGTTTCATCCCTTTGAAACTATATTTATACCTTTCTATCAAAGTTTTTCGTTGGGAACTAACCAACATACTAATATTACGGTTACATAAATTAATGTCAACCTTTTACGATTTCTTTCGAAATTCTAAAAATAAAAATATTTACAAAGTTTTAAACTTGAGTTGAAGAACTTTCTTTATCTGCTTCAACGTATTGAACATATTTCCCTAAAAAGTTTACCAAGACCTTAGGAGCCTCAGGTACTTCATTTGCTTCAAAAGAGAAAAAACTTCTTTGTAAGCCTAGCAATTGGCTTGCTACTGTTTTCTTTGTAAATTTAACCTTTTCCAACTTTTAACTTGAAGCTATCATCCACTTATCTATTTCTGCAATGTTGACCATTTTGACATTTGAGATTTCTGCTTTCTTTTCTTCAAGTTCTTCTTTTGATTTCAGCTGATACCTGTTAATGTTGACTTCACCTAATAACTCGGAAAAGCAATCTGTTCCGATCTTTACTGAATCTTTTTCAATAAGATTAAAGGTCCTTTGACAATATTCATTGATTCCTTTCGTAATTCTTTTATATTCTACCAATTTTGTTTCCCAAACTTTTATCATTATATCTCCTTTTAACTGCTCCGAAATGGATAATTTGTGTGTTTTTCCAGTTTCTTCTTTTTGTAAAGAAGTTGTTACCTTTTGAAAAGAATTCCTTGATGCTTTAGCTTCTCTTTCTTTCTAAATTACCTTTTCCATAGACCTATTAGATTCTTGAAAATAATTCTGGATGATTTCTAGATTATAGAATATCTTCTGTTGTTCTTCCTCAATGTTTGCATATATCTCTGATGCTTTAGTCTTGAAATGTTCCATTTCAATCACTTGATTAGTAATTGAAATGATTTTATCTTGCAGAGATTTATTTTCATCGCCTAGCTTTTTCACTTGTTCTTGAGTAACCTGTATCATGTGTTTTGCCTCATCCAAATTTTCATTCAACTTTTGGATTTCTTGGATGTCTTTGAGTCTAGCTTGCTCTAGACCTTTTTGTATTCCCCAGCCAATAATTTTTTCATTTTCCTTTAATCTGTCCTGCAGCTGCATTATTTCCTGATCCTTTTGCTCTAGCATAGTACTTAGATTTCCTACAGAATACATGTTGGCTGATGCTATAGCACCCATGGTTCCTGCTAGCTCTGTAGCGAATTCTCCTTCATTTAGCTTCTTTCCATCAATGATAATTTTATTTTTTTTTATTGTTCTTTCTCCTACAGGATGTAATTCATGTTTCAAGACAACACTTCGTTTCTTACTGAAAAAATAATCAGATGAAGGGATTTCATCTCTGGTGATTGGCTCTAAGTCACTTACATATAGAACTCCTTCATGTGGGTTTCCGAAAGTAGACTTCAGTGGGGTCAATGCTGTAATGGGGCTGCCAAGTTCCTTTGAAGCTGTTCCTCCAACATTTTCTGGAATATCATCTAGGACTATTGGACTTGTTTCTATTCCTTTTCCCTTTTCTGTCTGTGGTTTTTTGGCCTGAGAACCCTCTGTATTCTGAGGGGGTATTTCAGAATCTTTCAATTTATCTTTTTCACTTGACTTATCCTGAACAATGGTTTCAAACCCCGGAGGAATTGTTTCTTGCTATGGCAATGAAGTTGACACTTCACCTTGTAAAATCTTTGGTAGACATTGTCGTCTATTTCTTTGAAAATATGCAAAACCCACCTGTGCATCAGGTGACAAGGTTTGCACTCTGATCTACACTTCCTCATAAGATTTAGCATTTTTAAAAACATCATCATAAACTGAAAATTCATGTTCATATGCTTTCAAACTACATTGTGTGAAATACTGACTGATTATTTGGTAAGGATTGTGTTTCCTGTGCTCTATACTTACTAATTTCACTTCATCCATTGACTCGGCTTCTGCTTTAGAATGGCCTATGTTTAATAAAATGAATTTTCCTATATAAACAGGAAAATATGGCCATGCCTTTTTCTGCTGAGCTTTTAATTCTAGTCCAATTCCACCATTGACTAGCTGATAAGCCACTTCTCTACATATCAACCTGTCTGGTAAAATTTTTGGGAGTGCGTGAGGCGGGATAGAACAGCCATAAACCCTAACATAGGAGAAGTTTTCTTCAATGAACTAGTCATCAACTGACTTGAGGTTTTCTATGATGGTATGTGAAATGCGAGGAGGTTCGCAACCAAAGAATATTTTGTGTAGTGGAATAATTACATAATGACAAACCTCATAAAAAGCATTTTTTGCATTTTCTTCCCAGAGAGCTGAGTGGTACCTATGAACAGGTTCTGGGCAAGAAAAATTCCAACTACAACTCATTAATGGGAAAGGAGTCATAAAGCAAATGGCATCCATGATATAAGCTGACATATAAAAAGACACTGGTTGTCCTTTTGACCTAGCTGCTTTGTAATTTATAACCTCTGATGTAAGGTTATCTGACAGAATTTTGTGCCAATTAAAACTGCGTCCCTATGAAACTTCCTCTAAGAAAGGTGTCCATTCTACATTAAAATGACAAGGGTCCTTTCTCCCAAAGAGTCTACATAACATCATTGCTACATACACCATATATTCGTTTAAGGAAGTTGTGGCATAAATTCTGTGTAAATCAGCCCTAAAATTGTTTTCATCTCTAGCCCATCCTCTTATCATGTCAGAGTATGTTTGGCCACCTTCAATACATTCTTTTCTTTGAAATGCATCTACAAACTCAGAATTAAAAGTGTGTCTATAATTGGGCGAGAGCTTATACATTACTTGAATATGTTCGGGCCTGAATGAGCCGATGACAGCTCCTTGCTCGTTCAAAATACTTCTGGTCGGGACATCTACTTTATCCAGAGCCCAGGCGATCATATCGGTATATGACACGAGTCTCGGACGTGCAGCCACCTTATGAAGTTCAGTCTCAGCAATATCTCGGAGGTGATTTTCCGCACCAGTGTCCGCATATTTAAGCTCATCCTCCAGTTTTTCTGCAATTGCAACCCATGATTTGACAGAGTGTACTACCCCAGATGCAGTAGTATCGGAAACAATATCACCTTCTAGTTGCTCTTCATTTTTCTTCGAAGCCCTTTTGGGTGCCATAGCTCTGTGTTCACTTGAAAACCTGTAACAGAGAGGAATTTAGCTTCGAAATGATAATGTAAACGTTTCAAAATTTACTTTGAATATATCATAAAAGCATTGAGGTTTGTACCTCTGTTATGAATTTAAGGCTCTTAATGTAAAAGATATTCCTGAATATATGCATTTAATGTTTGTACTTGAGCTTTCTCAGTATTTTCAAATATAATAGAAACTTACCAAATTGGACAATTGCCATATTAAATATCATTCATAAAAGTTTCACTTTAAACCTTGTTTATACGAATGATTAATTAGCGTTAATCTTGAATTAAATTTGAAAACATTCTTATCGGAGCTTCGGAACTTTTGATGCCAAGGAAATAAGTGATCGAAGAATCTCGATGGCCGAAATCGCGATGTATTATTTAAGTTAAAAAAAATTTATTATCTTAATTAATCCAGATTAGATCTTTTCGGGATTTCATTAATCGGGAAATCGAGGATCGGGAAATCGGGAAATTTGATGACATGAAATCTGCTTCTCCCAAAACCACGAATCCCGATATCCTGATTTCATTATCAATTCTTAATCAGGCTTAACGGTAATTAGATTAATTCAAAACTCCACTTAAGGTTTAAATGTATCGCTAAATCGAGAAATCGGGAAAAGCGATGACAAGATTCTTTGTTCTCACAAAACCGTGAATCCCAAAATCGCGATGTGATTAACTTAAAGTTTAGACCCCGTTAATTTTGAATTAATTAAATTATGTTTTAAATAAGGATTAATGTATCGAGAAATCGGGGATCGGGATTTCGCTATTGAATTTGTGTTAAACATTTGTTCATTCAAAACTCTGAATCCCAATATTCCGATATAATTTAAAATTCCTTAAGTTCGAAAATTACTGCCCATTTAAAAGATCATTTGAAAAAGTGTTGGAAAACTTATGTTCATTTAGATTTTTATCATTTTTTTCCAAAAATAAACCATAAAAGGCATCGTGAATTCATCGGTGGTGAAATTTTTGCTTTAGGAAATTTGAAAAAATTCAAAGACTCAAAAATACAAATCTTTTATCTTTAAGAATAAAAAATTCAAGGTTTGTTTCAACACCAACCACATTTATTTTGCTTATCTTGTAGAGTGAGTGTGCATTCTTCATTGTTATATTGATTATGCTTTCTTATCCATGTTATCGTCTGAGGTACCTGTCTGTGATTGTTGTTGTTCTGTTGTGGTTCTCTAGGAGGGACTATCATTCTACAATCTTTGGCCATGTGTCCAAAGTTGTTGCACTTGTAATTCCACTTCAGTGCTCAATGATTAAAACTTGATGTATCTTTTTCTCTATGTTTCGTTGGGCCTTATTGGATAGCCATTTTTTGTATGACTTTCAAAGTTGTTTATGTTCCTATTATTAGCTCTGTAATTTACTACTTTATGTCCAAAATTATTGCATGCATAACATAAACCAAAAAAAATAGTTTGATACATGGGAGTTGAACATCTTCTAAAAGGAGTTACTCTTATGAATCCTTCTTCTTCCTAAGGCCTATTTGTTTCTATCGGTCATTGATTCTAAAGTTTGAATCTTCTCGGTAGAGGAGTGTCTCTGTAATCTTCATTGTAGATCTTCATATCCCCTTTGATTGTTTATGCATAGCTTTTTGTATATTTTTCTTGCTCTGTTGCTTTGGAGCTTGATCCCTTTTCTGTTTGATTGTATCCAAGTTTGGACTTGTCATGATAAGGATTTTGACTACTGATAATGTCATCTATAACTTTTGAGTTGTTCTGCATATTTTTATTTTGAAGATCCTTTCTCAATGTGACAATCTTTGCTTCCAAATTTCCAATAATCATGTCTCTTTCTTCTAACTGTTATTTGAGTGCTTCTTCAATTCTTTTATCTTCTTCTATTTGAAACTTCAATTTCATGATCATTTGTTCTAGTTCTTGAGTGTCTTCTTTCTTTTCTAGTTCTGCTTGTATCTTCTTCTTTTTCTTCTTTTTTCTTCTTATGACTTCTATGGCACCCAACAATTCTTCTCGGTAGTCAACTTCTACCTCTTCATATTCTTCTTCAGTGTCTTCTTTATCAGAGTCTTCTATTGCCATGAATAGAACTCTTTATGTCTCATTGTCACTGACTTCATCTTCATTTGATGAGGAGATGCCTTCTTTCGTGCATAAGATTTTCTTGAAAGCTTTCTTTTTTGTTCTTTTTCCTTTATATGTTTGTTTGCTATTTGAGTAATCTTCATCATTCCTATTATTTTTCTTTTGGGGATATTTGTTAGCAAAATGACCAATACCATCACAATTAAAACAAATCAATAGAATCTTACCTTTATATTTGTCGTCGGTTCCCTTGTTCAATCTTTTGACAAACTTGACCACTTCTTCTTCATCATCTTCTGAGAAGTCACTGATGCTGCTATGTTCCTTTTGTTTTCCCTTTTGCTTTGACCTTTTGGATGCTTTGAAATATTCGTATTTTATATCTCAATTTTTCTGTTCAATTCTCATTTCATATGCTATGAATATTCCATGTAGTATATCCATGCTTACTAAGTCTATATCTGTTATTTCTAATAGTGTTGATATCTTAGGATCAAATCTCATAGGAAGAGATCTTAGTGCCTTTTGAACAATTACAGATTCCTCAATTTATTCTCCCATACTATGATTGCATTCATTGTTTCATCGACTCGTAAGAAGTAAGCTGCAATATTCTCAACTTCCTTCATCTTTAGTTGTTCGAATTGACCTCTCTAAGTTTGAATCTTTGTTTCTTTGACTTTTGAATCTCCTTCATAAATATTTTGAAGTTTGTCCCAAATCTATTTAGTGGATTTATAATGTACAAATTTGGTATATACCGATTCACCAAGACCATTCAGAAGTGCATTTGTGGCTTTGGAATTATTTTGACTAAGTTTCATTGTTTTTTCACTTGTTGGTGGAAATGTTGGTTCTTTGTATCCATCTACTACCGATTGCCAAATTTCAAATCCTTGTTCCTGTATATATGTTTTCATCCTTCTTCTCCAGAATGCATACTTATGTCCATCAAACTATATTATTATGTTTTTATACATGTTGTTTCTCTCCATGATCTACCTTTCAGTGGTTAAATTGATTTCTAAAGGAACTTGCTCTGATACCAATTGGTGGATTACTAAGAGGGGGGGGTGAATCAATAATAGAGAAATCTAATCCTTTTTAACCATAAAATGCAAGTGTTATATCAATGTAGCATTATCATCCAATAGTTGCAGAGTAAATAAACAATGAACAAATGAGCAATCATACACATACACAGTACACCAGTGTTTTTGCGTGGAAACCCAAAGTAGGAGAAAACCACATAATGTTTTTTCTTATATGTATTTAAGAATTACATTCATTGGAAGCACCAACTTCCTTTGTTTTCCAGTTGCAACTGGAAGGAGGCTCCAACCCCCTATTTTCAGGCTACAACCTGAGGGAAGATCCAACTCTCCAATTCTCTAGCTACAACTAGAAGGAGGCTACAACCCCCTATGTTCTTAGGCTACAACCGGAAGGTGGCTACAACCACTTGTCCTTGCCCCTTTCAATCACCCTGAAATATAAGTAGAATGATGGAACCATTGTCACACTATCACTATGAGATATACTATTGTAAACCTGTACCAATCAACCTGCACCAAACAACCTGTACCAAACAAACTGTAATCAACTTGTACCATAAACAAGTGCATCAACCATGAACCAACCTATACCTCAACCTGCACCATCAACGAATGCACCAAATATGTACCATTCATGCATCAAATACACATAAACTATGACTCATCAAGATGTACCAACATCATCAACTATACATCTCATGTATGTGCCAACTCATCAACTACCTGTCTCAACCATGTACCCAACATGTACCCCAACCAAAAGCCCTCATCAATTTCATCATCCAAATCTGATTTGTAACTCTGTAATAGACCTAGTGTATGTTATCACATACCTGCAAACCTTCATTAACTTTAACAACAAGAGACTAGCATTTTCATCAAACTTTACTTTAATCTCACATGACTAATTTTGGATTAGTCAACAACCCTAACTTGAAATAATCATAACTATGTACCTGTAATGAATAAAGATCTGGAAATAATACACAATTTTCTTCAGTGTCTTTGTTGGCACAGGGGAAGACCCAGGGTTCAACACTACAATAGCTCACCAACAAAACCCTAACTACTGGCCCTTTCGGCAACACCTACGAAGCAGATGAAGTCTCACCCGAGGTAGAGGTAGTAGTGTGTTAAACCCTAATATTGGCTCATTACCCCTTAATTGGGGTATATTATATTAGTAATGTTATTTTATTTATGTAGGCTTTAGGCTATTAGCTATAATTATACCTTCTAGTCTCCTATATATGCCAAGAAGACATTTTCATTTTGAATCATCTTGTACTTGAACATTTAAGTGGGGCAAAAAAAGGTTGCCCCCTCAAAGAGGCTTATTATCTGAAATTATCTCTTTTTCAAGGCGTTGAGTACTTTTTCTGAGGTTTTTCTATGCTATATTGATATTTGGTTCTTAACATATTGTATCAGAGCTTAAGGTCTTGGGGTTTCACTGCTACATATGAGACACCTTAGCATTTTTGATATAACTTTTTTATACAATGTTTCAGAAGGAACAACTTGGAGGATATTTAGTAGATGGATCAAGGTACGTTGGGTTCAAATTTCAGCTTCTGAGGCCTTATATTTTCATATATACAGCCTCTACAAGATAGGGTTCTGGAATCATCCTTAACTGAGTCATTGCGGAATTTTAGCTATAAATAATTTTTTGTAATGTTTCAGACCCTAAAATCTGGAGGCTATTCACAGAAATTAGTAAGGTATATGTGGTAAAAAATTTAGCTTCTGGGTCATCTTAAATTTGCAGATACACCCTGTGTAATATAGGGTATCTGACTAGTCCTATTGACTAGTCTCAAGAAGGTGTTCCAGGTAAAACAATCATAACTTTTTCCTAGAGTATCCAAATTGAGTGGGACTAGTTTCATTGGATTGTGGATAGTCTGTAGTATTTTTGGTACAAGTTTCAGAATTTTATATCAATTATTTTGTGCGGGGCATGCTATACAAGTGATATCTTCTGGAAAGGCCAAAAATCGGAAAGTTGTGGGGAAGTTACTGTAAATTCCACTTGGCACATCCAATTTTGATCAGACCTATGCAATTGTAGAGAAGAAATATTAGAGAAATACATAAAATAAATTTTCATACCCAGAAGGGCCGAAACTTGGAAGATACAATAGAAGAAAGATTGTCTAGCATAACCACCTCAAAATCAAGGTTTAAAACTGATACTTGGCCAAAATGCCACCCAAAAAGGGAACTTCTACACCAAATAAGCCTCCAGACAATCCTACTTGGACTCTTGATGAAGGTGAAGAAATGTGTAGGGATATCAATGATTTACAAAAGAAGATAGTAAAAAAAGATGAACTACAAGAGATGGAAGCTAAGTTGGAGGCAAAGATGGATGGTTTAAAACAGGAGATCCTGGAAGTATTGAAAAATTTTGTAACAGAGAAGACACCTGAAAGTGAAAATGCATCCCATGAAATTCATGATGAGGACACAAGGAAGGTGAATCAAGAATGGAGAAACTCCAACTTTGGGTTGAAGGCCAACCACGTTCCTAAGATCGATATGAGGAAGTTTGATGGCAAGGACCCAATCACGTGGATACTTTAGATGGAGCAATTATTTGATCTACATAATGTGCCACATACACAAAAGGTACAAATTGATTCTTTATATTTATAACCTAACCAATTTGTCTGGTATCGATGGCTTTGTTCCCACAAATCACTCGTCACTTGGACAATTTTCATGGAAGAAATGATAGCACACTATGAGGATACAAGGAGAAATACCTTCTTTAGCCAATTGATAAATCTCAAGCAAAAGGGTTCAGTTACCGAGCACATTGAGAACTTCCAAAG
>ML794353.1:26478-48638 GCA_009831015.1 Picea engelmannii | reverse complement strand
AGGATCATCCTATGCACCTCCGACTAATCTTTGAACGTTGTCGCTACTTCAGGATTCACTTGAATCCCAACAAGTGCAGCTTTTGCGTCACGTCGGGACGTTTGTTAGGTTTCATTGTATCAACAACAGGGATCATGGTTAATCCTCTTAAGGTGGCAGCAATAATCCAGTTGCCCCCCCCACGCACAATCTTACAACTTCAAAGTCTTCAAGGCAAGGCGAACTTCTTACGACGCTTCATCACCAACTATGCTAAAATCACCAAGGGCTTTATGTGTTTACTTAAGAAAGATGTTCCCTTTTTTTGGGATGAGGCCGCTCAACGCTCTTTCGACGCATTAAAACACGCCCTCACAACCGCACCTCTGCTACGGCCACCTAATTATAACAAGGATTTCCTATTATATGTGGCTGCCGCAGAGTCAACCATAGGCATGGTTTTAGTTCAGGAAGATGATTCATTTTCCGAATACGTGATCCGTTACCTGAGCCGAGGCCTCGTAGGACCGAAAATTAATTATTCCCATCTCGAAAAACTTGCGTTGGCAGCAGTTCATGCTGTTCAACGGTTCCGTCACTATGTTATGTTTTGCAAGACCATCGTCATTGCTGTCGTGAATCCATTCCTGTACATGTTGACACGATGAGTTATCGGTGGGAAAATCAGTAGATGGATGGTTATCCTCTAAGAATTTGACTTAGACTTCATTTCAACAAAGTCCAAGAAGTCATTGGTCTTCGCAGAACTTATTTTGGAACTTCCGGTTCAGTCAGGTGACGTTGTGCCTGAGGAATCGCCTATTCGGGGGGATATGTTTTTGATTGAATCCTCAAACCCCTGGTACGGAGATATATTGATCTATCTCCAGAATTTGAAGTGCCCCACCTCTGCTTCTCATGACGAGCGTCGGCGGATACGCCATCAGGCTAAGAACTATCTCATACTCCATGATATGTTGTATCGGAGAGGTGTAGACTGTGTCTTGCGTTGATGTCTCACTCATGAGGAGGTCGTCATAGTGCTCAATGATTGTCATACAGGAGCTTGTGGCAGTCACTTATCTGGGTTGGCAACAACCCAAAATATTTTACGAGCAGGTTACTTATGTCCCACACTTATCAAAGATTGTATCGAGTCGGTCAAGAAGTGCCATCCGTGCCAAATCTTCTCTCGAAAGATGAGGGCACATCCAGCTCCTATGTTTCCTGTCATCACAGTTGGCCCCTTCACTAAGTGGGGGATTGATTACACTACATGCAACCCCCCGTTAGCAAGGGGGCACTGCTATATCATCGTAGCTGTCGACAACTTCACTAAGTGGGTCGAAGCTATGCCAACGTTTAAAGATGATGGAGAGACTGCAGCTCTCTTCTTATTTAACCAGATTATAGCACGGTTCGGAGTCCCAAGAGAGATTGTCATTGATCATGGCAGTCACTTTCAGAACCAAATGATGTCTGAGTTAACGTCAAAGCTTGGGTTACGGCAAGAACATTCATCACCTTACTACCCCCAAGCCAATGGGCAGGTGGAAGCTGTAAACAAAACTCTTAAGACGATTCTATAGTGAACTATCAACTCAGCCAAGTCAAACTGGCATTTGATGTTATACTCGGCATTATGGGCTTACCGAACATCAGTTAAGACTGCAACCGGTTTCTCACCTTTCCAACTCGTTTACGGGCTGGAGGTAGTCTTGCCCATCGAATGTCAAATCCCATCTCTGAAGTTGGCAGTACAGTTATTGCCAGACACTTCTCCACTTGAAGAACGGCTAGTACACCTTGAGCAGCTTGATGACCAGTGTCGCAATGCAGCCCTAGCCAACGAGGCTCATAAACATAAGGTCAAGTGTCAATATGATAGGTTCGTTCATTCTCGGATTTTTTCTGAGGGCGACCTTGTCCTGGTATATGACCAAGACAAGGACCCCCTGGGGGCAGGAAATTTTAAACCCATGTGGTTCGGACCCTTCATTATCAAAGAGGTTTTAAAAAAGGGCACTTATCGTTTGGTCGATTTTGAAGGGAATGCATTGGCGGAGCCTAGAAATGGGCTCTACCTCAAGAAGTATTACTCATAGAAAGGTCACTGTGGGTAACTTTTTGTAACATATGTATAGTCTTTGTACTATTACTTTTTTACATTTCTTTCAAAAAGTGTTATGGACGTGTCATTGATGTTATCTTTCGTCAATATGGCAAATGTCAAGTGAGTCCGAGGTGTTCGTTGGGTATGCGGATGGTGTTATTCGACACACGCGGAGGCTTGCCTCCGCAGCTTGGGTAATCTTTACACCATAGGGTCAGTTGTTATCTTCTGGAGGGATATGCTTAGGTGACACCACAAATAATGTTGCCAAGTATAGTGCAGTTATTGAGTTGCTTCGTGACGCATTGTCATTAGGTATCTCTCATCTCCGGGTCTATTTAAACGCTCAACTGGTTGTGTCGCAGCTAAACAGAATATACCGAGTTCATGATCCAAACTTACATCGACGATTCCTTAGGGTACATCTCTTAGAACGCAACTTTGATTACATTACATATTTTCATGTTCCTAGGAGATTAAATCAAATCACAGATACTCTAGCTAATCACATTTTGGATTGGCATCTTGCCCACATATAAAAATATCATGGACATAAACATGTAAATACATTTTTGCACACATAATCCATAAGACACAAAAAAGAGATAAAAAAACCATATATAAACATCATAAAATCCTCAGAGTACATAGATGGGCGCAAGCGCCTCAAAAGTGGGAATACTAACGAGTCATTGGGCTTATGCCCTCAAAAAAATATATACATATCAGTGCTCATGGCACATAAGAGTCTAAAGTCTGCTCAGGGCCTATGGGCCCTATTATAATCATGTACAGCTTGGGCTAAACACCTAAATAATCAGACCCATGTCCGAGGTGCCCCCACAACATGAGTCTGCATGGAGGGTGGTAGGTCCTCTATCTCTGCCATGGGAATTGTACGAGTGAGTGCAGTAAAGTTCCACTCAATTCACCTCAGAACCCTCTCGGCCTCTCCTGCTGGGAGGTTCCCTGCTACTGCTTCTCCTCCAGCGGCGGTAGCTGCGGCTTCTGGCCGTGGGCGACGCCTATTCCATGCATAGTCAGCAGGTCGCATGGGTCCTACATCTGCATGCAATAAACGTTCACCCATCAAAAACTCTGGTATACAAAAACATGATATATATATCAAAAAAGACATAAAAATTTCATATGCAAACAAAAAAACTATACAGGTGGAGACTTACCCATCTCCCCTCGCTCCTCACCAGGAGGCACTGGTATCTCTGGATCTATGGAGAAGTCGATCCCCGCATATGGGTAGTCCTCTAACATTGGGATCTGCCATGACAGCCAAGCAAAGAAGTCGTCATTGAAGGCCTCCACGGTCCTTCCACCACCTTGTCGTGGCAGTAACACTGCCCATCTGCATACTGCGGGGAAAGTGGCCAGATGTCCTCGTACTGTCAGCTGAGGACTGAAACACAGAACTCTCTCGAAAAAGAATGAACACAGGATGGTCCCAAACCCGAAGTTCCAGTGTGTTCGTTGTCGGCAAGCTGTCAATTGACTCTTCATGCACTCCAACAGTGTGGTACTCCAATCAAAAATTTGTGCATTCATGCACTGGATGGCACAGTTCATCTGTGCATGCGAAGCCTGGTGCACGGCTGCTGAGCCGGTAATCCGCCCAATGAGCAATAAAACAGTCTATAGGGTGAGGCTGGTAATCCTACTAACAGCTACCGATGAACCTCTATGATCGGTCCTAGCCTCACAGTACTCATCGATCAGCTCCGAGACTTTGCTCGGCCCCACAGGAAACGTCTGAAAGTTGACTGGTTCCCCTCTCCTTGAGAGGCCAGTCAAGAAGTAAATATCCTCGGTGGTGGGCACCAAGGATTGCCCCTCTAGCATGAATGCCTCTGCATCAGTGTGCCAGTAATCAACCAAGGCGTTCAGTAGCCTTGGTTGCGCGGGCATAAATGGACATAAAAATAATTTCACCAACCCGCACTGCGTCAGCACGGACACAACGTTCGAATCTGCAGCCACTAACTCATTGGCGACCTTGTGCTCCCTTTCCCTCCACTGAACATACATCCTGCCAACACAACAAGGTAAAGGAGGGTCAGTACATGTTTCCATTGGCTTTTTCATCACGTGGGGGGGGTAAACGCGGCCTGTAGAGGTGACAGTCGCGGGCACCCACGGGCAGGCTTTGCTCTGCACGTGGGTACCCACGGGCTGTACCTGGACAACCCGCGTTTACCTAGGGCCAACCTTTTTGAGGTCGACGCCCACCCCAAAAAACAACTAAATGCTACAAAGGAAGTATTGAATAGCTAGACAAGGGAGTTTGTACTTACTTGGTCCAAGCAGAAGTCCGTTTCGTCCACTATAGCTCTCAGAATCATGATCTTTGGCAAAGGGGGTCTTTTGGCTCCAGAGTCAATTTCCAAATCAGCAATGGTGATAATGAGCTGTCAGCTTCTATTTATAGACTTTTTGGCCTCTTTTTGTCACTTTTTTGGGCCCCTTTATCAGTTTCTTTATACCAAAAACCATTTAGAGTGATCCAGGAGTTATATGGGAGGGATTTGATCAGGTTTGGGGACAATTTTTTTTATTTTTTTTTGAGTTTAAAAAAATAAAAATAAAAAAATATTGACGGTCCATAAAAAAAAATTATTTTTTCAAAAATCAACTTGAGCATATAGGTTAGGCTATCACCCCAACTTTTGCATCTTGTTGCCTTTTTTCTTATGACATAGGATTGATCCCATCCAGTTGTGACATGGAACCGTCATATCTACTCTAGAAGTGTTTCAACTTGGTGGTAGAGCTTACCAAAACATGGATGCCCTAGGTAGGTCCTGGTTGCATTATGGTGTCCATGCCGTTTCTAACAACCCTGTAGGCTCGGGAGTTCGTATAGTCTTTCCTAAATATGAGTTTGAGCCTCATTTGCATGGGTCTTTTTCACTCTTTGACTTACCCTCCGGACTCCCAAAACATAACGGGTCTCTTTTTAAGCCCTTTTCAGACCCTCTAAAAATGAAAATCTTGCCGAGAGATCTTTTGACCTTTCACGCTCGTTAAACTGAAATTTGAAGTCACGTCTGTCCGGCGGTAGTTTACCCCTTTTTCGGTCCGGACGGTCAACTATACGAACAAAGGAATACTCTATTGAATTCCCATTCTTTAGAAGAGTATCCTCAGGTATAATTTTATTCCTTTTTCGGGCCTGAGGGACTAAATTTATGAAAAAGAAACCCCCCTGGAGTCCATAGTCAAGCTCTTTTCAGACTCCCTAAACTTGAAAAGATCGTCGAGTGACCTTATTCTTTCACACTCGTTAAAATGGTCCAGAAGAACATTCCTGACGGAGTCCATAGTTAAGCTTTTTTCAGACTCCTTATAAGTGACAAAATAGCCAAGTGATCTTGTCCTTGTCACACCCATTAAAATGGTTTTGAAATGACGTCTAATCGGTGTTAGTTTATCCCTTTTTCGAACCGAATAGACTATTGTCGAAAAAGGTACCCCAATGGAGTTTCCTTTTATTCTTTTTCAGACTCTCTAAATATGAAAAACCATCGAGCTTACCTTCTCTGGGCTCGTTAAACTTACATCGAAGGACGTTACCATTGTGTGTTCTATCAACCGCATTTGCATACCTTACCCATCAGCCTTGTAACAGTTTGCTTCTGCGTCTTAACACCTTTGGCCACTGGACGATTTTTCCCGAGTATCATTTCCCCAGAACATCAGTCTTGTCCTTGTGCCTTGAGCTTGTATGTTTGCAGTACTCGTTCCTCCATTGTAACGTAATATTCCTTTATTCTTTTTCAAAAATTATCAAAGAGAACAAAAAAAATCAAATATGCCCCAAAAAGAGGATGCGAAAAGTATTTTCTTTATTGGCAGCATAATGAGTCGCCCTTGGATGAAGCACATCTATCCGTTTGATCATCAAATTATGGGATGTAGTACAACCTTAGGAAGTTTTTCCTCGCTATATAGATTTGTGTCCTCCACCGTTTGGTTACTCTTCCAGACATATGGAGAGTTTGCGTTGCCTCCTACTTCGTAGACTTATGATTAACAGATATGTTGCCTAAGTCTTATCACTTTTCATGCTATTGTCCAAGGGAAGTTTTTCACTAAGCCTGAGTCAACCCCTCTGCAATATGTCTCTTGTCCGCATACCCGGCCATCCTGAACGTCCAATCAAGTCCTTGTTCGAAATCGTTGAAGCCTTCAGTCTGATCATCAATATTATCAAGTCCATAACCGACGAGTCGTCGAAGACCTCTAGGTAGTACAGTCATATTACACTCCTACCCGAGTTTAGAAGATTTTGAAGTTGTTGCTCGAGCTCTGAAGTACAGCCATCAGGCCGAATCAGCTTCTGGGAGATGGATACTTTATATGTATATCTTTCTGATTTCAAGATGTAGCTCCACTGTGTATTATTCACGGCTACTCTTTATAGTTATTTGACATGGATCTACAGTGTATTTGATTGGTAGCCATGGTTATATTTTATCCCGAGCATGGGTATGCCCGCCTCGGTGAGACATTTGTTATTTTGCAGACGGCACCTCCTGGTTCTTGATCCTTGGGCTCACTCATTCAGCGTATCAGTACAGATTGGTAAAAGATTGGTAATGTATTTTGGCCATCAGATGCTCTTCTGACCTCACACATTAGGGGGCATCTATTATAACCCTAAATTGCACCACTCATGCTTACCTGGCATCAGACCAAGTCATATTCCTTCATTGCCAAAACATCTGCTGAACAACCTCTTTGAAAATCCTCTTGGGTAAAGGTACACGTGCCCTAACCCACTACTGCACACGTGTGAACACTGGCAGGCCTACTATAGCCTGCGTTTACCTAACAAAACACAAAAATAGGAAAGTTGTCGATGGGACAAAAAGCTATGGGTCAGTTAACTGAAACTCCCGGCCATGCATGGCCGAGAGTTCGTCCAAAACCCTAGCTCCTTCTACCCTATAAAAGAAGGGGTAGGGGTACCATTTGGAGGAGGAAAAAATTATAGCAAAGAAACTCTGCCCATTTGCCAAGTCCATTTGTCCCAACCCTTTAGCCTTTCCTCAAGCCTAAGGAGAATTAACGCAAAGCAGTTGGAGGACAAAAGAAGAGGAGGAGCCTAGGATCAGGATCAAGGAGCGGTGGCCGGTCTCGACTTTGATTGTAAGTTGATTCATTTTGAAAATAATAAAAGAATACTTTTCCCATCCCAATGCATGAGTTATCTATGATTTGTGTAATTTATGCTTAATTTCTAACCCTCAAGTAGAAAAGTAGCATGCATGTGTAGTGTTTGGTCTTGATTGCAGGTTAACTTTGGAAGGAGTAGCACAAGTAAGCAGGCAAAGCGCAACGGAGGATCTACACCAAACATCAGTAAAAAGGTTAGTAGTTCCTTTCCATGCATGTATCGTGAAAGAGTGGTTTAAGTTTTGGGTGGTAGGTTAAAAAGTCATTTCTTTATGGTCAAAATATGCATGCAAGTTTGACCCTAGTTTGCTAGTCCGTAGGGTATTTTTCCCAACAACACCTGGCTTCCCATTTTAGGACTAGATCGTCAGGGAGGAAATCTCTATCTTTAGCTTTTTGATCGAATAAGGCCTTCATGTTATCGTGATATCTTTGTAACCTTTCATTTACTTCGGACCTACTTTGATGAACTTCAACCAGTTGGTTTATCCTCCTAGTAACGTCGTAGGGTTCTTCATTTGAATCTTTCCAGAGTTTCATTATGCAAAGCAAGATTTATTGGTAAAATGATGTCAATGCCATATACCATCTGAAACGGGGAAATCCCAATTGACCTTTTGGTACTTATCCTATTAGCTCATAAAGCAAATTTTAAATGGATATGCCATGCTTTCTTATTTTCAGTCAAAACTCTTTTTATTACGGTAATCAGACTTTTATTAGATGATTCAGCTAGACCATTACCCTGTGGATAGTAAGTTGTGGAGTGTCCTAGTATGATGTTATGTTTTTGGAAAAATCTTATCATGGCCATGGACTTAAATGCTTGTGCATTATTAGTGACTATCTTTCAAGGATAGCCAAACCTGGATAAAATATTTTCTTCTAGAAAACTGATTACTACCGAGTTAGTTGCATTTCTCGTGGGAATAGCTTCCACCCATTTAGTGAAATAGTCTGTAGCAGTTAGAATCCACTTGTGTTGAGCACCGGACTGTGGATGAATCTCTACAATGAAATTGAGACCCCATTGTTGAAATGGAGCTTCGGTTTTAACTAGAACTAAAGGCAAAGTTGTGACCTTCTACTTGCCTGTAAACAACAGACAAGGAACACAATTTCAAACTTTAGTGTTTAGCTCTGTGAACAATTTGGGCCAGTAATCCCTGGATCTTAAGATTTTATAAGTTGTTGTTCACCAGGCATGGTGTCCTCCACACACTCCAGCATGGAATTCATCTATGACCCTTTCTGTTTCGGTCTCAACTAAGCACCTCAGCAGGAAACCCAGGGGGTCTTTCCAATACAATTTACCCTCTATGATACAGTATTTTACAGCGTGTAACTTCAGTGTCCTAGCTTTAGATGGGGTTAGTTCACTGGGACATTAAAGGGTCAGTAGGTAAGAAACAATATCGTGATACCAAACTAAAGTAGAAAACTTGTCTTGAATCTCAATTGTGGGTGTAGTGACATCGAGCTCATCTATCTCTAAAAATCCCTCATTCTCTTGGAGCTGATTTATTCCAAGTGCTTTTAAATTCGATTCGGCTAGCAATTTGGCCAAACCCTGACCTTTGATAATTTTAGTTGGTTTGACTTCTAGGTCGAACTCCTAAATTTTAGCTAGCCACCTGCCTCTTCTTCCGTCGTTGTCTAGTTGCACCAGGATATCTTTAACAGCGCTTGAAGGCATGTAAGCAATGATCTTTGAGTGCAACACATAAGTTATGAAATCCTTGAGAGCTTTCACCATTGCATAAGCTTGTTTTTCCAATATCACATACTTCAACTCAGCGTCTCTGAGACTTCTGCTAAAAAATGCAATAGGCCGCTCAAAACCTTCCTCATTTTTCTGTAACAATACAGCTGCGATAGTGTGTTCAGAGGCAAAAGAAAAAATTAAAAACTCCTTTGTATAACTGGGCTTGCCAAAACTGGTGCTTCACTTATTACTCTCTTGATACGTTGAAATGACACTTTGGCTTCATTTGTCCACTTCACCCCACTGTTCTTCTTGAGCATATCTGTAATCAATTTTACGATTTCAGCAAAGTTAGGGATGAATCTTCTCAAGAAATTTATTTTTCCTAGAAAAGACTGAATTTCTTTTACTTTTCTGGGAAAATTTATAGTATCTATCACCTCAACCCTTTTCGAATCGATTTTGATTCCATCTCTAGACACTATATGGCCCAAGAGTTTACCTTCTTGCATTTCGAAATGGGATTTCATGGGATTAAGTGACAAACCAAATTTTCGACATTTCTCGAAAGTTTGTTTGAGGTGTGTTAGATGTTCTGCATCAAATTTAGAGAAAACAATCAGGTCATCAATATAGATAACAAAAAACTTATCGTTTTCGCCCATGAAAGCGATATCCATGGCCCGCTGGAAAGTTGCCCCTGCATTCATTAAACCAAAAGGAATTTTTTCATACATAAAGGTACCCCAAGGGGTAGTGAACGCAATTTTTTCTTTGTCATCTTGATGTACTGCAATTTGATTGTAACCTGAAAAACCATCAATCATGGACATTCTGTTAGCTCCAAATACTTTTTCTAAAACATGATCCATCTTAGGTAATGGATAATTGCCCTTTAGTGATGATCAGTTCAGGTTTCTGAAATCTACACACAGTCAGATCTCACCGTTTTTCTTTCTCACTGGGACTAAATTGGCTACCCACTCAGAGTATCTCAGTGGGACAATGATTTTAGTGTCCAGGAGTTTTTTTACTTCTTTTTCTATCACTGGTAGTAGGATAGGGTTAATCTGCCTGAGTTTTTTCCTAAAAGGTTTCACACCTTGCTTAAGTGGAATTTTATGTTCCAATATAGTCGTGTCATAAGTTCTCAATTCGTTATAAGACCAAGCGAAAATTTCTTTATATTGTCTAAGAAACTCAACATACTTACCTTTAATTTTAGGAGACAGGTACTTGGATAATTTCACCAACCTAGGATTCTCTTCGGTACCTATATTGCAATCCTCGACTTCCTCTGGTTGAGGTTGTAAGGTAGACTTCAAAGGGATGTCATCATGATTAAATAACCTTTCTAAGGGAATCAGACCCTTGGGTATCTGATTATTTTTAAAAGCAAGCATACGATGGTTAGCGAATTTATCTTGAATCTCTTGGGGGTCGTCCCCTTCCTGCATGATCCAAATGGGGTCATTCTGGTTTTCTTGGTCAGCATGTGTTTCGGAAAACTCACCTACTGTTTCTAAAAAAATTTGGAGTTGTTCATCGTCCTCAAAAACTTGCCAATGTTGTATGTTATTGGGTATGGAAGGCCTATGTCTCATTTGTATATGGTATTTCAGTTTGAACGCAGTGGGAGGTGTGAATATTGAAGTTGCTTTGGCTAATGCGTCTGCCTGTTGATTTTCCATTCTCGGAATGTAGTGAATATAAACAAAGGAGAAAAAGTTATCGATCAGATCCCAAACACAATTTCGGTAAGACCTTAACCTAGGATTTTTAGCCTAGTATAAAGATTGACTTGTTTCACGATTAACTCTGCATCGCCAAAGATCTCCAAGTTTTTAATTTTTATTCTCCTGGCATCTTCTAATCCTAACACTAAGGCTTCATAATTGCATACATTATTAGTGTGGTCAATGTTCCACTGTAATATATAAGAGAAAGGGATAAGGAATTTGTCACCAGGTGCCACAAAAATCACTCCAGCCCCTGCCCCAAAATAAAACAAGGCACCATTAAAAAACAATTTCCAAACACCAGTGCTATATACATCGTGCCTTATTTATTCTTTTTCTTTTTAATTTTATGTACAACTTTCTTCTATACATACATAAATATCATCATCAATAGATAAAATACAATTGCCTAGATCCTGATCAGCAATATAAACAGGGTAGTTATTTGGGTTAAGTGGGTCACTTACAGTAAACGCTAACCTAGTTTCTTTGTACAAACATGTGAATTGTCCTCCGAAGACTGGAATCGTTGCGTATGTCATATCAAGTTGGAGGGATCCTCCAAGTTTAGCACCCCAGGACCTAGATAAGAGCATACCATACTTCTAGGGTATATCAATGACCACCACATCTATTAGGATGCTTTTTGCAGGTATCTGTGAAAGGTTAACAACTAAGTCTTCTATCATGCCTATACACTTAACTTTTCTTGAATCGAATGAATATAAATCTCCATAGGGTTTGGTGATTTCAAGACCAAGTCTATCCATGATGGCTTTAGGCATTACATTGTGAGAGGCTCTAGAATCTAACATGCAATTATGGAGCAGGTGATCGTAAACAGTCAGCGTGATGTAGAAAGGGGTGACAGTGTCTTTGGCACCTTCGAAATGTGGGCCGAAAATTATGTTAGGCCTTTAGTCTTCTAAATTTATAACATCGACTTGACTTTCATTTTCTGAAAAACTAATTATTTTAGCAATTTGTTTTCGGTATATTGGGTTTTTTTCCAGTTCAACAAGAGGAATAGGGATTTTGATTTTATTGATTTCATTTTCCAAATTAAAACTTCCTATGGTTTTGTCAATTTCTATGGCTTAGGTCTTTGGCCCCTTCTTTTTATCTTTATTTTTTTGTGAGGCTTTTGTTTCGGTTACAGGGGCCTCCACTTTCTGTGTGTTTAAGAGTGGCGTTTCCATTGACTTTGTCTTGATAGGTTGTGGGTCAGCGATCTTAGTTTTTGCAGTCTGCTTTTTAGCGATTTTTTAAATTGCCTCATCAGTTTCACCCCTAGGCAAGATCTTTTTCACTGGAGCGGTTGTGGAAACCCTATTTCTAGGCCTTAGATTGTACTTTTGGTGGAGCTCAGCCATTATATCATTTGCTATTCCCTGATAGGTTGAATCTCCCGTAATACTACTGCTTTTGTTATTCTTAGATCTATGTTCCGGGTTTAAAGATTTTTCATAATCTTGTCTTGTCAAATAAGGTTGTAGACAGTCATCACCAAGATTATTTATATCTTCGTCTAGTTCCTCAAAATATTCCCCATCTTCTCCTCCTATGAAATTCTCACTTTTAAAAGGGGCTTGGATTTTTTGATCCTCATTTTTAATTTGTCTTTGTTGATTTTGAGGGTTAGGATTCCTTTTAAAATCCTTTCTGGGAAAATGCTCATTCTTCCCTTGATCTAGTTCCATTCTTGAGATATTATTCGACAGTTCTTTGATGATTATTGCCATATCGTCTATTTTATCTTCTGAAGATCTTCCCGATCTAGATGGTCCTCCTTGTTCTCTGTATCTTCTATTTTTTTTGTTTCCAGTTTCGAATTTTGTTTTTAGCTTTCCTGATGCCATTATGTTTGATTCAATTTCTAAAGCATCATCTTGCATTTTAGTGAGGTCTACTGATCTCCTTTCCCTCAATAGCAGGGCGAAATCAGGGTCAAAAGCTCCAGCGAAAGTTACTTTCACAGTTGGTTGGGAAGGTTTGACCTCGGCTGGAATTTTATTATACAACTTATTGAGCGTTTGGGTAAATTCGAGGACTGACTCAGATTTTTTCTTCCATAGAGCCCCAAATTCAGTTAGATAATAGAGATGGTCTTTCTATTCGCCCCACTGTCTAATAAAAGCGTTTTCAAGTTCACTGTATGAATGTATAGATCCTGCTACTAGACCTCAGAACCAGGTTCTCACCTGTCCTTAAAAAGTATGAACCAGGAGTCTCAAGTAAACATCTTCATGCTCAAGTCCAAGGATGTCAGCAAATTGATCGAAGAAATTGATGTGTTTGGTTGCAGTTAAATCACCTTCTCTTGTGAAATTTGGCAGATTTTTCATGTAGTTTTCCAATAAGTCATGGAGAGGGTCTAGGAGGACTAGAGGAGCATATCTGGCAGCAACTTTTGCAAATATTCAAGGGAGTGTTACTTGGTTGCCTGCTCCTCCTCCTTCTGCACCACCCGCAGCAGCACCTCCAGCCCCACCTCCTCCAGCCGCAACCATTGATGATTTAGAGGTTGAAATTTGGAGATTATAAAGAAAGGTTTTAGGAAATCGGTTATCAATGGACAGTAAACTTGAGAAACAGGAACTAGGAAAATGTGGACTGGTTCCTTCAGACTCACAAGGTGAATATATAGGAGAATCAATAGAAGTTGAGTCAAGATGTATAGGATAATTTTCTGGGTTTTGAGAGGTAGGAAAATGAACCTCGAGAAGTGAAGAGGGGTTGGTCGAAGCAGGAAGTGAGGTAGATATTCTACCTCTATTGGTGAAAGAAACAGTTGAGAAAATTTCATTCTTAAAATTAGGTAAAACCAAATCAGACTCAGAGGTTACAATCCTATCAACAGATGATTCTCCACAAAGAGTTGGAGTATTTGATTCTCCAAGTAGATCCTTAGGGTCAGACTGTGTAAATTTAGGTTGATAAATCTCATTTGTTGATGAGGCAGTCTGCTTAAGGTATCTTCTTGATTTTAAAATTTTTTCTGGGTCAGAAACAGGCGAAGTCTGCTTGTCGTCTGGATTTTTCCTGGTGTTCTTTCGGTTAAGATCCAATTTAATCACTGTGGAGTTGCCAAGTGAAAGATAAAGGTAGCCTTATATGGTTTTCAATATTTTTTCACTATCAAAGAAAGAAAATGTCAATGTCATTCTCCCCAGGGAAAAGATTTGTTTCTTCGCTCCCCAGCAACGGCGCCAAAAAGATCTTGTTCCTAAGTTTATACTTTAAGGCTCTAAAGTATATTGTCAAGGCATCTGAAAAAGGTAGAGAGAGCTAAGGGATAAAAAGTTAGTTATACAAGGATAGGCTAGGGCCAGTTTCTTAATTGTCTCTGTCTATCTTCCCAGTTTTCTTGAATGCTAATGTCCCTTTCAATTGTTTCCCATGAACGTTCCAACTCAACCCGGTTGCTTGTTGTTTGTAATATGGTGTTAAATAAATTTAAAGCGATACTTGTTTGGTCTGATAGGCCGGGTTCGATTTTGGGTTGTCTTGTAACCGGTACAGTCATGAAGGTTAAAGATTTGAGAGATAAAATCATGTGTTTTCTTTTAGGGATTGTTATTTCTGTTTCAAAATATGTAATAAGAACTTCAAAATATGAATTAATAGCATGACAAAATTAAAGGTCGTTTCATGTGTATGAGTTAAATTTTAAAGAGGGAATATGCATGAAGTGAAAAGAAAACATAAAGTTGTTGAAAAAGGTGAGGCATCAATTAAAGAGGAATCTCTCTTTGTGATAGAAGAAGAAAAGAGGCAGGAAAACTTTTAATGAAGCATATGATATTGAAATCTAAAACATTCACAGGTCTTGTACCTGCTGATAACCGATACAAAGGAAAAATTGTAAATGGTTAAATGCCAAGAATAATTAATCACCACAGTAGAGGTTGTACTAAATTGCAGTTAATCATTCATCAATAATATATATGAAAATAAAATGAAACAACAGAGGAGCACATAACTCAGGCTCGATAAGATCTGGAATCTTCAATTTGCATTCATATTAATTCAGAAAATCTTAATAATTACCTCATTACAATGTGCCCAGAAAAATCCCTCTTTCAATCTTCTCAAATTATACTTATACATGGTCACCAATACCTCATGGTTGGTGATTTCCTAATTCCTAGGGGCAAACAGTTACAAAAATGCAAACCTCAATCGTTTGCATGATTATCTTTTATTTTTCTACCATCTCGATAATATAAGCTTTCAAAGTGATACTTCATTGTTTTGTTGAAGTATCTCCTTCTTTTGATCCAATACATTCAACACACTTTTCCAGAAAGTACACAAAGCTTCTAGGAGGCACTGGAAGATCCTTCACTTCGAATAGATAAAACTTTCTCGAAACTTTCAGAAACCGGTCTTCAAACCCTTTATCAATGAACTTAATCGATTGCAATTTTAATTTTGGTTGTACCAGCCACCTGTCTATTAGGGTAACATCAATTTCCTTTAGCTGTGAAATTTCCATCAATTTCCTAGTAGCCCAGTGCAATTAGCTCTTCCAATACTTAATGATCCCTTGTCCAAAAAATCAAAGATTCCTTCGCAATAATCTTTGATTTCTTTGGATATCTTCTTGTTTTCGGCTATGTTTGTTTCCCACACTTTGAGCATGATATCACCTCTGATCTGTTCTGTGACAGATCGCTATGGATTTTTCGATACCTCCTCGTTCCCTGAGCATACAACTGCTTTTTGAAAAGTAGTCCTTGCTTCTTTAGCCTCCTTTTCTTGCAAAATAATATTATCAAGGGATTTACTTACTTCTTGAAAATAATCCTGAATAATTTCTATCTTAGAGATCAATTTTTGTTGCTCGGCTTCTATCTTTGTATGCACCTCCAGTGAGTGGACCTGAAAAAATTTCAAGTCTATAACCTGGCCTTCTGTCAAATTTAATTTGGCTTGTAGTTTCTTTACAAGACCTTCTTGCTGAATAACCTGCATTTGACTTGTTTGCACCTTCTGGTTCATTTCGTCTAGACTTGACTTAAGCAATTTAATTTCTTGCTTATCAACAGCTCTGACCTGCTCCAAACCTTTATTTATTTCTTCTCTAATATTTTTCTCAGTATCTTTTAACTGGTTTTGCAACTGGGCTATCATGTGGTTACTCTATTTTATCTTTGTTCTCATGTTGTCAACAGTGAATAGATTTTCTATTGCCAAAGCTCCCATGGAACCTGCTACCTCTGTAGCGAAATCTTCTTCTTCCAAGTTATGCCCATCTAC
The DNA here is from genome assembly GCA_009831015.1 of Picea engelmannii. NCBI lineage: Eukaryota > Viridiplantae > Streptophyta > Pinopsida > Pinales > Pinaceae > Picea > Picea engelmannii. Next base: position 32,650 of record ML794353.1, on the reverse strand, counting down.
CAACACCCTGTGCTTCTTTACAATATCATCTTCTCTCATATACATCTCCTGCTTTAACACAACTTTCCTCTTTTTACTGAAAAAGTAATCAGAGGGAGGTATCTCTTCTCTAGAGATAGGGGTAAGATCACTAGCATATATGACTCCCATCTGAGGGATCCCAAAAGTAGATTGTAAAGGGGTCAATGAAGCAATGGGACTCCCCATCTTTGTGTATTTTGTTTCCCCTGTTGTCTTGGGGGTATCAAAATGAACAGTAGATGATGAAGGGGGAGTAGATGCTGAAGGGGGAATCAGTTTATTGGACTTGGGAGGTGTCCCAGACCTTCTTTCTGTTTCTTCTCCTGGATTCTTTGTATGTGGAACTTCTTCATTTTGTGAAGACCTTTCGGTCACCTATGGATTTTCCTCGGTGTCTACTTTATCCTGCACTTCTCATCCAGAACTCGGGGGTGTATTTTCTTATGCTGGAGGAGGGGTTGTTGACTGTCCCTGTAGTACCTTGGGAAAACCACTTCATATGTGTCTCTAGAAGGTTAGAAGACTGGTTTACAAGTCGAATGGTAATGTCTGTATCCTGTCTAACACCTCCTCATAGGTTTTGGCCCCTTTGAATATGTCATAGCAAGGGGATTTCTCATGCTCATATGATTTCATGCTACAATGAGCCATGTGATTTGCCACTACTTGATAAGGGTCATGTTTCCTATGTTCGAGATCTACCAACTTGACCTCTTCTAGTGCTGCAGCTTCAACCTTGGAATGACCCAAGTTGAGTAGCGAAAAATTACCAATCTTCACAGGAAAGATTGGCCAAAACTTCTTCTGATCTATCTTCAATTCTATCCCTATGTCGAATGTTATAAAATGATGAGCTACCTCCCTACACACCAGTCTGTCAGGGAGGAATTTTGGAAGTGCATGAGGAGGGATCAAACATCCGAAAACCCTGATATAGGAGAAATTCTCCTCGATAAACTAATCGACAACCGCCTTAGGGTTTCCTATGACCGACTCTAAAATACGAGGGTGGTGCATAGCCATATAGCATCTAATGCACTGGTATCACTACGAAATGAAAAATTTCGTAAAAATAATCCTTAGCATTTTCTTCCAGAAGCTTAGAATGATATTCATGAATGGGTTCAATTCATCTTGGGTTCCAACTCCAATTCATCAAAGGGAAAGGAGTCATGAAACATATATCATCCATAATGTATGCATACATGTAAAAGGCTACTGGTCAGCCTTTGGATTTCATAGTTCGATACTCTATAACTTCCTTAGCTATGTTATCAAATAGAATCTTGTTCCAATTGAAGTTGTAGCCTTTGGCTGCTTCATGTAAAAGGGGCACCCATTCTGCAGGGAAATGGGTAGGACTTTTCTTCCCGAAAAGTCTACATAGCATCATAGCCACATAGACCATGTACTCATTCAATGAGGTTGTGGCATAAATTCCATGGGTATCGGCCCTAAATTTTTCTAGGTGTCCCCACCAGTCTTTGATTATGTTGGGGTATGTTTGGTCTTCCTCTGTGCATTCTTTCCTTTGAAATTTCCTTACGAATTATTTATTATAAATATATTTAGAATTGGGAGATAGTTTATACATTACTTGTATATGCTCCGGTCTAAAAGAGCCGACGAAGACCCCTTGGCTATCCAAAATGCTTCTCGTCTACACGTATGTTCTCTCTAAGGCCCAACTGATCATATCGTTCTATGACATGAGTCGTGGGTGTGTAGATACTTTGTGAAGCTCGGACTCTGCTATGTCTCGGAGTTTGTTATCAGAATCATCGGGAAAATTCTTAATTTCGTAGTCCAAGGTTTCGAAAATTTGCCTCCAGGATTTGAAGGAATCAATGGCATGTGGTGTAGTATCAAATATGACATCTCCTTTCGGGCTTGAGATTTCAGCTGCTTCTTCACTTTTCGTAAGTGCCATAATGTTGGCACTAGGCTGAAAAATTGCTTGCATGGGAAAAACGTATAAGCCTGGATAAATGCAACTCACTCCTGATTGTAAAAATTAAGAATGAAATTCGAAATACAGAACCTTTATTAACCTTTAACTTGTCTTACAATGAGCGCATTGACACAGGGGATAAGAAATTAATGTTTTAATGGGGAAGATACACTTGGAGATACGCCTTTGTGTCAAAAATATCTCCATTTGTCCGTTATTAATACTGCCGCATATCGACGATTTCAAAACTGGAGTTTCGAAAGGACTACTTTCGACAATTTCCGAAATGCGAAACACGAAAAGTAGCTGAGTCATCATTAATCCCGCTTAAACCTAACTTAATTTAGTTTTATAATTTGTTAAAAAATCACAATTTTGCATTTCAGAGTTTTGGGGATCCTATCTCCAAGAGGTATGTCATAGGCAAACCCCGAATCGAGAAATCGTGATGGGATTAATTTAGGCGCTAATCACTTGTATTAATGATTTAATTAATCAAGATTAGTAATTAATTTCTACTTTTCAGAAAATCGGGAATCAAGAATTCGAGGGTCGATATTTTGATAGCACTTTGATACAAGGAAGCCCGAATCGTGAAAGATTAATGAATTGTTGATTGTGTTTAAGAGTTTAATTAATCACGATTAAAGGGTGCTTTGTGAAAAGCGTGTTGGGACTTATAACATTCATTTTTTCTTTGTTATTTCTTTTAATATAAAGCCTTTTAGGGATTTCGGCACTAGGACTCTGGAGTTGTTAACTAAAAATCATACATTGTGAAAAGTCGAATACTGAAACCCGAAAAATTTGAAATATTTTTTACTCCTTTTTAGAACTAAGGGCGGCTCCATGACTAGGAAATAACAAAGTTTCAGGTTTAAAGGGTAAAAAATTAAACTTTGTGTCAACACCTCCCAATGAAGGAATCATACCAGGCCTTCCTATGGCTTCCCAAGTTCTTTCTGTCATGATATTCACCTGTGTTTCCTCATCCAGAACACAGTCAATGTCAAAGTCTCTTATTCTTACTTCAATGCATTCTTTTTCTTTGAAGATCTATGATAAGTTGATATGTCGGTGGTCATTCAGGGTTCTTTGCATCTATAGTAATATTTTCTCTGATCCTTTCTGGGGTTCTATCATAATCTCAGTTTCTGGATCTGCCTTAGGGTTTTCTTGGTTCATATTCATTCTTTCAACCTTAGTAATCATTCTAGGGCAATCCAATACTTCATGGTACAGAGCTTTGCAACAGAGGCAACTAGGTCTCTTTCCAGGGAATTCCTTAGCCAAATGTCCCAGTCTTCTGCAACTCTAACAAAGGGTCAATCCTTTCTTTCTCTTAAATGATCCCCAGCCTTTTCTGTACTGTGCGCTAGGATCATAGTAGCTAACCTGCAACAAATTCTTTCTAGGGTCCTGCATCCATTCGTTAGTCCAAACATTCTTTCTATGCATAGGTATAGCATATCTTTCACTATTGTTATCAGATCTTCTTTCTTCTATCAGTGCCTTAGTTTTCAAGCTAGGATAAATATTATTAAACATGCATATATCCATACTTTAGAGACAACATTTTCCACTAATCTTACTTCCACAAATCTTCCAGATCTAAAACTTTTCACTATTCTTATCTTTATCAGAGCACAAAGCATTCAGATCTTACCTCTTTTCTTCATATCAAACTTCTTTTCTTTAGAACAGAGCTTCACAAACCAAGTAGAGTATTGTGTTCTAGAGCGATAGATCTATGCACAGAGCTTTCACAATTCCAGGTCGGATCTTTGCACAAAGCTTCTTCTTTCTCAATTCCCAGCAATCACAATTTCAGGTCCCGACAACAGAACCATTTGTTGGCACAGGGGAAGACCCAGGGTTTGTTAAGCCCTAAATAGTGGTTCATTACCCCTTAATTGGGGCATATTAGATTATTAATGTTATTTTATTTATGTCGTATTTATTCCATTAATTGTAATTATACCTCCTAGTCCCCTATATATACCAAGGAGACATTTTCATTTTGAATCATCTGGGAATTGTACATTTATGCGGGCATAAGGAGGTTTCCCCCTTGAAGAGGCTTATTATCTGAAGTTCTTTCTTTTTCAAGGTGTTGAGTACTTATTCTGAGGTTTTTCTATGTTATATTGATATTTGGTTCTTAACATATGGTATCAGAGCTCAAGGTCTTGGGGTTTCGCTGCTACATCTGAGACACCTTGGAATTTTCTCTATAACATTTTTTCTACAATGTTTCAAAGGAACGGCTTAGAGGATATTTATTAGATGGATCAAGGTACATTGGGTTAAAATTTCAGCTCCTGAGGCCTTATACTTTCAGAGATATGACCTGTGCAAGAAAGGGTTCTGGAATCATCCTGAACCAAGCCATTGCGGAATTTTCGCTATAAATTTTTTTTTGTAATGTTTAAGACCCTGAAATTTGGAGGATATTCACAAAAATTAGTAAGGTAGCTATGGTAAAATTTTCAGCTTCTGTTTCATCTTAAATGTTTAGATACACCCTGTGTAAGATAGGGTATCTGACTAGTCCTATTGACTAGTCTCAAGAAGGTGTTCCAGGTAAAAAAATCATAACTGCTTCCTAGAGTATCCAAATTGAGTGAGACTGGTTGCATTGGATAGTGGGCAGTCTGTAGTATTTTTGGTATGAGTTTCAAAAATTTATATCAAATATTTTGTGCGGGGCACGCTATACAAGTGAGATCTCCTGGAAAGTCCAAAAATCAGCAAGTTGTGGGGAATTTACCATAAATTCCACTTGGCACATCCAATTTTGATCAGACCTATAGAATTGCAAAGAAGAAATATCATAGAACTAAGAAAAAGAAAGTTTCATACCCATAAGGGCCAAAAATTTGGAGATACAATATAAGAAAGATTGTCTAGCAGAACCACCTCAAAATCAAGGTTCAAAAGTGATACTTGGCCAACATGCCACCCAAAAAGGGAACTTCTACACCAAATAAACCTCCAGAAAATCATACATGGACTCTTGATGAAGGTCAAGAAATGAGTAGGGACATAAATGATTTACAAAAGAAGATAGTAACAAAAGATGAACTACAAGAGATGATGGAGGGTTTAAAAGGGGAGATCATGGAAGGATTGAAATATTTCATAATAGAGAGGACACCTGAAAGTGAAAATGCATCCCATGAAATTCATGATGAGGACACAAGGAAGGTGAATCAAGAATGGAGAAACTCCAACTTTGGGTTGAAGACCAACCACATTCTTAAGATCGATATGAGGAAGTTTTATGGCAAGGACCCAATCACATGGATACTTCATATGGAGCAATTCTTTGATCTATATAATGTGCCACATACACAAAAGGTATGAATTGCTTCTTTATGTTTAGAACCCAATCAATTTGTATGGTATTGATGGCTTTGTTCTCGCAAATCACTCGTCACTTGGACAATGTTCATAGAAGAAATGATAGCACACTATGAGGATACAAGGAGCAATACCTTCTTTAGCCAATTGATAAATCTCAAGCAAAAGGGTTCAGTTACAGAGCACATTGAGAACTTCCAAAGATTGAATATAAAGGTAACAGATATTCCATATGAGCACTTGATTGATATATTCATAAGAACTTTAAAGGATAACATTCAAGATGAGGTTCGCCTTTGGGAACCCAAATCATTGGAGAATGCATTTAGCATGGCAAGAAATGTTGAAAGCAATAATATGGCTATGGCTACTAGAAGGACCAATCCTAATAGCTATAGAGAGAGTAATTATCCTTCTTCTGAAACACCTCAACCTACAAGGTTGACACCTCAACAATTGGAGGAAAGAAAAGCAAAAGGCTTATGCTTTAATTGTGACAGCAAGTACAGTAAGGGACATAAGTGTGGTGAGAAGAAATTATTCTACATAGATTTTGAAGAGGAAGAAGAACAAGAACAAGAACAAGAACCATCTCAAGATGAAAACGTAGAAGCAATTTCATCTGAAGAGTTGACTCCCACAATATCATGTAATGCATTGGCTGGAACTAGCACTCCTCAAACCCTCAAGATCAAAGGATATATCAAAAAGAAAAAGGTAATAGTCCTAATTGATTATGGCAGTACTCATAATTTCATTCACTATAAATTAGCCAAAGATCTCAATTGCTTTGTATATCTAGCACCAGAGTTTCAAGTAATGATTGTAGATGGAGGA
>ML794353.1:0-13199 GCA_009831015.1 Picea engelmannii | reverse complement strand
AAAAAAAAAAAAAAAAAACTCTTATGATTGTGTTGGCTATTTGAGGCTTGTCTCCTAATTCTTGCAACATTGTTTCCAGCAACTACAATGTTGACCTGTTATGCACAATAAAAGGTCCAACCTCCCTTTTGGGCTTAAAGTTAGTCTTTTTTCTTCTGGGGATGAAATGAACCTCCACAACATTAAGGCTTTTCCCTATGAATTATAAATAAAAAAATTCTCATGGTTAAGAAATTTGGAAGTTTAAAAGGTTTAACCTTTGCACCATACATCCTTATCTTTGTATGTCCTTTGAAAAGGAACCAATATCCCAATTGGGTTTCTGAATATTCATGCCACAACTTCTTAATCTATGAGAAAATTATGGGGGGATTCTGCTCATGAAAGAGAGTATAAACTATAGACATGAATGAATTTACATAACTAGAAAAAACCCACATTTTGAGGTTTACTTCGGACTAGAGGGGTCGAATGAATAACCAAGGCAAGATCTCTAACTTCATTTTCAGTTTCTAAGTATAAACAATGAAATTCATTATTTCTCTAAAAAAGGAGTAGGTAGACCAAATTTGACTGGAAACGAAAAGCTTTGTTTAAAGGAAATTCTTTAAGTTGTTCATGAATAGAGTCTTAAATAAACTGTGCAATGCAAAATTTGGTCGTCGTTCTTATGGTAAGAGGGAAAATTGCCCCCAGAAACCCTAAAATAATATTATCAATAGTTTTATCAGAGTCATAACCCAATATTGAGCATATCATACAAACTACTTCCTATATATTCGGTGTAAACATATTGGTTTTGTAGGTCTTTAGATCATGAGAAATACCAATATTATCTTTCATCAAAGTTTGAATGAAATATTGTCATTCTTGGACACTTGACTGATTAAAACTAACTATTAAGGTTTCTTCACTAATAGCTTGACCATTGTTAAATTTTGAAACCCTAAGCATCCGAGAAATAGATTCATTTGTGATATCAAATAACAAAGTTCCATTCCTGCTTATTAAGCTTCTAGTGGATTCAACATATCTTTGAGCACACCAATGTATGAATTTTGGGAAAATATAAACTTGTGGAACCATAAATTGAGTCAAGTTTGAACCCCAAACATTAAAAGAGTCATTCAATTGCATATACCTAGTTTGGGCTAGATTATGCAGCTCAAATAAATCGGAAGAAACTTTTGGATCGAAAATCTAGGAATCTCTCTCCTCTAGAAAGGTCTATGTGCTTAATAGGGTTTTGACTCAGTTAAGACTGGTGATTTTGACATTTTGCTAATAAGAATAAGGACAAAGATGCTTTTAGTTCCTACCCAAGAGGCTGACTAACGGAAACCCTTCATTTATTGGTGATATTTTCGTTAGAAAATGCTATCTCCAAATATTCTCGTGCTCGCAATAGTAACAGTCCACCAATCGGAGAATAAAAACAAAGAACCATTTTTCGATATTTTGTCCTTACTAAACCTAAATGCGATTAAGTAATCAAAACAAGGTTATTTACATTAATTAATCCAAATGCAAAACATAATTACTCACTTGACACAGGTGGTTTTCGAAAAGGGTAAGTCATTTTCTTTTTACATTGCTCGTGATGTGGCAAGTGGTTTTGAGAATGGCTTGGTGAGTCATGCGGTGAGTCATGCGGTGAGCTGAGATTTTGATATGTCACGTAGGTGGTAACCCTTGTCATATCATTGCGCACTATGCCACTTAAATTAACTTTCATTCTTTTTCGATGTGCGCAGACCGTTGATCGTATTTACCTCTTGATTGATGGATCAAATTACACCCGCCCTGTCAACATATAAGAATAAAGTTATATACATAATAATAATAATAATAATAATAATCTATTTTTAAGGTCACAACCAAGCCACCACACCAAATTGGTGTATGAGACCCCCTTGTTTGTGGGACAAGGGACCCCCCTCCGCCCAGCGATTTGACTGGTAAAGTCTATGGAGGTATACATACCCTACCCCCCTCTGGATTTGAACTTGTGACCTCTTAAGAGGAAACACGTGTTCTTAACCATTAGGCCCACTCAGGACAAATCACAAATGAATTATAAAAATATTTAAAATTTCCTAAGTTAAATAATAATCTATTTACAAAAATCAATATAACAAAAAATAAAATAAAATAAAAAGACTAATACTTATTTAGAACAAAATTAAAGATTTACCAAGGGACGAAAATGTTTCTATTCTAAAGAAATGTTAAATTAAAACTAAACTATTTAAAAGAAAAATTTTGATATTTAATTTAAAAATTTTATTCTATGTCCTAACATTGGCTCCAACTGGGTCTTGTGGCTCCCTGTGAGGCACTAAAGAACTGCATACCAAGTGCCTTTATTGGATAAATGGAGTCATTATTCTGCAAAATTCATGAAACATAAACTAATTTTTTTCACTTCGTAATAACAACCTCCTATCAGAAATTTTGAGAATAATTGATAGTCTAACCTTAAAACATGCTTATCTTTAAATTTCAAGCAGGCTAATAAAAATTTATTTATCCAAGTTTACTTTGGAGCTATCTAAAGTAATTAATATGAGTAAGGTTAAAATATTAAGAATCAAACTGATAATTGTCATTTCTCAAGATTACAACCATTCATTCATCTCTTTGAATAAGATCTCATTTGGATAGAATACAAAGAATTTTGAAAAGGAATAATAACATGGTTTTTATAGAAGTGTAGTTACAGTTCATCATATTCATCACAAACATTGCTTCCCTTCTAGCTATGCATCCATAGCCCCAATGAAGATGTTTGCATCCCCCAATTATGAATTTCCTTTCACCATCCCACTATTTTAACTTTTAATTTCATTGAGATGAGGGCAATCATTTACATGAATTTTCTTTCATCATCTCATTTTAGATACAAGATGGGGGCAATCAGTCTTCTGAATTTCCTTTCACCATCTATCTTTGATATTTTGCTTTATTGTTATAGGATGGGGGCAATCAATGTGTTTTAAAACACTCTAGGATGATGACTATTTAAAAATAAATAGTAAAGTAGAACTCACTACATGTTAGGATAACCTCAAAATTAATAGCTTCTAAAAATTAACTATACCTTTTCTTATGAGCAAAAAGATATGCCAAAACTTCATTTTATTTTATTTCTTGAGAAGACTACCGGTCATCATTTAATATCAAAGTATAATTTTTCAAAGAAATTACCTTCAATATACCATTTCATACCCAATAAAGAATAAAAAAGTTATTTACAATACTTGTAAAAAATAGCATGCTTAAAGTTTATCTATCAATATTTTCCCATCATTTCTATAAAGATTAGTAATATAAATTAAGTAAAGAATTAGTTTCAGTTTTCCTTTATTCAATTCTAGATATTAAAAATAAATTTACTTTTTAAAAGAAATACTCAATCATGAGTTTATTTATATATCACAAGCAAACTAACAAATACAGTCAGATAGAACTTAAATTCTTCAAATCTTTTGAAAATTTTAAAGAATAAATCACAATAGACCTTAATTGAATAAAAATTCATATAATGAGTTCTTAATTCAACCAAGACCAAAACTGAAAGTAAATTGCCAATGTAAATCCAATCCAAACCGGTATTTATAGTGAAAAATAAATATGGACTAAAAACTGAACTATTGAATAAAGTGTTTCAAATATCTCTCGTTGATAGGAGATCTCATAATTTATCCATCTAAATATTGTAAAGAAAAATAGTTAAATCCTTCAATCGTAGCAATTTTGAATGGTCCAAACCATAGAGGATCAAACTTTCCATGCTTTCCAGGAACTTCTCTCCTAGCATCTCATCTTAGTACCAAATATCCTAGAAGAAAACTTATTTCTTTTGCCTTTCTGTCAAAAAATTATTCATCTTGTCTTGGTATTCTTGGAAATTTTCATTAACTTAATCTTTGACTTGTTGTATTTCAACCAATCGGTTCGTTCTTCTAGTCAACTCATTAGGCTCCTCATTTACTTCATGAAACAACTTTAAAATAGGCAAAGCAAGATTAATAGGAAAAGTAGCATCCATTCCATAAACAAACTGAAAAGGAGATGTACCTATTTATATTTTAGTACCAATCATGTTGGCCCTTAGAGCATATTTCAAGTGAATGTACCACTATCTTTTATTATTGTCTAAAACATTTTTTATTATCCTCATTAAGCTTTTTTCTTAAGATTCAACAAGACCATTTCCTTGTGGATAATGTGGAGTTGAGTGTCCTACAATGATGTTATATTTTTGACAAAAAACAATCACAGCCATATATTTAAAAGCTTGGGCATTGTCTATGATGATTTTTCTTGGACAACCAAATCTTGTTAAAATATTTTCCTCTAGGAAATTTATTACTATTGCATTAGTAGCATTTTTGGTAGGAATTGCTTCCACCCATTTTGAAAAATAATCTGCAGTAGTGAGAATCCATTTGTGTTGAGAACTAGAAGGAGGATGTATCTCTCCAATAAAGTCCAAACCCCACTGTTAAAATGGAGCTTCGACCTTTACTTGTACTAGAGGCAAAGAGGGTAAGCATTGTCTTCCAGCAAATATTTGACACTCTTTGCAGGCCCTGACCTTAGAACTTACCTATGCAAATAGCTTAGGCCAATAATATCCTTTTATGAGGATTATATATGCAATAGCCCTCCAAGCATGATGGCCTCCACAGATTCCTTTATGATATTCGTCAATGACATTTTCATATTCATATTCAATAAGACAAGTTAAAAAGAAACCAAGTGGATCTCTCCAATAAAGTTGTTCAGTTATAATGCAATATTTAACAGCTATAAGTTTTAATGATCTAGTTTTAGGTGGATTCAAATTTGGAGGACATTGAAGATTTTGAAGATAAAAGATGATATTTCGATACCATTTGGAAAAAGAAAAAATTTCATTGATTGTCATAGACTATTGAACATAAGTTTCTTTTGCTACAAAAGAAGGATCTTCAGAAATTTCAGAAATATGATTAATTCCAAGAACTTTAAGATTTGATTCAGCTAATAGTCTTGTTAGTCCTTGACCCTTAATCAACTTTTTTGGATTTATTTCTAAATCATATTCCTGAATTTTAACTAACCATTTTCCTCTTTTACCATCACTATCAAATTGTACCAAAATATCTTTAACCGAATTGTTTGGTACGTATGCAATGATTTTAAAATGAAGAACATAAGTTATGAAAGCTTCTAAAGGTTTTACCATTACATAGGATTTTTTTTCAAGGATGTTGTATTTTAATTCAGAGTCCCTAAGACTTTTGCTAAATAATGCAATTGGTTGCTCCAATTTTTCATTATTTTTATGTAACTAGACAACAGTTATTGTATTTTCATATGCAAAAGAGAATATCATAAAATCTTTAGAAAAACCAGGACTTAACAAAATAGGAGCTTCTCCTAAACCTTTCTTAATGCGATTGAAAGAATCTCTTGATTATGAAGTCCAATTTACCTCAAAATTCTTCTAAAGCATATTTGTAATAATTTTCACAATTTCAACAAAATTAGGCATAAACCTCCTCAAGAAATTTATTCTACCTAAGAAACTCTGAATTTCTTTCTTGTTTCTGGGCAGACTTATTGTTTGAATGGCTTCAACTCTTTTGGGATCAACCCTAACTCCATCCTTTGAAACAATATGACCGAGCAACTTTCCTTCCTGCATGGAAAAATGAGACTTTTAAGGATTTAACAATAGACCATACTTCCTGCATTTTACAAATGTTTGTCTTAAATGTTTCAAATGAATATGATCAGAATCTGAAAACATGGTTAGATCGTCAAGATAGATAACTACAAACTTATATCTTTCATTAACAAATGCAATGTCCATTTCTCTCTGGAAAGTTGCACTTGCATTTATTAGTCCAAACGGCATTTTATCATACATAAAAGTACACCAAGGTGTTGTGAAAACAATTTTTTCTTTATCATCATCATGGACTATGATCTGGTTGTACCCTGAAAAACCATCTATCATAGAAATCCCATTTGCCCCAATAACCCTTTCTAAGACATGATCCATTTTTGGGAGAGGGTGATTGTCTTCTAATGAAGCTCTGTTAAGATTTTGAAAATCCACACAAAGTCTAATCTCCCCATTTTTCTTCCTGACTGGTACTAAATTAGATACCCAAGTAGAATATCTGAGAGGGATTATGATTTTGGCATCAAGTAATTTGTTAACTTATTTTTCAATCATAGGAAGAAAAAGAGGATTAATCTGCCTTGGTTTTTGCTTAAAAGGTTTGATACCAGGTTTTAGAGGAATTTTGTGTTGTATAATACTGGTATCATAAGTTTTAAGGTTTTCATAAGACCATGCAAAGACATCAACATATTCTTTGATTAGATCAATGTATTAATGTTTTTACCCATGAGGCAAATATTTTGATAATTTAATGAATTAAGGATTTTCATCAAATCCAATGTTACAATATTCTACTTTCTCTAATTGTGGTTGCATTGAAGAAGACTTAACAGGAATATCATTTTGGTCAAAAACTCTTTCTAATGGAATCAATCCCTTTGGGCTTTGATTATTTTTTAATAACAACATTTTCTGACCAACAATCCTATCATGAAATTCTTGATCAGTCTGATTCTCACCTTGTTTCCATTTTCGATCATTTTGATTTTGCTCATCTATCAAATTCAACAAATTGATCTACCATTTCCATAATTTTTTTGATTTGTTGGTCATCTTCAAAGACTTGCCAATGTTTTGTATTGTCTGGAATGGAAGATTTATGCTACATTTCAATTTTTTATTTCAGATGAGGAGTGCTTGGAGGCCTAAAAGTACTGGTTGCAATAGCGAGGGCGCTAGATGACATATTGTGTGGAACCTGGGTACTGCGGTAATATTAAAAGACAAAAATAAATTATCAATAAGATCCCACACAAGATTCCTATAAGCCCTCATCCTACGATGTTTAGCTTGATAAATTTGCCTCACTTATTTGACAATAAGCTTGGCATGTCCAAAAACTACTAAATGCTTTATCTTTAATTTTCTTGATTCATCTAATCCTATAACTAAGGCTTCATATTCACAAACATTATTAGAAGCACCAATTTCAAACTCTTTATAAGAAAAAAAAAAATCTTTAGTACCTAATGGTGAAATAAACATTATACCATCCTCTGCTCCTTCCAAGGATGAGGCACCATCAAAATACATTTCCCAAATTCCATGTTCAATTTATTCATCTTCTTTATTTTCAAAAAACTGTTCAAATTCTGTACAAGATTCAAACTCACTATTTACATATATTATATAGTTTCCCAAGTCTTGATCTGCAACATACATTGGATAATTATGAGGGTGTTGTGGATCGTTGACTGTATAAGCCATTTTAGTCTCTCTATATAATCGAGTGAACTCCCCACCAAAATTTGGAATTGTGGCATAGTTATATCCAACTATAAAGAACCCCCTAACTTACTGCCCCGGGATCTTGAAAGAAGCATTCCATACTTAGTAGGTACATCTCCCACAACAATATCCATTAAAATACTTTTGGAAGGAATTTGGGCTAAATTTGCCACCAAATCTTAATCATACCAAAACACTTTACTTTTCTCGAATCAAATGAATAGAAGTCTCAATATGGTCTAGTTATTTGTAAATCCAAATTTTCCATGATAACTTTAGGCATGATATTGCGTGACACTACTGAGTCCAACATACAGTTATGTGAAAGGCGATCATGAACAGTTAGTGGAATTTAAAAAGGTGCCATAGAATCACCATTATCTTCCATATTTGGTCTGTACATGATTGTCGCTCGTTCATCCTGAAGATTAATGATATTTGAGTTAACTTCAGAATGAGAAAAATTAATGATTTTTGAAATCTGATTTTTATAAACAACTTTGCTAACTCAACTAGAGGCACTGGAATTTTGATCTTATTTATTTCATGTTCTAAATTAAAAGTTCCAATAGATTTTTTTGGCTCCTTTGGTTCTATCTCTTTCTCTTTGGTTGTTGCCTGAATTTTGGTTATAGGACGAGTTTTAACTGTTCGCTGATCTATGGGTTGTTTTGAAGCTAAAAATTCATTTCTCTTATCCCTGGTCGGTTTTTTCTTAGGTGGATTTTGATCAACAACTTTCTTTCATCTAGGTCTCAAATCATATATAATCATCCAGATTATATATATTCTCTTCATTGAAAAATTGTCCAAAACTGAGAGATTTCTCATAATATTCTTGGGTTACATGTGGATTATTTTCATCATCATCAACCAAATTAAGTTCATCTTATGTTTCGTCCTCATCATCTATCAAATTTTCAGTTTTAAAGGGCACTTGAATTTTCTAATCATCATTCCTAGGAGGTCTCTATTGAATTTGAGGGTTAGTGTTAACATTTCTCCTAAATTGATTAGGATTTATGATATTAGGTTCAGGCTTGACCCTCTCCATTTCCATCCTAGACAACTTGTTTAATAAATCTTTAATTAACTTGGCCATTTCATTAATTTTCTCATCTTGAATATCTTTCCCCGAGCCTAATGGCCCTCCTTGTTCCTTAAATATCATATCTTCCCTAGCTCCAGTTTCAACTTTATTTTTTATTTTGCTTGATGCTAGCATGTTAGATTCAATTTCTATTGCATCCTCTTGCATTCCGGCTAATGTTCTTGTCCTTATTTCTCTTAATAGTAATGCAAAGTATGGTTCAAAGGCTCCTGCAAAAGTAACTTTTGCAGTAGGTTGTGATGGCTTAACATCAGCAAGGATTTTGTTGTATGTTTTATTGAATCTTTTAATAAAGTCTGATACAGACTCGTTGTTCTTTTTCTCAATGTCCCAAACTCAGTTAAATAATATAAACGATCTTTCTTTTCACCCCATTTTTTAAGTAAATCATCTTCTAAGGCTTCATAGGAATTAATAGAATTTGGAGGTAATCCTCTAAGCTAGAGTCTTACTTCTCCCTCAAATTTTTGCACTAAAAGCCTCATATATACATCCTCATGTTCAACTCCATCTACATCAACAAGTTCTTAAAAGAATACCAAATGTTCTACATTTGTTACATCATTCTCTCCATTAAATTTAGGTAGATTTTTAACATAATTATCAGGAAGATCATTTAAATTAGCAAGTAATACCAAAGGGGCATACCTAGTAGCTAATTTATTAAAAACTGTAGGAGGAGGAGGTGGTGGTGAGTTTCCTTGTGGACCTCCTTGATGAAAATTACCAACCATGCTTGATTTTGGAGACAGAATGTGAGATTCAAAATGTAGATCGTCAAAAATCTCTAAGGATTGCTCAGTTAAGGTTTTGATAGCTTCGGGAAAATACCGACGAATATTAGCAATATAGTAATAAGGTGAAGAATACTTTGGTGAATAAGAAACTTCTGGTAATATTTGAAAATAAGTATTTTCTTCTTTGAACTGATCAAAATAAAGGGGAGATATAACAATGGAAGAGTCAAAATATGAAGAATAATCTTCTACAAATTCAGGGATGGAAATCCTTGGTTCAGGAAGGATAAACTTAGGCCTCGAATAAATAATGCTAGGTACTAGTGATTCCTCCTTAACCTCCAAATTATAAACTCCTTCTTCGGTATTTAAAGATTTGTCTCCAAAAATAATCACGTCTAAAGATTGAATTTTACCTTTCAAATCCTATAATTTAACCTTGGTAGGTTCAATCTCAAAACTTCCTGATTTTATATGTGGAGTACTAATATGTGAATCAATGAAGGAAGTTTTCGTTCCAAAATTTTATGTTTTGGAAGAACTAACAACACTAGTTATCGATTCATCAATTTTAACTACTTCAAAAGTCTTAGTATGAATATTGGATGGACTAGCTTCAAATTCAGATGTTTCTAGTTTAGGTTCAACAATACTAACTTTTATTTCAAAAGAAGTAATCTTAGATTGAATATTTTGGGGTTGATAAACCTTACATGTTGATGCAGAAGTTTATCTTTGATATCACTTAGGTTTCAGTATCTTTTCTATATCTGAGACAGGTGTAGTCTGTTTCTTGTCTAGGTTTTGCTTGGTATTCTTTCTCCTGAATGTCAGCTTTGAAGAAGTGAAGTCACCGGTAAAATAAGTAGGTCCTTGATAGTGTAGAGTTTCCAGGTGAATTGCTAAAGAGCCTTTTGATGTCTGATTTATTGATGCAAACCCCTCTATGGGCCTGCACGACCTCCCGGTCTAGGATCAAACTACACAGGAGCCAAAGTGGCTCTCGGGATTCCACTGACCCCTACACTTAACTTACCCACAGGCTTCAAAATACACAAACATGAAATTTAAATTCATGAGGGTTCCTTTGATCTAGGAAATCTGTGTATGCGACCATGTCTTATGACTAAGCATTTGGTGAAATGGCTATTCGTCGTTCCGAGACTCCGGGCTTCGGGAGTTTCTCCACTCCAACAAAAATCAACTCACTTTCCCCAAACAACCAAATTCACAAAGAGTCCAAGGATCAACGATATGCTCTCCTTCACTAGATCAATGGTCCAGATTTACTCTGGGATTTGTAGGTTTTGATCACTTCAACAACTATCACCCAAAGGTCTCCCGGATAGTCGAACTTTGAATAGTTTGAGGTCTACAGCTCATGTCTTCCTGCCAATTGATGGTCGATATTAACTCCAGGATTCAGAGATTTGAAAGATTCTTCACCCCGCGCAACAATGAACAAGACTTCCCCAGAGTGTCGAATCATCGAATCACTTGAGGATCCAATGGCTCGCACTCACCCACAAATCTACGGTGGAGATTAAGTCCATGACTTCGGAGATTCAGGCCTACCTTGTAACAAACAACTTAAAAATTGTCGGAGCAGTGAATTCTGAAGGACTTAGCACTTAACGACCCTGCTCCTTCTCCCTATCAAACGATTGTGAGGGATTGTGACTTCTTCCTAACGGATCTCATCTGTTTGACCTTAAACAAAGGGATTCTCCTCTTGGGGACTTACACTCGTTATTCCTCCTCGAGCTTCATCACTTGAATGACTTGAATTATGGCGCACACTTTATGCTTCTCTTTTGATCTTGGGACTTGGAAAAGTCACCTGCGAACTCCTTGTGATAACTCTCCTAAGATTTATCAACGCTTAACGAAGTGTTGGCTCTATGAAATCCTTGCACTAGTCTCTCCTTTGAGCTTTTACACTGCTCTAAGTGTAGGTGCACTCCTTGTGCTTGCTCTGTGCAAATATGCACTAGGTCTCCTAAGATTTTGAACCTATAGATACTTCTTCCCCGCACTCCTTGCATTGGCATTGTGCACTCCTTGCACTCTGATTCTCAGAAGAGAAACAATTGAGAATTACAACAACATTTAGAATTCATTCAATAAAACATTAAAATGCACACTCAAAAACACAGAGATAACAACATAACATTTATCCAGTTGCACAGAGATAAGCAAATTCATAGTCTCATAAATGTGTGAGCAATTCTCTTCTTCTATATCTCTTCAACAACAATTTACAAGAGTTTCAACAGCCTTCAGCAACCTCTTCTAGGAATAGAATGCATTGATTTATAGATGAAGGGGCTTCTCGAGCCTTCCATACAGACTATTCTAGTGCTTTCATATCACAATTAAAATCTTCCTACCACTAAGTTGATTACAATAAATGAACAATTACAATTCAGATATGAGTCGGTGCTCAAAATCTATACAATCCTACGGGCATTAAAGACAACTACACCATCTAGGATCATATACAATGGCTCTATCCTAAATATCTCATGAGATATTTAATTACAATAGCCTCAAAATTAAATTGATGTGTTCTCCTTGGGATCCAAACCAGTTTAAAGTGCATTGCACTGGATGTTGAGTCATCTTCCACCAAGCTTCATTAATGATGGCGATGATGCTCCTGCATCATACTCCCCTCGGAAAAATATTCATGGGATCCTCTCATTGAGATCCTCAACCTCCTTTCCATGCTTTTGGATATCTTCTTCAGTTATCCAACTGGCATCTTCTGCTGGATGAATCTTCCATTTGACATGATATTCATAATAAACTTTTCTCCTGGTTCTCTTAGCAATTCTCTGGTCTAAAATATTTTATATCTGAGGTTTATCTTTTATGGGCATCTATTGCATCCGTTATATCTCCTCCGGATCATTTGTTTCTCATGTGTCATCCATCTTGTAAGGATATAAGTTAGCTACGTTAAATATTGGTGAAATTCCAATGTCCTCTGGCAGCTCAATTTCATAAGCATTGGCAGCAAATTCTTTGAGGATTTTACAAGGTCCTATCTTCTTCATATTCAGTTTATTATATTTCCCTCTTGGAAATATTTCATTCCGCAGGTGTGCCAAGACTTGGTCTCCAATTTCAAAATTCACCTCCTTTCTTCTTTGGTCTATTATGTTCTTGTATCTCTAGATGTTATCCTGTAGTTGTCCTTTGATTTTTTCATGCAATTTTTGCATTTATACAACAAAGTCCTCTACTCCTGCACTCTGAAATTCAACTTGTACCCAATATCTCAATTCTAAAATTCCTCTAGGATGCATTCCATACACTATCTGGAATGGGCTCTTACCAATACTCATGTTTGGTGAGTCATTATATGCAAACTCTGCTTGAGGTAGAATTTGATCCCACTGACTATTATGTTCAGTTACCAAACTTCTTAGCAGATTCCCTAAGCTCTTATTCACCACCTCGGTCTGTCCATCTATCTATGGGTGATACACTAAACTAAAAGACAATTTTTTCCCCAGCTTCTTCCGCAAAGTCCTCCAAAAGTGTCCCACAAATTTGGTGTCTCTGTCTGAGACTATACTCCTGGGTAACCCATGCAATCTCACAATCTCTTTGAAAAATAGATTTGTTATGTGAGTAGCATCACTAGTTTTATGACGTGGTATGAAATGTGCCATGTTTGAAAATTTGTCAACCACCACAAAGATTGAATCATTTCCCCTCTGGGTTCTTGGAAATCCCAAAAAAAAATCCATACTTATAGCATTCCCTGACCTGTTTGGAATAGGCAATGGTTGATGCAATCATGTGTTTTGTTGCTTCCCTTTAGCATACTGGAAAATTCTACATTTGTGCACAAACTTCTTCACATCAGACCTCATGCCTAGCCAATAGTATCAAGAACTTAATTGTGCATATGTTTTATCATGGCCAAAATGTC
>ML794352.1:165533-175944 GCA_009831015.1 Picea engelmannii | reverse complement strand
AATTCTTAAGCTAAGGAATGATAAATTTACCTTGCATAGGTTGTTTTATGGAAAACATGTAATAAAATTAAGGCAAAATGGATGGTTTTGGAGACAAAAGTATGATTTGTGAAGTGAAAATAAGCATAAAATGGTACCCAACATCTCCCCCAAGAGGAAGACTTTGCATGTCCTCATGCACAAAAAATGTTCTGGAACTACTATAAATAGTCTTCTTCGACCTCTACTACCTTCAATAATGTATCCACATTGTCTTGAGCGGTATGAAGAAATTTTAACCTCTGATATTTTTCCTTGTATGCTTGCTTTTGCTGAAGCCATTTGTATGCTTGTTCGAAGATCAATTTGTTTCTCTTTTGAAGCTTATTTTTCTTCTTCTTTAGTTTTTCATTTTCCTCATGAGTTTTATGGCTTTGAGTCCTCAACATTTCATTTTCTGTTTTCAAATATCTTTCCAGGACCTCTATTTCTTTGATCTTTTTCTTCATCTTTTTTATTTTCTTGTCTTTCTTATCAAGCCCTGATGTGGACCCACCAACCATTTCTTCTATTTTTTCTACTTTCTGTGGTGATTGAGTTTCATCTTTCATGTCTTCAATTAATTGTTTCACCTCTTCTCTCATTTTCTCATATGTGGAAGTCTCTTATTTTTCAAAATCATCATCTTCTAATGATTGTTCTTTCCCTACCTCTTTTTGTTTCTCCAAAGTCTGAATGTGTGCATACTGTGCTTGTTGTGCTTCATCATCACTTTCTTTTATTTTTTCTTTTTTGACTTGTTGGAGTTTTCTTGATTTCCTTTCATATGTGGTGAAAATCTTATCTTTTTCTTGGAAATCTTTTTCTATTTTCACCATACTTCTTTTTCTTCCCCTCCCCATAGGTTGTTTTGAGCTTGTTGCCTTGGGGTGTTTCATTTCCTCCTCATCATCTGTCACAATAAAGATATGTTCTTATTCTATTTTGTAACACCCTCGTCGTTACGACTACAAGCGAAGCAAAAGTGCAATTTGTTTTTTTTGGAAAGAAGGCGACAAAGTCATAGTTAACCACACCTAGATGACGAACACACGCACACTGATTAGGAAACGGACAAAATTGACTTCAGGCACTGGCACAAGAGCAGTTGTGCGAAACTTGCGTAAACCAACAAGCATAAATGACTACCCACCCTATGAAAATATGACCACGCACTAACAACAACTTACAATGATCACAACACCCAAGACAGGATGCCTGAATCCATCCCAGTTATCATTCGCCGCTATCCAATAGGGTGCACCAAGATACCCTCAACAGAATCATGCCATCGCCAGGTGATAACCGTGATGATAACCGTGATGCAATATAAGCTATATGGACCGTAGACTCACGACAACCAACATGCTAGAGGATGAAATAACTGACAAGGGGACTATACCCACAAGCCCAAGTAAAAAGTCGACAATACGCAAGAAGACATCACTCAAATTAAATTGTGCAAGCTATTAAACGATTTTGTCCAAAAATCATAAACCGTTAACTTCTAAAAAATGAAGCCTAAGTGTGGAGGAGTGATCTATTACAATGTTACCATTGTTATCATAACGGTGAACCAATGAATCCAACAAGATATCTCTGTCTCCTAAAAATAATTTTGTCCATTAATAAATCAGGTGGAAATAATTCATCGAAACACGCGCTATCTGTCAACAATAAATCAATCAAAAAAGCTATGTACACTTGATTTCCACAATCAAGTGATCATTGTCCAATAAAAAGGGGTTAACGATATAAGGGAAAAGGCAAGGAAATAACAATAATTGTTGTCTAATTAAGGGGTTAATCAATAAATTGTTGCCTAAATAAATTACCATCATTCAAGTGTGTGTATTAGCTGTCTATTAGATAATTCAATAGTTGTCTCATACAAAATCTATTCTAAGAAAACCTAACACAGAAGTAATTAGATTGTTGACTACACAATTGTTGTTGTAGCAATACTAACATCACCATGTAAGTGTTACTCAATCTCTGAGTAGATATATCGTTGTGATTTACATTTCAAGGGAGACATTTAGACTCTATACATGTCAGTAATCGCCAATATAAAAAGAAAACGTTGTTCTAAAATCGCTATAAACAATATACTAATTAAACCCCAAAAATTCGCTATAAACAATATACTAATTAAACCCCAAAAATTCGCTGCCCAAGACTGCCTTAAGTGGTCGTCGAACATAAATAGAAACTTGCATTCTATTATGTAAAAATAGTTGTCGATTATATAATAAGTTGTTTAATAAATTTACTGTCAACATAAATAGATAAAACGTTGTTACAATATCCAGGGAAATTAGTTGGTAATTCATATTTCATCAACGTAGGTGCAGTGGCCAAGAGGATGCTGCCAAAATCGTGGTTTGATAAATAGGGTAAGGTTGCAGTCAACGGACGGGTCATTTTATCCTCAAGGTAATGAATGGTAATGCTGGCATAGAAAGGGATGAACTCGCAGAGAAAGGGTAGCTCAAGATGTTATCAAATACATACTTGGAATCATAGAGGCAACAACCAGATAACCCAATCATGACTAAAACGAAAACGCAGAGGTGAAATTCTAGAGTCGGGTGCAATCTGTGCAAGATGTCAATGTAGGGGAAATATGGGAAGGGTGCCATGAAATTCATGATGCAAAGACTGAGTAAATGCACCATGAACAACATGGGCATGCTAGGTAAAACTCAGTCCATTTTATGGTGAAAACGAAATAAAAAAAGAAAACATAAAAACGATTTGCATATGACGAATTGGTAAGACGACTTGGTGGAGAAACGAGAACACGTGAACACCTAGGGTAATTGAAAGTATTCATACAGTAAAAGGAAAATTGACCGAATACTTGACTGTTAATAACTAAAAGGTAAATCGTTGAACAAAGAGGTAATTATGCAACCTAAAGAAGAAGAAATAAGATTAATTTCCCCAGGGTAAACTCGCCATTGAATGCATTACAAGCACATAATGCAATCACCATCCACTTCTATCCAAAACATAAAGTGCATTTCCCTTAAATAAAAACATTATACATTACACACAACATAAGGGAAATATATAATCAATGTCATTAAATAAATATGCAGTCTCATTTTCCATTAAACACAATCGCATTCACCATTAATTATAATCACATTGCCATTAAATATGCTCTCATTTTCCATTACATAAAATCTATGTACCTCATACACAAAAGAATGGAATAATATTCTTTGTCATTAAATAAATATATAATCTAAGAGATAATTCATATTAGTTAACTGCCACCAAATGTTGTCATTCTAATTGTTAGTTTATTAAGAAAGCATGCAAAGTTTTAACATCAAGGCGGTGAGGTTTTTCCAAGCAAATTGAAGTCAATACAAGTAAACAAAACACCCACCAATACGCCCCACTAACCAGCAAGGCGCATGCCCTTGATGGAGAAGAAAAACATGCCAGGGGAATAAAATTGCAGGGAAAATTTGCCCTTAAAGTAAAAAAGAAAAGCAGTCCTCCGAAGTGGCAAATTGCCAGATTAACAAGGGGAAAATTGCAGTCACAACCAGTGGCCAAAAATGCAGAGAAGGAGAAAAAAAACTTTGTCGTCAATCAATAAATTGGAGGGTCAATTATTTGCATCAAGGCATAAGACAACACTCTACCTGGAACAATCCACATGGCTAGACAGCTGGGCAAAAATATCTGTCACTCATCATCCTCACATAGAAAGGTAGGGAATTAGGATATATAGGTCTATTAACACTGAAGTGACGAGCGTTGATCCGACTCCTGGCTGACTTCTCAGGTGAGGACTGATGATCTAGGGATGAGGACAAAGTAAGAAGCGCAAACTTATCACAAAATCAATAAAACCATAGGACGGTCACTACATGCAGGGATCGAAAGCCAAGGGAATCAATCAACAAAACACTTAAGGCTATGGGGGAGATTCAGTTATCAATAAAAATTCTAGTTCAATCATTTCCTTTACCCAATTAAAATACAGAACTAAAAGCGTAAAGTATATTAATAATCTACCATGCAGAAATGAAGGAAGCGTATTGTAGTCCAAGTTGCCCGCTCTGAGTTGTTGTCCTACGCGCTCCATGTAGCTCCTCCTTGTCGATTGATGAGACTTCACAGATACCTCCCAGCCAACGCTAGGGGTACTCTTCTTCCCTCTTACCCCCCTAAGATGTAAAGGGGCCACGCACACTAAAACAGAGAGAAACTAGCTCCCAACTCGCCTCGTAGGTCTGAGCTACCACTCCTCACCGATATGGGTATCCCAACTCCCACAAGCTAAGTCAGTCAAGTCTAAAATTCTGCAATGTAACATTACGCATAACAGAAGAGATCCATAATCCTCCTCCTCCCTCCTTTATATAGAGTTTCTAAGTCATTTACTTTCTCAAAATCCCATTGAATTTATTTTTCAATAATTTAATTCATAAAAATCCTCCTCATACATATGTCACCCATCCCCTTCATTGCACCATAAATTAATTTCATTAATTAATTAATTACTCATATTTCCCTCACCCACCTAAAAGCACTCCTAGAATCGCTCCTAGGTGTCCCCATATTCCCTTACAAGTTTTAATGACTTCCCCCCTTACTAATTTACTAGTTGAGTTTAATTTAGGAAGTTCTTAAATGCTCGATATCTTACTAAGTTAGAATTTCCGTTGTTTCCTTGTGTTTCCCCTTTCTTTTTATGTTTCCCATTTTTTTTCCTAGTTTCCTAGTTCTTTTAAATTTCCCTCTTTCCCTTTTCATTTAAAACTCAAATTGGCAGGTGTAGAAAATTAACCTTTTCCCTTTTTCCTTTTTAATTAATAAATTTTAATTAGCATAAGTGACAAAACAATTGTTTCCCCTTTTCCCCTTTTAAAATCGTATCCCCCACAAGATTTTTATAAATTAAATAAATTACTTACCCCCTTCTCGTCACATGATTAATGATGATTATCATTATTATTTTTTTATTTTTATTTTTATTTTTATATAAAAAAATAAAAAAATTTATCACAAGTATCACTTAGACCTAGAATTTATTTTCCTAGGCTGGACAACATTTTATTATGGGAAATGTTTTAAATCTTTATTATCACGTTATTCATCCTAAGGCCATCTAGGTTTATCCATTTATTAATTAACAGCGCGACGTGCCCTTCAGGACGCACTAGGTGCTTCAAGGGTGCCACTCGCCTCATTCTGTTTCCCTTGCGCGACATGCACTTCAAGACGCACTACGTGCTCCAAGGGTGTCACTCGCCTCTTTCCATTTTTCTTGCACAATGTGCCCTTGAGGACACATTACGTGCTCCAAGGGTGCCACTCACCTGTTGACTGACTTGGTAGACGTCAAAAACCCTGGGAGTCAATACTCTGTCAAGTGATCTTGTGGGAGACTAAGGGCCTCTAAGGAATAAGGCCCCTTCCTTATTGCATGCCCCTTAGAATCATTGTGAGCGACTGTCGCAGTCGGCCCTCACAACATCGTGGGTCTTATCGAACTAGGTAGTCATTAACCTACAGTTCGAGCCACGGAGGGAGTTCTAGTAGGTTGTGGCATGGTTGTTGTCCACACCTCTCCCTCAATGTCTCTGGTATTCGTGCATGACCCCTCTACTCCACATGTGAGTCTAGTCGACAAGATATCATCAGCTTGCATCATCAATGAATAATTTCATAAATATATCCATAATCGTATCATCTAATCAGATGCACAAATGTCATATATACAACAATCAAATCCCAATAGTCCACTCCCTCACTCGATCCGGAGTCTAAGGGGTTCCATCGATGCCTCTGCATCCTCGAGGTCCAAAATCCTGCACACTCAGGAAAACCAAGTCAATAGCACCTGTCTATGTCAATACAACAAAGTAACATGTCATCAATTCATAATGCCTCATAATCATAAATCAAATGCCCAAAAGTATAATAATCTGGATCACTTGCGAGAAAGTGTCCTCAAAGAATGAGTTTTCTCAGTGTGTGCAAGAGCGGGATGTTACATATTTTCTCTTCCACTATTTCAAAACCATTTCCAATTATAAACTTATGCCATGACAAGTTCTATTTTTGTAGTTCATGTGTGATGATCATTTTGATTAAGTGATAGTGGTATAGACTCTTTTGTGTATTCCTCCCTTGTTTTTGAACATCCTTAGCCATCTTAGAAAGGATTTGTAGTAGAAAGAAGGACATGTTAATTTCACAATCACTCTTTAAATGTTGCAACAATTTGGTGTGATACAGGTAGAAAATACTAAACCTTCCTTCACAAGTAATACATTTCTGGATGAGATAGGTTTATTCATCCCAAGGATGAATCAACCAACTTCTTGGAATTCCTTTTTTCCAATTTACTGTTGCAATCCTAGATCTAGATACAAAAGGTTCCCATGATTTGTCTTTAAAGTATTTAGTTTTGAAGTATCTTTCTCCAGTTTGAGGTAATCTAGTGATCTGTGCAATTACATCTTTAGAAATTCTAATGGTGATGTTACCAACAATGGCCCTTTCCCCATTAAATGAACAAGCAAACTCTAAAGCAACCTTTTCACAATATCCATCAAACTTCTCAAAGAAAGATATCCACTGATTTTTTTCAAGAATTTCTAGACAGTCTTTATGAGTTTATGATGGATCAAACTTCTATGGTTCATACCTAGACACCATTCTTTCAATTTTTAAAGAGAAAGACCCTGAAAAATATTTCACTGCTTATCAAAAAGGAGGTCTATCCTTGTCCAAAAAAAAATCAACCCCGTATATTCTTCAATCAGTTGTTTTGATTTCTTCAAACTTGCAGACTCTGTTTTAATTCAATTTTGTGAATGTTCTTTCCACAAGAATTTTTTGTTCAAATGAAACAAAGAAAATCTCATTTTTTTTAATTTCTAATCTGCTCTCTATTTTCAATCATAAATTTCTTGATGAAAGGGCATACCTGGAAATTCAATCTGCAATTTAAAAGATTCTATGCCTTCTTGTTGAAACCCAACTTTGTTTTTCTTCTTACAATCAACCTCTGCTACAAATGAATTGTTTATGTTCTCAAAATGTTCCTCAAGAAGTCAAAATTGGCACTTAACTTAACAATTCTTAACATTGAATTCAAACTTACTTTCCGTGGTCGACTCCTTCTTGAACACGTTCTCTTATCCTTGGTTTATGCATTCACCTCCCATGTATTTCCTCAATGCCACGATTTATCCACATGGTGAAAATGGTGTATGTTGACAATGAAATTGTCAACATACAGTTCGTTGTTTATCAGAAATTTCAGGCTGGGTAAATGTAAGAAGGAAAGCATTGGAACGAGGAGGTAACGTATAATGCAGGAATGCGACAGTAGTTCGAATCTGGGGAGCGTCTACGTGGAACAACAGTATATGGAAAGAGGTGAAGCTACAACATTTTTAGGAAAGAGGAAAAAAAACATTGTGGAGGAAAATGAGAATGAGAGTGCTAGCTTCAGGAGAAAAATCTATTTTTGTGGAGGGAATAAGAATTCTTAACAAGGGTATTATGGTAGAAATGCATTTGTACAATCTCTCAAATGAGCACTCATTTTTTAAAATGACATATCATCATACCTCTTTCACTTATGAAATCTCACTTTGTTTTCTTGCAATCATCACAGGAAATGGTGTTCATCTTATGACTCCACTTTGACTTATAGCTCCCTGATTTAGTTTCCTTTGAATAACCATTCAACTTATAACTCAAGATGTATTTTTCTTATGATCCCTATTTTCATTTTGAAGCAAACAACAACTTATGTCTCCATAAAACAAAGCATTGTACAGTTGACATATTCAAAACAATGTGTTTGTATAATCAGTTTGATAACTTGTTTTGAAAATGTTTGTAAATATTTTTAGGTTGGAAATCATAAAAATATTTACAAGAATAACCTTCTTTTTAATCATGCTCTTGTTGTTTGATTTCGAAAATCGAATTTCTCCTTATAGCTCCCTTGGAGGCCAAATTGGTTTCTTTGAGTACTCTTTTTGATGCTTTGAGGGTATATGAAGTGATGAAGAGATAGTGTAGGGGAAGGGAAAGGTATTTATCATTGCTAGCTTATGAATAATTTTCCAAATTTTTAAAGCATTAAAACGAAAAAATTATACTAACTTGTTTGTTGCTCCTTGTGTTGGTGATGTTGCTTGGTTGAAGATGGATGGAATGTTGTTGCAATTCCTCACTTATGACAAATTTGATGAGGTTCTTCTTAGATTCCTTTTCTTAGTATATTCCTCAGGTCCTTCTGTTATGATGAATGCATTGTGTTTTCTCAGGTTCCTTGCTGGAATATACTTCTTCAGGGCATACTAGATTATGAAGATTTTTCCAAATTTTTAAAGCATTAAAAAGAAAAATTTATACTAACTTGTTTGTTGCTCCTTGTGTTGGTGATGTTGCTTGGTTGAAGCTGGCTGGAATGTTGTTGCAATTCCTTACTTATGAAAAATTTGATGAGGTTCTTCTTAGATTCATTTGCTTAGTATCTTCCTCAGGTCCTTCTACTATGATGAATGCATTGTGTTTTCTCAGGTTCCTTGCTAGAATATACTTCTTTAGGTCCCTCTGTTGGATGTGCTTCTTTAGGGCCCTTTGCTGGAGTATATGATTCATAACCAATGATGTAGTGACGAAATTTATTCACAGCATGTACTACTGCCAACATTTCCTTCTCAGTCACTGTGTAATTCAATTCTACAGGGGTTAAATTCTTGCTAATGAAGTAAATAGCATAAGTTGTAAGATTTTCTTTTTGACCCAAGGATGCCCCTATTGCAGTATTTGATGCATCTGTAGAGATGTGAAATGGAAAATCCCAATTAGGCCCTCTTAAGATAGGTGTTGTTGATATATTTTCCTTGAGTTTCTGAAAGGCAGTTTGATAATTAGTATTCCAATGAAAATGTACATCTTTTGCAAGTAATTTGAATAATGGAAAAGCTATTTTAGTAAAATTTTCAATGAACCTTCGGCAATAGCCTGCATATCCAAGAAAACTTTTGACATCCTTCTCATTGATTGGTTCTGATAGGTTCACAATGATTTGTATTTTTACAGGATCCACTATAATTCTTGATGATGAAATATGATGATACAATACTATTCCTTCAGTTAACATCATGAAAAAAATTTCATTGCTGAGAGCCGAATTTTTTTCTATGCATCGTTTTAGGACTTTTTCCAAAATTTTCAAGGAATCATTAAAAGTATTGCCATACACAGAAAAATCGTCCATGTACACCTCTACACATTCATGTATTAAATAAGCAAAAAAAAAAATTGACCCAAGGATGCCCCTATTGCAGTATCTAATGCATCTGTAGAGATGTGAAATGGAAAATCCCAATTAGGCCCTCTTAAGATAGGTGTTGTTGATATATTTTCCTTTAGTTTCTAAAAGGCAGTTTGACAATTAGTATTCCAATGAAAATGTACATCTTTTGCAAGTAATTTGAATAATGGCAAAGCTATTTTAGTAAAATTTTCAATGAACCTTCGGCAATAGCCTGCATATCCAAGAAAACTTCTGACATCCTTCTGACTGATTGGTTCTGATAGGTTCACAATGATTTGTACTTTTGCAGGATCCATTATAATTCTTGATGATGAAATATGATGATACAATACTATTCCTTCAGTTAACATCATGAAACATTTTTCATTGCTGAGAGACGAATTTTTTTCTATGCATCGTTTTAGGACTTTTTCCAAAATTTTCAAGGAATCATTAAAAGTATTACCATACACAGAAAAATCATCCATGTACACCTCTACACATTCATGTATTAAATAAGCAAAAATACATGTATTAAATCATAAAATCTAAAATAGTCCATAATTTTCTGTTAAAATGGGGTATTTTTTGTTGAAGTGGCCCTATTTGACCAGCATTGACCAGACACATGGAAAGCTCAGATATCGAACCTGATAGATATTCATCCATCCTTGTACATCAAGGATCATGACAGATGTCTCTGATTTCGCCTAGATGTCCTGAAATTACACGAACATTGGAGCAATTGCGGGATTTAGCCAAATCCTGTAATTTCTAATAAATTTTTAATTTTAATGCTAAAAATTCAAAAAATCAATTCTTAAGCTAAGGAATAATAAATGTACTTTTCATAGGTTATTTTATGGAAAATATGGAATAATATGAAGGAAAAATAGATGGTTTTGGAGACAAAAGTATGATTTGCGAAGTGAAAATAAGCATTAAATGGTACCCAACAATATATATGGGTTATGAGTTATAATGTTTTATGCTTATGGATTATAAGTATTAGGGGTTATAGTACTTTGGGGTTAAGGTTCAAGGTTGATTTAGGGTTTACCATAAACATGGATTAGA
>ML794352.1:112193-131523 GCA_009831015.1 Picea engelmannii | reverse complement strand
ACACACACACACACACACACAATGATTGTTTTTATTCATTCAAAGTGTGTGCGTGTATGTGTATAACAAAGATGACATAAATTTTTAATATTTTGTTATTTATTTTTATTTATTTTTATTTATTTTTATTTTTATTTTTTATTATTTTATTATTTTTTATTATTTTTTTAATGCATTACATTACATGAACATCTCCCCCATCTCCCCCCATATTGGATTGTAGAGTGTCTATCAGCGAAATAATACTTTAATGTATTTATGTATTAATACATTAATTAATAATGTATTCATTAATTAATACATTAATACTTTAGTACATTAATGTATTATCACATCAATGTATTAATAGATTAATATTTTAGTACATCATTGTATTAATACATTATTAATGTATTAATACATTATTAATGTATTAATAATATATTACGATATTAATAATTTATGAATGTATGAATGTTTCAGTTAATTCTCACTAGCTCAATCAGTTAAGATGTGGGTTTCATTTGCTAGGCGACTTGAGTTCAATGCCCTTAATGTGAGTTTAGTCGAGAGCAGAAACCCAAAAATCCATCCATGTTAAGGGTTGGTGTGGCTCAGACCGGGGGTGATCCCTGGGTGATTTTGACAGCTTAGATGCCCCGGGTTGTGGTGATTTTGATGGATTAGAAGCCATGGCTTGTGTTTATTTTGACGGCTTGGATGCCTTGGGTTGTGATGATTTTGACCGCTTCAATGCTCCTGGATTGTGGTTTCTTAGACAATGGTTAAAAATGTTGGCCCAGCAAGTTACATATGTTGGACATATTGTCTTTGATGGGTTGTCATTGATGTCAAAAAAATTGATGTTGTTGTGATGTGATGATGAGTTTTTATAAACAAGGAATCTACCTAAAGATCAAGAGAAGCAGCGTATTAGATTCCATGAGATCAGAAACAAAGATCCTTGGTTCATGCAGAGATCCTTGGTTCAATTGGAATCCAAGTATAAGCCCAAAAACTCATAAGAGATGATGCATAGGAGGCTTAGAAGAAATGACGCACAGGAGTCGTCCATTAGCAAATTTGGGAATGACTTAAACCATCAGATCGAGGGGAAGTCAAAGTTTGGAAGAATTATATCTCAACCGACAGATCTGAAGTGGGAGTTTCGGAAGGTATCCTAGCTATTGGATTAAAGCTAAGGTAGTAGTGGTCAACTTCGGCGTTGACCACTTCGGCAGAAAAGGGTTGAGAACAGGTAAGATTACCCGAAGGTCGAAGTCCCAAAGTGGACATGAGTGATCCAATCCTAGGAACACTTCAGATAATATACCGATCATTCGATCAAGTAAAGTGGAAGGATAAGATAAGAAAATACCAAGGTCGAAGTCCCGAAGTCACAAACTCCTGTCAATCGTCGAATCTGGAAAACCCCTCGACCGTTTATTTCTTCAGAGTGCGCCAAGGTAGTAGTGGTCAACTGTGGCGCTGACCACTTCAACAAAAAAGGGTTGAGAACATGTAAATTCACCCGAAGTGTCGAAGGACGAAGTCATTCTCAGCCGTCGATCTAAGATACATTTCGAGAGTTATGACAACACTTATATCAAGGAGGAGAACACTTATATCAAGGAGGAGAACATGTGCCACATGAGGAGATCCACGTTAGCAAGAATACATCAGCAATGACATGTGGCGCAATCAGATGATGATAAGTGTTCAGGTGCAGTTGGCATTTTAGGTATGGGTAAGTCATGAATCAAAGTGACACATGGAAACCACTCAGTCAGTGCCACATCAACAAGTGACTTCAACAACTACGTCACTTCGGGAGTATGTGCTTCAATATTTTCACCTCCAGCAAATGCCCGGAGTCCCGAAGTTTCAAAATGATTGAGAACCATTCATTGAGCAAGTGAAATCCAACCATTTGATCTACTTGGGAGAAATGAACTTCAGAATATTGAAGGCCTGTATAGGAGAAATCACCTGAAGTGTCGAAGGTCGAAGTCAACACTGATCGCTGATCTAAGATAACTTCGGGAGCATTCTCAACCATCATATCAGAAGACAGTCAACTCTGGCGCTGACCAACTCTAGTGGAAATTGGAAAAACAATTACCCGGACCTTCGAATCCCCAAAATCCCGAAGTAAACAAGGGTCGTCCACCGAAACTTTGATTAAGTCATAATCGTTGATCAAGTACAGTGGAAAGAAATATTAAGCATAAATCACGAAGTAACGCTAATCGTTGATCTACTTCAGAAGCATTCTCAACCAATGATAAAGCATAGTGGAAGGATAGTGTAAGTTGATGCAGACCGCACTCCACAGAGCACGTCCGCCTCCTCAGGACCTTCTTATTCTCTCAGCCCGAAGAACTTCAAAAGCTCTTCCTATCCCTTATCGGGACTTCTAAATACCCACAGAATTCTCCCTATGATTCCCCGTTATCCTATCGGGAAATTGGGCCTCACGTGATCACAAGTCCTGCACTCACGAGGTCGGGTCTTACAAATCCTCGAACCCCGATGAATATTCTTCGAACGCTTACCTTTCTCCTATCGGGAATTTCCCCATTGGGAAATCGGCGTTCACGATGTCGAAATCCTCATGCACTACGGATCCCCGATTCCTGAATTTACAATGGCACTTTTCTCCGTCTTTAGCACCCTCCAGCTAGCTCCTGCCTTATATGACCTATCGGTCCACGGGACCACGTCCTTCTCCCTCGTCGGAGTTTCGGACTTCGTGAGTTTGAAAGGCGTGGAACTCACGCCCCCGGAATCCCTGATTCTCTGATCCTCGATGCTCCCTGCGTTGACCCCTATGAGGATTGACTTTGCTGACACCTGTCCCCTCTCCAATGCCTATAGCCTGGACTTCCGCGTGATCAGGAAATTGCGTTTCGGGAAATCGCGATTCCCGTTACACAAGTTCACGGGACATTCCAAATCCTAAACCCCGATGCACGTGGGTAACACTTGTCTCCTGCGGTGACGTTGTGGCTACGTGGCCGTCGCGTTTCAGAGTTTCACGACTCCTGCGGTCACAGTTCTCTCGTCATCGAAAACCCCGATGTGCCAAACCCCGATGACGTGGGATCTTCCGACACGTGTCCCGAAGATGGATGCTCCTGAGCCTATCGGGTATCGCGAAATCACGATATCAACCTACGCGAGTTCTATGCTATCGAGAACCTTGATATGCAGACTCCTGATGGCTTATGTGGCGTAACCCTGGCACAACTCTACCTGATCTGATGGTTGTCGATCTTTCACGAATTCCTCCAGCGAATCTCGACCGTCGATTTCTTTCCTCGTAGGGATCTTCTCGGCGTGACGATTTTCCTAAGCAAACCTTCAATAATTTGTGAAGGCCTTTGCTCCCCCTAAACTTTCTTCAACTTCTCACATCCTCTTAGATCTTCCTGCGCGCACTCCTTGCGGAAATCCTGCGAATACTCCAAGTATTCAGCCTCCCTTCGACTCTGCGCGTTCCAGCAGTAGCAGTCCTTCACCTGCCTTTCTCAGGTTCACTACTGAGACTTCCTCTCCAGCCTACGCACTCTTTTCACGGCTTCAGCAACCCAATTCCACTTCTGGGCAATGGAGAATGAGAGTTAAACTACTGAGCCTTCATCAACGCACTCCTTGCAGATGAATTCAATTGTACGCCTTGCAGGAATCTCCTGGCTCAGATAGAGAAACAATTGCGACTCGTTCTCTCTCAGACTTCAAGTTAAACCATGAAATCACATGCACAACATATATAAAGCAAATGCATAATCAGAAAACAAACATTCATAAGCACATGAACAATATACACAGAGAAACAACATCAGCCATGAATTTGAATCAAAACTTTCTTCTATTAATTCAAATCCCTGTACATGGGTGTTCTTCACAGTTTTCTCTGCTTGCTCTCTTCTCCCCTGAATGCTTGATAATGTTACAATGATACAAAGGAGGGTGTCTATATCCGTTTTCCCTCTCAAACTCTAAACTGTCTATTCTGGAATTAAAATCCTATCTACCTGCATTAACTAAAGTAAATGCCTCCTATCTACTTCAGATAAGAGCGTAAGGCTCGACATCTGATACAATACAACAGGCGCTCCTTCATAAATGTTTCATTGAAGGATAAGGTGCTTCATCTTTAATGAAAATTCAAAAAGTTATCCAAGCTCCTATGTCATGTGTTTAAAACACATGCGTTGGCTCCACGCTTGCTTTGGTAGTTGCGATGCTCCTGCATCATACTCCTCGGCTTGAAAACTTGCATGGGCTCCTGTCCATGAGCTCCTGTGCATTTTGTCCATGCTTTTGAATTTGCACTTCTATCTCCCATCTGGCATCCTCCACTGGGTGGTTCTTCCACTTAACCATATACTCATAGTACTCCTTGCGCCTGGTCCTTTTGCTTATTCGTTTGTCTAGTATCCGCTCCATCTGTGGCTTCTCTGCAATCGGCAACTACTTATGGCTGCTCATTACTTGCAGTCTCTATTTCTCCTTCCCTGTATGGGTATAAATCTGCAATGTTGAATATCGGAGATATCCCAATGCCATCCGGTAGCTCAATTTCATAAGCATTCTCTCTGAATTTCCTGAGGACTTTACATGGCCCAATCTTCTTCATTTTTAATTTGTTGTATGTTCCCCTTGGGAACCTTTCTTTCCTTAGATGTGCCAGAACCAGAAAGTTATCTCTGATGTTGATCCGCTCTGCGCTTATACTCTTGGCTTGAATCTATCAGCCGCTACTTCACCCTGCTGTGAAGTTCCCTCATTTCCTCAGTGAATTCTTTAGCGCTGGCACTGATGATAGCAGTCTGTTCCGAATCCCTTAGCTCCGAAACACCTTTCGGCTACCTGTCGTATACTATGTCAAACAGACTCTTCCCTGTGCTTCGATTCACCGAATCATTGTAGGTGAATTCTGCCTGTGGCAATACGCTATCCTAGTTGTTGTGGTGCTCCGTCACCAAGATTCTTAACAAATCTCCCAGACTTCTGTTGACCACTTCTGTCTGCCCATCTGTCTGTGGATGATAGGCAGAACTAAACATTAGATTAGTCCCCATCTTCTTCCAGAGTGTCCTCCAGAAATGTCCAATGAATTTAGTATCCCTGTCCGAAACTATGCTTTTCAGCAGTCCATGAAGTCTAACAACCTCCTTGAAGAACAAGTTTGCGATGTGAGTCGCATCGCTGGTCTTCTGGCACAGGATAAAATGTGCCATCTTTGAAAACCTGTCAACTACCAAAAAGATGGAATCATGTCCTCTTTGCGTCCTCGACAATCCTAGGATGAAATCCATGCTAATCACCTCCCATGGTCTTTCCGGTATGGGCAATGGCTGATAAAGACCTGCGTTCTGCTTTCTGCCCTTAGAATGTTGGTAAATTCTACATCTGTCAACAAATCTTTTAACTTCTGACCGCATCCCTGGCCAAAAGTATTCTTCACTCAGCTTCGCGAATGTTTTGTCATGTCCAAAGTGCCCTACTAAGCCTCTGCTGCTCTTTTCTTTCAACAAGTTCTCTCTCATGGAGCAATTGGGAATGCACAATTGATTTCCTCTGAACAGCAATCCATCTTGGATCATATAATCTATCCATTGACTTCTGTCTCTAAGAACTGGGTTCTTAGCTGCTCCATACGCCTCTGCAAAATCTACATCACCTGCGTACATGTCCCTGAGATCATCAAAGCCTAAAGTCTTGACTTTGAACTCCTGCAACAGCAAACATTTTCTGCTCAAAGCATCAGCCACTTTGTTAGCAGTACCTGAAATGTGTTTGATAACAAATGTAAAATTCTGCATGTATTCTACCCATTTAACATGCCTCTGATTTAATTTCTCCTGCTGAGTTACATACTGCAATGCATGATTATCACTATATAAAATGAATTCTCTTGGAATCAAATAGTGTCTCCATTTTTTCAATGCCTGTATGATGGCATAAAACTCTTTAACATATGTGGAGTATTTTTCT
The DNA here is from genome assembly GCA_009831015.1 of Picea engelmannii. Classification (NCBI taxonomy): domain Eukaryota; kingdom Viridiplantae; phylum Streptophyta; class Pinopsida; order Pinales; family Pinaceae; genus Picea; species Picea engelmannii. Next base: position 125,541 of record ML794352.1, on the reverse strand, counting down.
TTAGCCTCATTCAGCTTCTCGCTGAAATAAGCAATTGGTCTGTCATCCTGACTTAAGACCACTCCTATGGCAAAGCCACTTGCATCACATTTCACCTGGAACGTCTTCTGAAAATCTGGCAATACCAACACCGGTTGCTCTGTGATCTTTCGCTTCAACAGATTGAAGTTTTTTTCAGCCTCCTCAGTCCAATGAAAAGATTTATGTCTTTTCCTAACTTTGTCCATCATCACTGCGCTAATCCTACTGAAATTTCTGATGAATTTTCTGTAGAAACTAGCCAGTCCATGAAAACATCTCACCTCGAAAACATTTCTTGGTGATGGCCAATTCTTTATTACATCCACTTTACTTGGATCCATCTTCAATTCATTTGTTGATATGACAAATCCCAAGTAAATGAGTTCTGTCTTCAGAAATGAAGATTTCCTCATATTAATCAACAGCCTCTCTTGCTGTAGCTTCCTCATTACTGCAGCTAAATGCTTCAGATGTTCCTCTTTCGTTTTGCTGAAAATTAATATGTCATCTAGATAAACAATGACAAACTTACCAATGAATTCTTTCAGCACTTCATTTATCAACCTCATGAATGTACTCGGTGCATTTGTCAAGCCAAACAGCATGACCAACCATTCCTACAGTCCTTCGTTGGTTTTGAAGGTTGTTTTCCACTCATCGCCTTCCCTCATGCGAATTTGATGGTATTCGCTTTTCAAATCGACCTTTGAAAAAAATTTGGCTCCACTTAAACAGTCCATCAAGTCATCCATTCGTGGCAATGGAAATCGATACCTGATGGTGATCTTGTTAATAACTCTGGAATCAGTGCACATTCTCCAGCCTCCATCTTTCTTTGGGTTGAGTACCGTTGGAACGACACACAGACTCAAACTTTCCCTGACCAGTCATTTATCCAGCAGTTCCTGTACCTGCTTCTTAACCTCCTCGTTCTCCTGAGGCGTCAACCTGTATGCAGCCTTATTTGGAAAACTAGCTCCTGATACAAGGTCTATGTGGTGACTCACACTCCTCATCGACGACAATGAATGAGGCAATTCGTCTACCACAATATCAGCGAACTCTTCAAGTAGTTCCTGAATTTCTTCCGGCAAATCATCCACTCTTGTGCTGGTCAAAACAACCCTTGGTTTCCTAACCACAAAGAATTGTGGATCTTCCTTCTTCTTAACTTCTGTAAGAAGCTCCTTCCCACTCATGAGAAGTACCCTGTTGTTCACTTCCGGCTTTACCTCCTTATCCTTTATTGGAAGTAACATGTGTGTTCTCCCATTCTTCTCCAGGGTATACGTATTCATCTTTCCATCATGAATTACGTTTTTGTCATATTGCCATGGTCTTCCCAGCAGTAAATGACAAACATCCATAGGAATGACATCACATAAAATCTTGTCATTATATCCTCCTATTTTAATGTCAACTAAGCATTGTTTAGTGACACTCACCTGATGTCCCTTCTGTAGCCATGAGACTTTATATGGACTCGGGTGATCAGTCGTCTCCAGCTCTAGTTTCTCCACCATCTCGGTTGAAACGAGATTGTCGGTGCTTCCACTGTCCACAATGACCTTGCATTTCTGGTCTTTGGTCTTGCATGTGGTTCTAAACAGTCGGATTCTTTGAGCTGTGTCCTCCACCTCCTTCTCGGGTGTTAAGAGAACTTTACGCATCATCAGCGACCTTCCGTCTTCTGCGTCTTCTGCTTCAGCATTTCGCCTTTGTGCCTCGGCGATGTGAGCTTCTCCTCCATCCCTCTTCCTGTCTGGATAGTCAACTACCTTGTGTCCATTTTTCCCACATGTGTAGCATGTGATGATTCCTCCTCTGCCTCTTCCTCTACCTCTGGTACGAGGAAAAGTATTAACATCAGCGTATCCTCCACTCTGTTCTGCCTGCTGCATTCGTTGTTCAGCGTGCTAGCCTCGCTGTGAACTTCCACCTCTTTCCGTTCTCGTCTGAGGCTTCTTCCAGTCGTCCTTGGACTTCTGAAATTTATCTTGGGCAACTGATTTACCCCTGGGCTGACTTCTGCCTCGGCCTCGCTATCCTGGCTTACGGCTCAGCTTCTCTTCAGCCTTTAAAGCCATCTAATACGCATCCTCCACCGTTCGGATGGTCATCATACTCATCTCATCCTGGATGTCGTATCTTAAGCCATTCATATACCTGGCAACCTTTTCATCATCGCTCTCTCAATGACCTGCTCTGATATTGAGCTTGTAAAATTCTTCGGTATACTCTTTCACCGTCATCAACTTCTGTCTCAGGTTCTGCATTCTCCTGAACAGCGTGATATGATAGTCTCTCGGGATGAACTTCGCCTTCATATTTTCTATCATTCGATCCCATCTTTTAATCTTTTGTTTCCCTTTGGAACGTCTATCTGCTTGAAGCTCATCCCACCATAATGTTGCATGTCCCTTCAATTTCGTGACAGCATGTCTGACCTTTTTATCCTCTTCGATATCTTCATAATCGAAGTAGGTGTCAAGAGCCCTAATCCAATCCAACAACTCTTCTGCATCCAGATTCCCTTCATAGATTGGGATGTCCATTTTTTTCTTTGAACTCATCCTGGCAATGACTTTAATCAACCGCTCATTGGCTGCATCTTCAGCTGCAAATTCTCCTTGTTGTTCGGCTTCAGCTTTGCCTTCGGAGTCACTCAAATCTCCCGCACTGGGTGTGCGTCTATGCGTTGCCTCCATATCTTCAAATCTCGCTCGGAGATCACGTATCTGTCTCTCCAATTCTGTATTCTGTGCTTGTCTTCCTCTGCCCCTCTGGTTTCCCCTATCCTTTGGATCGGGTGATTGCCTTTCTCTCCTCGACGGCATGGTGAAATCTTCCTTTCCTTCTCTGCTACAGAAAACAGAGAGATTATCTCGCTCTGATACCACTCTAACGTAGACCGCACTCCATAGAGCACATCCGCCTCCTCAGGACCTTCTTATGCTCTCGGCCCGAAGACCTTCAAAAGCTCTTCCTCTCCCTTATCGGGACTTCTAAATACCCACAAAATTCTCCCTGTGATTCCCCGTTATCCTATCGGGAAATCGGGCCTCGCGTGATCGTGAGTCCTGCACTCACGAGGTCGGGTCTTACAAATTCCCAAACCCCGATGAATATTCTTCGAACGCTTACCTTGCTCCTATCGGGAATTTCCCCTTCGGGAAATCGGCGTTCACGATGTCGAAATCCTCATGCACTATGGATCCTCGATTCCCGAATTTACAATGGCGCTTTTCTCCGCCTTTAGCACCCTCCAGCTAGCTCCTGCCTTATACGACCTGTCGGTCCACGGGACCACGTCCTTCTCCCTCGTCGGAGTTCCGGACTTCGCGAGTTTGAAAGGCGTGGAACTCACGCACCCGGAATTCTCGATTCTCTGATCCCCAACGCCCCCTGCATTGACCCTTGCGAGGGTTGACTTCGCTGACACCTGTCCCCTCTCCGATGCCTATAGCCCTGACTTCTGCGCGATCGAGAAATCGTGTTTCGGGAAATCTCGATTCCCGTTACACAAGTTCATGGGACATTCCAAATCTCGAACCCCGATGCACGTGGGTAACACTTGTCTCCTACGATGATGCTGTGGCTATGTGGTCGTCGCGTTTCGAAGTTTCGCGACTCCTGTGGTCACAGTTCTCTCATCACCGGAAACCCTAATGTGCCGAACCCCGATGTCGTGGGATATTCCGACACGTGTCCCGAAGATGGACGCTCCTGAGCCTATCGGGTATCGCGAAATCGCGATATCAACCTACGCGAGTTCTATGTTGTTGAGAACCCCGATATGCCGACTCCCGATGGCTTACATGGCATAACCCTGCCGCAACTCTGCCTGATCTGACGGCTGTCGATCTTTCGCGAATTCCTCTAGCGAATCTCGACCGTCGATTTCTTTCCTCGTGGGGATCTTCTCGGCATGACAATTTTCCTAAGCAAACCTTCAATAATTTGTGAAGGCCTTTGCTCCCCCTGAACTTTCTTCAACTTCTCACGTCCTCTTAGAGCTTCTTGCGTGCACTCTTTGCGGCAATCCTGCGAATACTCCAAGTATTCAGCCTTTCTTCGACTCTGCGCATTCTAGCAGCAGCAATCCTTCACCTGCCTTTCTCAGGTTCACTACTAAGACTTCCTCTCCAGCCTGCACACTCTTTGCATGGTTTCAGCAACCCAATTCCACTTTTGGGCAACCGAGAATGAGAGTTAAACTACTGAGCCTTCATCAACTCACTCCTTGTGGATGAATTCAACTGCACGCCTTGCAGGAATCTACTGGCTCAGATAGAGAAACAATTGCGACTCATTCTCTCTCAGACTTCAAGTTAAACCATGAAATCACATGCACAGCATATATAAAGCAAATGCATAATCAGAAAACAAACATTCATAAGCACATGAACAATATACACAAAGAAACAACATCAGCCATGAATTTGAATCAGAACTTTCTTCTATTAATTCAAATGCCTGTACATGGGTGTTCTTCACAGTTTTCTCTGCTTGCTCTCTTCTCTCCTGAATGCTTGATAATGTTACAATGATACAAAGGAGGGTGTCTATATCCGTTTTCCCTCTCAAACTCTAAACTGTTTATTCTGGAATTAAAATCCTATCTACCTGCATTAACTAAAGTAAATGCCTCCTATCTACTTCAGACAAGAGCGTAAGGCTCGAGATCTGATACAATACAACAGGCGCTCCTTCATAAATGTTTCATTGAAGGATAAGGCGCTTCATCTTTAATGAAAATTCAAAAAGTTATCCAAGCTCCTATGTCATGTGTTTAAAACACATGCGCTGGCTCCACGCTTGCTTTGGTAGTTGCGATGCTCCTGCATCATAAGTGGAGGTGTTAACTGACAACAACCGATCACCTCCGCTTTATGACTTATTCAGTAGGTAATCACTCCAGAGGAATTTCTACTTGAGAGTCCAAAAGCCACGAATAGCTGAAGTTCTGAAGTGAATGAGAACTGTTCATATCAACTCTTGATTAATTCATAATTGTCGATTATGATTGAAGCCTCTAGATAAGTAAGGATCATCTGTTCATGGAAGATTAAATATGGAACGCTCGATCTACTAGTGAAATCTGTATACACACTTCGGCGAAATTGGCTTCGATAGATTTGAAAGGTTGCAAAGGCCTAAAGTCCCAAAGGACGAAGTACCGTAGAACATGGTCCCAACACTAGACATATGGGGGCTAAAAATAAAAGGGCAAAAGAAGAGGCAACACTTAAATTAATAATCTTGTGGTTTTGCGCATATGGTCACATGTAAATGGTTTGAAGGAAGCGCCTCTACATAACTCGATTTCTACAATATTTGCAGAGACATGGAATCGAATTAAAAATAAATCGATCCATACCTGTGATCGATTTACAAAGAGCACTATCACTAAGTTAAAATAATTAACAATAATGTTTGAATAATAATAGTGATTATTGTTAATGTTAAAATGAAGAGGTGTGATGGTCCAAACAAAGGGACACAATGTTTCATAGCTCACACCAGTTGGAAGAGTATATAAACGAGAAAGAGTGGTGAGAAGAAAGAGTCTCTTAAGTGAAGATCAGAAGATCAAAACAAAAATAGAGTCCAAGAAGAAGAACAAGTGGTTCTTATGAAGTAAGGGTGGAAGGGAGGAGCATGGAAGGATTCATATCCTTACTAAGCAAATTGTAAAGACAAGGGAGTTGGTGCCCTAAGGACAAGGGAGTTGGTGCTTCATAGGGTTGGTGCCCTAAAAACGAGGGAGTTGGTGCTTCCTACGGTTGGTGCCTTGAAAAAGGGGATTTGTGTCTCATAGAGTTGGTGCTCTAAAAAGGATTGGTGTCCTTCACTATTCTTTATAAAGCCTTGTAATTCATGTTAAATATATTTATATAATTGATTTTTCATACAATTTGTTGTTGATTTATTGTGGTAATCAATAAAATATAAAAAGTAGATGCTAATTCTAAAAAGGGGTAATAGTAATTCACCCCCTCTCAATATTCCAACAACATGCACATTTCTAACAAACAAACAAAACAAAATGTATGAATGTATTAATTAACTAATAATTAAGAGATTAATTTAATAATGTATTAATTCTTTAATAATATTTTTAAACTTTATTATTATATTATTAATGTTTTAATGTACTAATACTTTATTAATGTCTTACAATACATTAATGTATTAATCAATTAATGCATTATATTATTATACAATAATGTATTACTATTTTAATTTATATATTACATTAATGTAATGATTAATTAACATATTAATTAATTTTCAATTAATTAATATATTAGTATATTAATAATTATAATTTATACATTAATATTTTTAATTAATTGATATATTAATAGTTTTGGGCCTAATGGTTAACCACATGTGTTTTCTCCTAAAAAGTCAAAAGTTCAAAAATGTTGAAAAAATATATAAATTTAGTAGTTGTGCAAAAAAGTTTTTCTATTTTAATATAAAAATATTGAAAAGAAACTTTGAATAAGTAGTGTTCTTGTTATTTTTTTCATTTGTTATTTTTTTCATTGTTAATTGGGACAAGACGTTTTGTTACATATGAATGGCAATAAATTAATATTATAATAAATGTGATAATCAATTTTTAAAATATTGAAAAAAACGTTTTAGGGAGTGGTCTTAAAATTCTAGGATAGATACAATTTTCATCATTGATTATTAGTTGGGACAACGTTTTGTTAGATATGATATGAATGGCAATAAATAAATGTTATAACTAATTTTCAAAATATTGAAAAAACCTTTTAGATAGTGGTCTTCTTAAAATTATGGGATAGATACAATTTTTATAATATTAGGATATTACATAAGTAAATTTTTTATTACTATGTTTATATTAAAGTTTATTTTAATATTTTAAAAACTAGTTCACATGTAAAGTATTAGTTTTTCAAAAAATATTTTAATATTTAAAAAATAGTTTATATAACAAAGTATTAGTGTTTATACAATTAAAGTTTGGATATATATACTTGATTTGTGTTTTTACTATTAGAGTTTGGATACATATTTGGATTTTTGACAAATATTTGACATAGTTATATGTGGAAGGTATTTTTAAGGGTATAGCGTTTCTCAAAAATTTTGTTTATTAATGATTCTTGCAATCCATCATCTGTATCTTTTATGCAAGTGATTGTGCACTATCACATGTCAACCATACTATGGATGTTCTAATCCTTTTATTTTTTGTTTTTTTTATCTAATCAAATTTATATACGTTTCCTATTTGATTTGACTATCGTCTTGAAGAATACAATTTGTAGAGTTAAAAGTAAATTCCATTTCACTACAACCTCTAAGATTACAATGCTTTCAAACTTAGTTATAAATAGTGGATTGCAACAAATGAATCATGTACTCCAATATGAAGGGCATGTCTCGACAAGTTGCTTAGACTTTGCTCAATTCATTAATCAAGGTTGCTCATTTGCTTCAAGATACCATAGAAAACACAAGTTACACCTCAAATTAGAAACTACTATGATAGTTTTGAATGAGTTGTTTCTTCAAGATGCATTTGATATGTTCATGTCTTAAGAGGACGATAAAGGGTTTCATCTATATCCTCCTCCCCTGTGTATCATTACAAACCTTTGGTTAAGTGCTCACCCGTGTATTCAATTAACCCCACACATGTCCATCCACCAACTTGTCATATCCTTCAATTCCGCTGATGTTTTTCTACTCTTCTACAAATTTATATGTACTTTTTGTGATTCAACCATGCATCGATCTTTTGCAAAGGCCGCTAACAACTAGTTATTCTCCTCTATAGTCCTACAATGGCAATCAATTGGGATACCATTGCCACAAACAACAAACTCATGAGTGTTGTATCCTAGCATAGTGAAAGTCTTCATTTATTTTAGGGAAGCAACAATGGATTCAACAAATCCAATCTTAATGTTTCCTTCACCGTCCATTGTAGGTACTGAAGACTTGGAAGATCACATGATTTTGGGCCATGTTTGCAAATAATCCACTCAAGCTCTTCTTGCACTCTCTTTTACCATGGTAGATTTGTTAATGTCTCCAATGTTTCCCTATCCAAATTAATTATTGAATTATTAATTATGGTAGTCAAAATGTATAGAATATGGGAACTTATGTTGTCCCCACTGCTTAATTTTATGTCTGTGGCATTAGCCCTATAAGAGATGTCAAATATCATGTTTACAAAATCATTTCCATTTTCCCCACTCATTTTAATTCCTCCTCTTAAATTGTTCATTGATAATCTCTTCCAACAATGCATCAAATTATTTGTGCATTTTCTTGATGTTCTCTCCAATGTCCTACAAATCCAATCACCCTACACAAGGAATGAAATATTTGATATCAAAAGCATTGGCTACAACACAAACCCCGCATAAGTTTCCTCAATCCTTTAATGCCCACCAACTTACCCAATGAGGAACCTAAAAGAGAGAAAAGCAAAGTAGCATGAGGAATAAAGCTCAATGGCTACACCATTAGTGACATATATTCTTTCACATGTTGACCCATAATCCCCAAATCTTTGTTGTCATTTATGACCTAAACCAAACTAATATATCTCTCTCAACTATTAACTAAGCTTATGTTGTTACAAGTGAGTTTTTTTGTTACTGAAAATTCCTACCTTAGAGCTACCTTAATAGTGTTGTCCATATCAACAACATATCATATATTTAATAAATTTTGCAATAGAATGCAAAATAGTTCTATGTATGTTTTAAGAAGATTAAACAATAATTCTAAAATTAACAAGAAAAAGACCAGTAGCTTAACCTAGCTAAACCAAACCTTATGTGTCATTTTGAGACACCTTTTTCCAATGTCCATGGAAACATTGACACAGTTCTCAAATTCTATCTATGCTCAAGATGATGTCATAGTGGTGAAGCTCATTTGTAAAAGGAGTGTGTTGTAATCTAAAATTACCTGGTCAAATTTTGACTCGTCACAAATTTGGCTCATTTGTTTCCATGCCTTAAACAATTTTAGTCTACTAAATTTTTTCTGCCATACTTTACTCTTACTATCTTCTATCTTCCACCTTAAAGTCTTTGCAAAATCATTATCTTTATCCAAAATTTAAGTCTTAAATTGTCAAATAAAATGGTTTATACATTTTGTTTTTTTATCATATTAGTTTCACCATATGTCAAGAGTTTAAGCATTGAGTGAGATATCATAATGATTTTAAATTTTGATTGGGTTATCACCTCCTCTTTTTCTTTATAAATTCATTGTCAGCCCATCTGCTTGATATACCAAGTGGAGCTAAGATAAGACCATAGCGTATATTCAAGTATTAAAGCAAATTCATGAATGAGTCCATAAATCGAGGAACAAAAAAGCCATATAAAATGTCATATGTCAAACTAAAAGTCGAAGGTTTGTTTTATAAACCTTTTCTTAGAAAAACATATTAGGTTTATATGCTCTCAATTATTTTTATAATTATTAGGTTTATATGCTCTCAATTATTTTTATAATTACTCCAAGTGTCAAGACAAAGCGCCAAACCAAGTCATGCGTCCAAGTCAGAGTCATATATAAGCACCGAAACCAAGTGTCTGACAGCTATGACCAAGCCCTAAAGTAGATGGTGGTTTCGGGAGATTTATCAAAACCTCCTTAGAGTCCCGAAGTTCACCAAAGATAGGAAAACAAACTGAAACTTAGCATTGGGAGAAGAATAAAAGGCGGTATTGAGGAAGAAGAAGGGGGAATTATTAAGCAGTTTTGAGGAAGAGCGGGGATTCTTAAGCAGTATTGAGGAAGAGGAAGGGGGATTATTGCAGTAAAGGGCTATAGGTGCTTAAAGCTCAGAGTGTCATACTATAGGTGCTTAAAGCTCAGAGTGTCATACTTTTTGCAGCACATAGGAAAACCAGTCATCGTATTTACCACCGACATTGTAGATTATGTACTTTCCTCTTCATTTATGTATTATTTCTCTTGTTAATAAAAACTCTTCTTTTCTGAGTAACTGTGATTTCTTTTATTTTTTTTTTGTATAATTTTGTCTTAGCAATAAAAACTTTTGTAGACTCATTCTCATTTTCCTCTTTACTATTGTATCTGAAGATTATGTTAAGTAATAATCAATGAAAGACATGTTATTTCCTATATGTTATTTTGACTGATTTTCATGGTTATGAGTGTTTTCATTAAAAGCTTCATAATGGTTTCAACATACATGACTTCCTGTTAGCATCAATAACGTCTTTGTCAAAAATCAATATTGTGCAAGGGTTGGTTAGGGCTAGTGTTGAATTGTTGGGTTTGGGTGAAGATTGTCAATATGTTTTCATGTATATTAAAGACTCTCTTCCTCTTTATCATTTTTGAGATTATCTTATTTATCGGTGTCAAATGATTGATGTTCTCTTTATCATTTTCGAGATTATGTTATTTATGGGTGTTAATGATTGATATGATGTTTCTTATGACATTTGAGACTTTCTTTTCCATCTTTCATTTAATCTTTTTATGTATTGGAAAGACCCTGAGATTTAATGGTTTATTAAGATCTAGTTGTTATCTCTAATTATTATTAACTCTTCAATATTTATTTTATTTTATAATTATTTGAAATATGAAGTTGGAGTGTGCATTTAATAGTTGTCTTTAAAGTAACTAAGATTAGATATGTTTGTAATAGTTTCAAGGTTAACCTTTTTAGGCCAAGATTCAACTTGAAATTTAAAGTAACTGAGATTAGATATGTTTGTAATAGTTTCAAGGTTAACCTTTTTAGCCCAAGAGTCAACTTGAAATCTAAAGTGGGGAGACTTTTCTCAAGCCTCCATAAAGTGCCTTGGCATTGTTCCCTCACTAGGAACAAACAACCTGAGAAACAATAGAGTGGAAACATAATGGTGGAAAGATAGCATATATCACTAATGATGACCTCAATCCTTGATCCCATTCCTAGGTGGCGGATTTAGTATTTTACTTGCAGTACACAATGCCTTCTTTAGCATATACTTGTCACCTTTCCCACTGTAACATTAACACATCGTACACCAAATGTAAAAGAAGTAAAAGAAATTACATTATATGATGAGCTGGGCAGGATTGAATATTATGATATATAAAATTTTGGAGAAGTATAAAAAATGCATTCACTTTATCAATAACATTCAGTAACAAAATCCCCTGGATGGGGTGTTATTGGTTGACACTGGGCATATGGAGGAGGCTGGCATCAGCCCATCGGGCACGAGGCCACATGATGGGCTCGTGCCGGATCCCATCATCGCCCTCCAGTATTAATTTGATGCAACGAGCAGTTAAGGCTTGTACGCGCGCAATTAAGGTTTATTTGCTCCCCCTCAATTTGGATTTTCATAACATGGCTCTCGCGCGGATTATCACCCATAGTCTCTGGTCCAGGGGCGGTGAGCGTCCCCCTGCGTGCTCTTGGGCGGACTTCATTCGCTTCCTGTGGCTCCTCGCTTGCTTTCACCGTCTCCACGGACCCTGCGAGCTGCTTTACCTTGTCCCCAAGCCTGGTCCAATGCCTCGCGAATGAGGGAGGCCACAAAGGGGCTCTCCCTAGAGGCCTCAAAGGCCCTCTCTCTCGCCTCCTGGTTCGCAGTCACATCCTATGACAATGGTCCCCTGGATAGCAAACCTCCCTCAGCAGCCGGACCCCGCCTCTACAGAACTGATACCTGGCCTCCTACTCGCAGCGAATCCACCCCGGAGCTCCGCAGAAGGTCCCCCTCCTCCCTGTAGACAAGAGAATTACGCTCATCAGAATCCCGTCTCCAGCATGGGTGTGCAGCTCAGGGACAATCTCGAAAACATTTACAACCTGGTGTTCGAGTTACGTAAGGAGGTAGACGATCTCCACTTCCGAGTGCATTCAACAAACAACAAGGTGGTGACTCTCCTCCATCTCCTGGCTTCAATGAGCGCGACCTTTCCCTCTCACCCGGATGGAGTGTCCTCAGAGGAAATGCCCAACGCAGCAATTAAGGAGGGAGACACCATGCAACAAAGAGCAGAAAATGCTGGGATGGAGGGCACCTCTAGCGAGATGGCAAGAGCTGATTCAGCGAGTCGACAACCACAGCTGGAGGCGCAAGAGGCCGAGCGAGCAGTGGACAGCGTGAATACTGAGATGATTTGGGACTCGGGACCCACCTACATAGAGGAAGAGTCGTGGCCGGACGACCTCTCAGCCACGAACTAGGGTCACCAGTCAAGTGTTTAATTGTGTTTTAAAGGCCACCTCTGTCAGTCCTAGTTAGTTTTCTTTTGAAGTACAGCTCCTACTTACTGTCTTTTTTAATCCTAGAACTGATTAGCAAACTTTATAGGCTGGCTGGACTGGTTTCCCCTCTGTTGGGGCAGTCCAGTGTAGCCATACTGTCTATGGATGTTATCTAGCACTTTCACCAGTTTTTTGAAGGTACTTAATATATTTTCTTCTTACTTAAAAAAAAAACATTCAGCAACAAAATCAACAGAATGTAAAAAAAAATCTTACAAGGACGGTGTCCCTATTGTTCAAGATGGGGATTGAGTAGAAAGGCCACCTCTATGTCCCTATTGTTCAAGATGGGGATTGAGCTTGAGACTTAGTGTATAACAACACAAAGGCCAAACTAACTCCCCCAATAAGAAATCACAATTTTATATTGTTTCAAAAAATTACAATTCTATATTGTTCTAAAAAATTATTAACTTGGTGAACGAAAAACTTTAAGGATGTGATATTTATTCTAGAATTTATAAAGGGGTGAATAATGCATTCAATGTCCATTTTAAGGTAGACAAATCATTCTATTTTTTCATAGAAAAGTATTCCAACTTTGCAAATAATTATTTTTTGAAGAAACTAATTAGGAAAAAAAAATTGGTTAAATAATTTATAGATGATGAATATTTATGTTAGGTGTTTCTTTTGTTGGGTTAAAATTGACATTTTAAATTTTCTTAGTGTTATGTCTAATATGCATATTCTATTCCAATTTACATATTATGTGAGTGTTTTTCATTGTTGTCTTACATGTTCAGATATCAATTGGAAACCCATACATCGCTAAGAATAATATTAGCAAATAAGCAATTTATAAAAAGACACCAATAGAACTTCCATTGAAGAGATAATGAAACATATTATTATGATGAATTTACACATAAATAGCCATGAAGATAAAAAATCATGTTTACAATAAGTTGATTAAGACAATGTCATCAAAACACACATCAAATGACTAATCATGTTCCCCATACCCACTCAATAAGGAAATATTTATGGATAATTAAGAATATA
>ML794352.1:66711-83379 GCA_009831015.1 Picea engelmannii | reverse complement strand
CGATAGTTTATCTCTTTTTTGGTCTCGTCAGACTACTTTACGAAAAAGGAACTGAGAGAGTTCTCTTTTAAGTGTTTTTCCAGACTCTATAATCATGAAAAACCTTCGAGTTTTCTGTCTTTGGACTTGCTAAACAAAACATCGATAGGCCCATATGGGATCGAACCCTTACTTCTTCCAATTCGTGAAACAAAGGAAGAGGAACTTACCGAAGGTGAGTTTTATCGAGCATGTGTTATCCTCCTCGAGCTCGTTAAATTAAAAAGAGGTACTCGTCTATCTTGATGGGGGAAAAATTGAAAGAAGCAAGCCAAGCAGTTTTTTGAGAACATTACCAAGTAACTCTTAGAGTCTCCCTTGAACATGACACTTTGTCTTTTGCACGCACTATAATCTACTAAACCTCTGCACTGAGCCAATCCTTTGAGTTTCTTTCACTCCTCTGGGTCACCTAACGTAAGTCATAATATCCACTGCATTATCATGTTTTGGTCCATGTCACATTTCTACTGTTGTGCCTCAGTGTTCAAGGGAAGTATCTACCTCGAGAGTCAGCCATCACAAATATCTTATCTCAATACCCGTGTCAGTCCATGTTCATTTGATCTACCAATTACATCTCTATGTCCGTTTCATGTCGTTGATGGGGGATACATCAAGGCCCTCCTTCGACGAGCCTATTCTTGTCGACTTCAACACATTCTCCAGGAACTAGACTTACAAACCAGTTAGTAATTTGGGACCTGCATGCCTCAATGGCAGGCCTCCTCACATCCGACAGTTTGTTTACATCATTAACCTCTGATCGGATGATTCCACGAATGTTTGACTTCAGCTCATTCATTCACATTTGTTGGAATTTACTAGAGTACCTTGGGAATCATTGACATTAATGGTGATCTCCCCCGCGCTTGTTAAAAGTTTACATCATTGACCGGTAATCAAGTTGTTTATGCCATGTTCGACATCAGGACATCTATTCACATGGTTAGATTTGTACTACATTAGGATCAGTAAGAAGACCCTGGGTTGAGTGATCACTTTGATATGTACTTTGCCCAGGTTGCGATGGAATTTCTTTTGGACAATGACACATATATTGTTACATAGATCCACTTTGTATTGGTCGTGGCTATGTCTTGTCATCTCGTAGATCCACTGTGTATTCTTCGTGGCTACGATCAGTTCATGTCATAAGAGTATAGATCCACAGTGTATTTTCAGTGGCTATACCTTTTTATCAATACAATTATGGATCCGCAGTGTATTTTATGGCGGCCATATCTTGCAAGTCTTTATCATCCAAGCATTGGTATGCCTGCCTTGGTTTTGAAACATGTCATAATATTTGCTGGATGTTTGTGTGCAGCTTCTGTCAAGTTCTCTGCGTCTATACCCTTGCTTGAAAGTCTACAAAGCATTTCAGTTATCAATTCCTGTCTTCTAACTTCATACTTTGGGGGGCAATCTGTTACACATCAAAATTACTCACTTCGATAGTGTTGCAAGTGTCGTCATTACAAGTGTCGCATTTTGCTCACAAGTGTCGCAAGTGTCAGGGAAGCATACTGCCATGATGCCTATGTTGTGCATGTAAACAACATCAGGACGACACTTGGCACATGTCAAACACTTGATTTGGAAGAGGAGGAAAGGTGAACTGGGCTCATGAACCTGTTGCCATCTAAAAACACTCAAAAAACTAAGTTTTTGGAGGGGAGTGCTCCCCTATACCTCTTGTTGTTACTGAGTTTATGTTTTAAGGCTATAAAACATACCGTCAAGGCATCCATAAATGATTTAAAGGAAAGATTTGGGGATAAGGAATCAAAGAAAGATCAGAGCAGATTCAGTTTTTCAACTGTCTCTGTCTTGCTTCTTGTTGTTCTTGGATGCTAATGTCTCACTCAATAGCAGCCCATGATCATTCTAACTCAACCCGGTTAGTCGTTGTTTGTAAAATAGTATTAAATAAACTCAGCGCAATACTGGTTTGATCCTGAAGGCCTGGTTCAACGTTGGGTTGTCTGCTACTAGGGACAGTCATGAATGATAAAACTTTATTTCTTTTTAAATGGACTTCTTTCTCTGCTATCTCCTTCGCCTGTGAGTCCTCTGTGGGCAGGAGTTTTAGCTGTTTTCTCAATGAGGCAATGTCTGCATTCTTCTTTTTTAACATCTCCTCTACTACTTTGACGTTTGAAGGATCATAGCCGATCTTGAGAACCAGCTCCTCCAAATTTTTGATTCTATTATCTTTCGCAAAGGATGATATCTTCTCCAGCTTAATATGTGTCTAAGCATTGTTTAGTGACACCTGTAATTTTGCTGCAGAAGCGGAAGCATGTGCCAACGTATGAAACACCATCTCCCATGTCTGCTTATCTAGATCCATCTGATCTGTTGGGTGCACGTCCTTCGTTTGGAATTCAAAGGTGGCCCTCTTGTAGTCTGTGATCGCCTTGGGGTCTGGTACCTACACCTGGAGGAAGGCCATGTGCATCTTGCCCCTTTCTGTGTCAAATGCAGACAACAACCTGTGCTGCGCAGTGGACAACTGCTTCCGAAATGGGGAGTCTGTGGATTTCTTTGGTAATGCTGTATGATGTCATTAGAGAGGGTCGAACCGAAGGGAGGAATAATAGACTTGGTCACTGTGGTGGGGGGTGTTTCCTTTTCTTTTGTCTAGCCAGGAACTGAAACTATCTTGGGCCTCTTCTTGTGCAACTGGAATTCTTCAAATGACACCTCCTTAATAGGCGGAGATAAATCTTGTCAAGGCCTTTTTTCCTTAGGGACCTGTGGCGTGGTCGTTGGTGGCACAGAGGTCAGGGGAACCTACTGCTCTACTTCAACCAAGGTGTCAGGAACCCATACTATCTGATTGGCGAATTTTTCAATCTCGGGCTTAGACACATGAACATACGAGATGTTCTTGTTCTTCACTCGCATTTCTGAGATGATCCCGCAAGGATCATAATGCCATGGGAAACTTAAGAAAAACTTCATCTCCCTCAACATCTTGTCAGCTTCTTCTCCGGCGCCCCGACTGTTGCAGATGAAGGAGCCAATCTGCCCCTTGATTCGAAGTTGTTGCTTTTTCTTCAATGACATGAAATGGATGTCATCTGAATTCATGATTTGTCCTATATACTCTAAAGAAAAGATTCTTACCGGCACATACTTGGCCAGCTTGTAAGGTGCCAACTCGCACCCATATACTCTGATCTCGGAATGGTTTTGATATAGGTACCAATCCCCGGTCTTTATGTTGTCCGAGAGATGCAAGATTCTCTGGACTTCGTCGTTTATTCGAGGCTCGAGACTGCTGCTCAACATGCTCACCACAGGGTGGTAGAACAGATCGATGAATTCTTGGAAACTATACTCTGTGGAGTTATGATTCAGCAAAGAGGTCCATGCTGTGGCTTCTTGAGGCCGTCCATCTGCGTCCATCTTCTGCATGGAAAAACTAAATTTGTCTGCTTGAAAGTAAACAAACATGTAGGCCAGTATAGACGAGTATCTGAACATGTCTTCCGTGCCAAAATTCACGAACTGTTCGTGAATATTGTCAGCCAAGAAGGTGCTGAAATCAAACTGGGTTGTGGGATTTTCATCAGTGGAGAAAATGGATAGAAAACCCAGAATGGGCTCATCTACCCACTGGTCGGAATAGTACCCTAGCAAAGCACAAAGGGAAGAAATGACCTGGTTTCCCTTAGTGGAGAAAATGGACGACGGGTAAGGGGGATTTGTGGAAGGGAATTGGGTGGAGGGGGGAAGGAAAAGATCGAATATTTGAGCTCTCTGGGGAAATGTCATCTTCTGATACAACTCTGTGGGGATTTCCAGGTTGAAAGGAGACGCGGAGTCGGCACGGGGAATTTGCATCATCTGGTCAATGTCTTCGGGTGTAATGAAGAATAGGGTGTCTTCGGACGAGGAGATGATGGCTCTTTGTTCAGGAATATAGTGAGCTTGATATTTAAGTGCGAACTCAGGAAAATGGTGGATCCGGGGAAAGAGGTAAAGGGTCAAATTGGACTCCCAGAGTCCAATTTCATCGCTTTGGTCCAAGAAAACTTCCTTGAGCCATGACTGGAGGTCTAAAAAATCAAAGTCACATTTGGTATCTGCGATTAATCTGTCTTTGTCAATGACTGGGATTTTGTCCAGGACGACAGGGGGCGGGAGAAACAGATTCTCCTCTTCTTCTACTTGTTTGGGCTTTGGCGCCATCTCTGCAACAGTACCTGCAATAAAAACAAGGTTAGTGGGGTCGACTAATTGTGGATGAGGGCGATAGAATGTAACGGAGGAGTAAGCTATGAGTTTCTCTGGTGTGACGGGTGAAGACCGAAGGTAAGGGGAAAATGGTAGTTTTATTCAAAACTGGGGTCGGTTTGGCGCGGGAGACATGTCAGCTGGGTAACGGATACGTTATCCAGTAATAAATGGACAACGGGCCACTTGGGGGTGAGATGGCAGGTGACGGTGGCAAAAAGAATATGCACGAGTGACGTGGCGGCTAGAGATTGGAGGTAAAAGTCGCAATAGGGGGCTGGTCATGAGTGAAAAGGGGTGAGGGACTGACAGCAGTTATGAGATGGGACGTAACTCGAGAACAAGTGGGACAAGTGGAACCAGTGGAAGATGATGTCCATAAGTGATGGGGGTCTGTCAGATAGAAGATGATGATGGGACTTTGGGACCAATAGATTCATGCCACGTAATACAAGGGACCCGCCAGAGGAATGATACCATTCCGGACCCCCCCCCCCTCGGTTAAAAAAAGATCATCCGGGGGGTCCGAAATCCATTGTGGGCCATTGATCTGCCCACCTGTTTCTAAGCCATAGATTCAAGCATGCTCTTTATCGCTCATTTCGGACCCCCCCCTCCATTAAAGGCAGAACAGATGGGGGGGTCCAGAATCCAATCTGGATCGTTGATTTAAGTGCTTGTCGCTGGGCCGTCCAGATCTGCGCAAACCTTATTACCGATTCCGGACCCCCCCTGGTTAAAAGCAGAATGGTCGGGGGGGTCCGGAATGCCCTGTGTGCCGTATATTTGAGCGCCGCGATCAAGACCGTCAATATATGCGGAGATTATAAATGGGGAGCAGAGAGCCCATGCGCTAAAAAAAAAAACTTAGGATAACTGCGTTTGTATGGGTTTTTCCAAACTTCTTCAAGTAGAGATCACCATGGGGCTTGACCAAACTATCCTTTAAGCATTTGAAACATCGTACAAGACTTACATCGAGCTGGATTTATTGGAAAGAAACAACAGTGCCACTAACCTATGTTCTAACCTAGTTTCCTATGACAGTTAACCCAGATTAAACTGTTGGGTTAAGAAATTACTCTACCCTAGGGCTATCTTACCAGGATTAGACAGTCTGGCCAGATTTATTCACTAATCTAACCTAGACACTTTGGCTAAGATTAAACTGTTTAGCCAAATCATTCACTACCATATCAACATCAAATTTAAAAAGAACTTGGCCATGCTTGAAAGGTATGGATCAAGTTACTATTATTGCATGGGGCTTTTATTGCAATTCTTTTATGCCCTCTTTTCTTTCTTTTTCCCTTTTTCTTTTTTCTTTTTTCTTTTCTTTCTTTTTCCCTTTTTCTTTTTTCTTTTTTCTTTTCTTTCTTTTCTTTTTTCTTTTCTTTCTTTTCTTTTTCTTTTCTTTTCTTGTCAAATTATTTGCAGAATGAAAAATCATTTGTCAACAAAAACACTAGAGATAGATAATATCCTAGTCACCAGTTGATTCCTATAATTTATAGGGTGATAACAGCGGCTCCACCTGGGGATGGTACTTGCCCTGTGAAGTGCCAAGAATCCTGGTTCCTGTCATTCTGAACATTTCTGCCTAGTAGCCTTCATTGGTTTTTATTCTCAAAAAATGGAAAAACAATGATCAGCAGCTTAGGGCCTTCTCTTCGGGATTCAACCAACTAACTAATGTTCTTCACTCAGAAAATGGAAGCGAAAAAGTGAAATTTAAAATGGTATGTACAATGGAGAGTGGAAACTCGAATCTTCTACTGAGGTGGCACATAATGTTTCAGCATTTTGCCATTCACAGGTGCTCCTGGCAGATCTGTCCCATCAGCGTTGTATAGCAAGAAATCATTGTTTCCCCTGAAATCTTGGATCATGTATGGTCCTGTCCACAGATTGTCAAATTTTCCATGCTTTCCCTTGTCTTCATTTCTGGCATCCCATCATAGTACCAAATCTCCTAGTTCAAAATCATCTTCCTTGGTTCTTTTGTCAAAAAATTTCTTGATGCTTTCTTGGATCACCTGAGTCTTGTTGAAAACGTCCTCCCTGGTCTACTGCAAATGGATCATCTGGTTGATCCTTCTCTGTGAATCATTTGGCTCAGCTTGTACATCTTGAAGCAACTTCATGACAAGGACTTCCAAAGAAGTGGGGAAAACTGCCTGTGTGCCATAAACCAGCTGGTATGGTGACATACTGATTGACCTTTTGGTGGTCAGTCTGTCAGCCCACAAAGCGAACACCAGCTTGTTGTGCCACGATTTCTTGTTTTCCTACAATGTTTTCTTGATGATATTTACCAAGGTTTTGTTTGAATATTCCGCTAGCCCATTCCCATGAGGGTAGTAAGTTGTGGAATGCCCCAAACTGATGTGATATTGATTGCAGAACTCTATAAGTGTTTTCGACCGAAAGGCAACTGCATTGTCAGTTATAATCTTTCTAGGACATCCAAAGCGAGACAAAATATTATTTTCAAGGAACTTGATAATAACAGAGTCAGTGGCTTGCCTGCTTGGTACTGCTTTGATCCATTTGGTAAAGTAATCGGTGGCAGTGAGAATCCACCTGTGCTGTCCTGAAGAAGGGGGGTGTATTTCTCCAATGAAGTCCAGTCCCCATTGCTGGAAAGGGGCTTCAACTGAGATTGGTTTCAGGGGGAGAGGAAGAAGTTTCCTTTTGCCTTCAAACAGCTGACATTGATGACATGCAGTTACCTTTTGATGCACATCGGCAAACAGAGTGGGCCAATAGAAACCCGCTCTGAGTATTTTGTTGGCTGTGACCTTCCAGTTCAGATGGCCACCACATTCACCTGCATGAAATTCTTGTAACACTTTGTCAGCTTCATCTTTCAATAAACAATTTAACAAAATGCCTCCAGGATCTTTCCAATACAAATTTCCTTCTAGAATACAGAATTTTAAGGCTTTCAACTTTAAAAATCTAGCTTTAGTCTTAGTCAAACCAAGGGGAGCTTGTAAATTTTTCAAAACATATATAAGGTCTGCGTATCATGGGGAGTTGAGAAATACCTCTCTCACGTCTGGAGTCGCCATCTCGCCCTGTTCATCAGCTGCAGCTAAAAAATTAAACTCAAGAGCCTGAAAGTTTGATTCAGCCAATAATTTTGCCAGGCCTTGATCCTTGATTAGTTTTGTAGGCTTAATATCTATGTCGTATTCTAAAATGACAGCAATCCATTTTCCCCTTCTTCCATCTAGATTGTCCTGTGTCAAAATGTCCTTAACTACCGCATTCGGAACATACGCAATGGTGTGGCAATGGAGAATGTAGACCCTAAAGTCTTTTATAGCTTTTACCAAGGCAAAAGCCTGTTTCTCCATTATCTTGTAATTCATAGCAGCGTCTCTCAATGCTTTGCTAAAGAAAGCTATGGGATGTTCATACCCTTCGCTATTCTTTTGTAGTAAAACGGCTACTATAGTATGTTCGGAGGCGAAAGAAAAGAGATAGAAATCTTTAGTAAAATCCAGACTGATCAAAATAGGGGCTTCTGTGAGTTCTCGCTTGACTTGTTTGAAAGACTGTCTGGACTCAGAGTCCCATTTTATTTTTACATATTTTTTGAGCATATTCGTAATGTTTCTGAGGAGCTCTGCCAGATTTGGGATGAATCTTCATAAAAATTTTATCCTCCCAATAAAGGACTATAATTCTTTGAGATTTCTTGGGTGTTCTAATTTTTGTATGGCCTCGATTCTGCTGGGGTCTATTTTGATTCCATCCTTGGAGATGATATGACCTAGCAATTTTCCTTCCTCCAGCCCGAAGAGGCTTTTCTTAGGATTTAAAGAAATCCCAAACCTTCTACATTTCTCGAAGACTCGTCTGAGGTGTCGCAGGTGTTCGTCATCAGACCGGGAAAACACAGTCACATCATCCAAATAGACAACAATAAATTTACCCGATTCTTCCACGAAAGCGATATCCATCACCCTCTGGAATGTGGCTCCTGCGTTCATCAGACCAAAAGGCATTTTCACATACATGAAAGTGCCCCATGGTGTGGTGAAAGCGGTTTTGTCTTGGTCGTCTGGGTGAACTAGGACCTGATTGTAACTCGAGAAACCATCTAACAAAGAGATTCGACTGGACCTGACCACCCTTTGCAGGATGTGGTCCATTTTCGGCAAGGGGTGATTATCCTTCAGGGAGACTTTATTCAGATTTCAGAAATCTATACAGAGTCTGATCTCCCCAGATTTCTTACGCGTAGGGACCAAATTAGAGACCCATTTGGAAAAACACAAGGGGACTATAATTTTGGCATCATACATTTTCTTAATATCCTTTTCTATTAGAGGGAGCAACTTGGGATTTATCCTCCTGAGTTTCTGTCGGAATGGTTTTTGGTCTTCTTTTATTGGAATTCTATGTTGTATGATGCTGGTGTCATCATCTTTCAAATCCTCATAACCCCAAGCAAAAACATCAGAATACTCTTTGAACAGCTCAATGTACTTAAGTTTCTTCTCTGGGGGCAATGATTTGGACAATTTGACCATCCTGGGTTTTTCTTCGGTTCCTATATTACAATCTTCTACCTCTTTTCCATGTGCTTCAATTTTGGGTTTTTTGGCTACGTCGTTAAAATCAAACAAATCCTCTAAAGGAACTAGAACCCTAGGCAAAACGTTGCTTTTCAAATGTAAAACATCATCATCCATTTCGTCATCGCCTAACTCTCCTGAATCTACGCTATTTACACTATCTATTTCGAAATCGGAACTATTTACATTCTCATCTACGTTCTCTAAATCTATATTTGTACATTCAAAATCGTTTTTACACTTAAGAAAGTCTTCGATTTGATCATCATTTCCAAACACTTTCCAGTACCTGATATTGTCGCGAACAGTTGGTCTACATTTCACTTCTACCATATACAGGTGAGTCGAGTGAAAAGAAATTTTGCAGGTGGCCGCTGATGTAGCCAATCCATCTGCCAAAATATTTTGTCCCCGAGGCATTACCTGCAAGTCAACTTCAATGAAACATCTCAGGGCATCAAGAACAACATTTCTATAAGCTCTAAGGCAGGGGTGTTTCGCAGCATACTCACCTTTGATCTGCTTGATTATCAACTCAGAGTCACCTCTCACCATAATCTGTTTAGCACCAACCTTTTTCAAAAGTTTCAGACCGAGCATTAAGGCTTCATATTCGGTGATATTGTTAGTGCACTGGAAATTCAATTTATAGGAATGGTTTTCTGAGTACCTGTTTCTATGG
This sequence comes from Picea engelmannii, assembly GCA_009831015.1. NCBI lineage: Eukaryota > Viridiplantae > Streptophyta > Pinopsida > Pinales > Pinaceae > Picea > Picea engelmannii. The sequence continues at coordinate 73,821 of ML794352.1, read as the reverse complement.
TTATGCAACCAAACACCTGCTCCCACTCCTTCTTTGCTTACTGCTCCATCAAAATCCATGCTCCAGAAGTCCGATGGTAATTCTTCAGTTATCACGTTTCTCTTTCTTTCCACCTCGATGATTTCTTGGCCTTCGTTCGGACTTGATGTATCCTCTCCTAGATGAATGTCTTGCTCTCCCGTGTCACCATTGTTATACAGGATAAAAGAATCCAGGTCGGAATGTGCGGAGTAAAGAGGATAATTGTGTGGTTTTTCTTGACTACTGACCATGTATTTCATCAAAGTTTCTCTGTATAGCCTTCTTTGTTGCCCAAAAACTGGGATAGTGGCATAGGACATATCTAGCTGCAGGGTACCTCTCAACTTAGCTCCCCAGGACTAGGAAAGCAACATTCCATACTTCGGAGGGATGTCTGCAACTACCACGTCCATGACCATGCTCTTCGCAGGAATCTGGACCAGGGTGATGCATAGGCCCTTGATCAAACCAATGCATCTAACCTTATTGGAGTCAAACAAATGTAGATCTTTATAAGGTCTGGTGACCTCCAGTCCCAGTTTCTCCATCACCGCTTTTGGCATCAAATTATGAGAAGCACCTGAGTCCAGTATAGCATTATGTAGGATCAGGTCATGTATGTTTAGACTGATGTAAAAATGGGCGACCTCACCGGTATCATCTCGACCATCTACTTCAGGTCCAAAAAGAAGCTCGGGTTGATCATCAGTAAGGTTCAGAGTATCTGAATGATTTGTTGATCCAATGTTTAAGGCTTTAGTGCCTATGTCAGGTTCAATGGCGAGTGCTTTAATCACCTGTGAATGATAACCGTCTTTGTTCATCAACTCAGAAAATGGGATGGGAATTTTTACTTTGGCCAACTCTCCCTCAAGGCTGAAAGGTGTTGGAGCTCTGACTTGGCTCATCAATTCTGGTCTGTCCACCATATCCTTCTGTCCATAAGTAATTGGTAGATTTATAGGTAAAACCTCAGGCTGTGACGGCCTTTTCAAAATTGTAAGTTTTTTCTTCACGGGAGGGTCAGCAGTGTTCTTCTCGGGAATACTCTCAGCAGCTGGTTCGGAGGCCTTCTTGGTTTCGACTACCTTTTTTGTTTCAATTGTCTTTTTGGGAGAACTCCCTTCTGTCTTTTTACTTATCAAATTATACTGTCGGTGTACCTCCAAAATGGCATTTTCAAATGCCTGTTGTTCTGCATCTTCAGCTTCTTCACTTACCTTTGTTTGATTTAGAAGAAACAACTCTTGCTCTTCTTGGGTAAGGAAAATAGATTTGTTGTCATGGATGCCCATGAGATTGATGTGAGTGTCCTCCACTTCCTCAATCACCTCCCCCCCTTCATCAACATAATTTTCTTGCAAGGGAGGTCTGATCTGCTGATCCAAACCTCTCTGTTCTCTTTGATCCCTAGGATCTCTCTGTCTGATTTGAGGAGGGTTTCTCCTGAAGTTTGGATTCCGGACTTGAGGAGCTGGTGGATCATCTCTTAGAGGATTTATTTCTGACACAGTGAGCCTGTCCATCATTCTTTCCACTGCTCTGGCCAAAGAATCTAATTTGGAATCAGATTTTGACATGGAAGGTTCTTCTATAATCGTAACCCTCTTCTCTGACCTCTGTCGTGCTCTTTTTGCCAACAAATTGGCCTCCACACTAATAGCACTTTTCTGCATGTCCTCCAGGGTGGTAGAATTTCTTTCTCTTAGTTGGTATGACATGTTAGCATCAAATCCATCAGGGAATTTAGTCAATGCCAGACCCTGTGGAGGTTTGATTTCGGTCGGGATTGCATTGTACAGGTTGTTGAAACGGGTGCAGTAATCTTGTACCGTCTCACCTTGATTTCTTCTTATATTCTCGTATTATGACAATATTTGGAGAGGGTTTTTCTTTACCTCCCATCTTTTGAGAAAACTCCTTTGAAATGCGACAAGGTTAGGGACTGAGGTGGCTGGTAAAGCTTTGTACCATTTATTAACGTCACCTGTCAAACTTTGGGCAAACAATCTCATTTGAACGTTAGCCTCATCAACTTCTTGTAGGTCAAAATAATCATTCATGTTGTCAACATGTTTTTGGGTTTTCAAGGGTCCTGTTGCATCGAAATGTGGGAGTCTAGTTTGGTAGTCTTGAGGCATAGCATGGAGAGGTGTGGCCAACACCAAGGGAGCATATCTGGCTTCCATGATGAGCGGGGGAGGTGGAATGACGACCTGGATGTTCGGCGAGGTAGCGACCGAAAGCGAGGATGAGGAGGGACTGGATAGCACCGAGGGAGTGGTTTTCTAGTTGACAGTGGGAGATAGAACTTCAGGGGTTCGGGGTTACAAGATGGTTGGGTCGAAAATGATTTCAGTAACAAAACTACCAGATTTCGACCTAGACAGGCTTTGACTGAAAAAGGTGTCAATATCGGGGTTTTGAGAAGAGACAAGTTTTCCTGAAAAATAAGGGGACTTACGAATGGGAGTATGACTTACCAGACCTTCAGCAATGGTCTTTTTCCTGAGCAACTGCTCTGGATCGTCGGTTACTTTCACAGGTTTTGGATCTGGATGAGATCGAGTATAGACTTTCTTGGGAGCCAGAATTCTTTTTGGTTTATATATATATATATATATATACTTTTTAATTTTATGAATCTGGAAATAAAATGTACAAAGTGTTAATCAACCTCTGAACATTACTTCCTTCTCGGATTTGCAATATTTAAGGAGCAATACTTTAGGTACAAACTTTTCTTTTAGGGAAAAAGGACGTAGGTTTTAACTTTTTTGTTCAGTTCCCCAGTACGGTCGCCACTATGTTAGCACTTGGTAAATTTCCTAGAGGTTGACGAAAGAAGAAATTTACAAGGTAACTTTATCCAACCACTTTTGAAGCTGGGATCTAGCCCTTCCAACTTCAGAGAGGGATCTCTCTATATGATTTAGCTATGTTTCCAAATTTAGATATTAGGCTAGGTAAATAAATAGGTATGTTTTGTTGTCAAAGTGTTTTTTGAATTGGTTGAGATAGTCTAAACATCCATTGGGCTATGGGGTCTGTGTTTGATAAAAATGAAATACAACCAGAAACGTTAAGGAAGGCTTCCGCAGGGCTAGATAATATACTCACTGGATCTTTTAATAGCTTAGATGGTGGACAGAAGAAAAGATGAGAAAGATAATTTCAACTAAGAAGCAGTTAAGAATTCCTTAATTGAAAACACCAGAAGATAAACACTAAAATCTTTAGAATCAGAAAGAGGGTATTTAAGATAAATCCTGCAACATTCGTTACTCTTAAAGATTAGTTTCAGAAAACAATATGATCACAAAGCAAGAATAACATTCAACTTAGAGAATAACATCACCAGTGAATACACACAAGAATCCTGTAAAGTGCCTCCTCTTTATTAATGGAAGATCTCTTCAAAAATGTTACAGTTTGATAGCGTCAGGGTGTGAAGATCAACAACCCTCAATACTTCGAAAGGTGAAGTATTTATAACTCAATTACAAACTTTCCTGTCATAAATGACCAGGACGTTCTAAATCTATTTTGAGCCTAACTAACTTAACAAAACTCAAAAACCTAGGAACTACTCGATGATGTGTTGTAACTTCTTGCTGATTTTTGGGGTGGGCCATTAGCGAGGTGTCTGCACAACCTCTTCTGACTGGAAAGATGACTGGACTAAGGACATCTCATCAGCTAATCAATTAGATCACAGAGTTCCTCCCATCTAATATGACTTGGCACGTTGACTTTGAGCAGTCTTCGATACACCTCGTCCATGTTTGTATAGTTAGAAAATGTAGGCTTGGTGAGGAAAATGTATCGGATCTTGTGCTGGATGCTAATATCCCACTGAAGGGCATCCAAGAATTCTTTGCCGGCGATGCTCCCTTGAATGCCTACAAACTTTGAACTGTCTTTAGACACATCAGCCAATTTCTTCTTGTAATCTGGGAGAGTCATCAGTTTATCATTAATAACTTTCAGACCAAGAAAACCTTTCTTCTGGAGAGCTTCAATCTTGTTGAAGAACCTTTGTATCCCTTGGTCCATTGAATGAACCTTTTCTTCCAGCTGAAGCATTAATCCTCTCTTGGTCAAGACCCTCTTGACCTCAAGGATGGTCTCTGTTCTGTCTTCAATCTTCAGTTCTTCTAGCTCTTCTCTGGTCTTAGAATTGAGAAACTTGATGATCTCATTTGCCTGTGCTGGCATGTCTCCCAACTCTACTCTGATCTTCTCAATGGCCTGTTTTCTCCTTAGGACCAATTCATTTTGCTCAAACATGATCTGGATCATGGGCCATATCTCATTCATGGACTTAGTGATGTCTGTCCATACAGTCTCTTTAACTTTAGCTAAATTTTTCCCTGCCACTGTTTGCTTCTGGAGCTGTTGAAGTTCCTGTCTAAGCTACTCTGACACCTGCTTTTTCTTAGATAGGCTGGTCTGGAAGGAATTTTTGAGTTCCAGAAGGTTCTCCACTTCCTTTTTAAGCTTGCTGATCTCTGTCTCCTGTAGGTTCATCTTCTCCATGGACTTAGCCAGGTCGGCTGTATTCTCTTAGGATGTCAATGGAGTTGCGGATGGAATTCCTGTCACTGATGCAGTGCTCAATCCTGCAATTGGGATAGCACTCAATGGAATGCCTTCCATTGGCTTCATATACTCTTTCTCTTTCAATAATCTCTCCATTTCTGCTTCCATTTCTTTGAGCTGAGCATTCTGCTCCATGAGAAGCTTTAGCATCTCGTCCTTCTCACCTTCTTTCTCTGCTATCTCCTTCGCTTGTGAGTCCTCTGTGGGCAGGAGTTTCAGTTGTTTTCTCAATGAAGCAATGTCTGCATTCTTCTTTTTTAACATCTCCTCTACTACTTTGACGTTTGAAGGATCATAGCCGATCTTGAGAACCAGCTCCTCCAAAGTTTTGATTCTATTATCTTTCGCAAAGGATGATATATTCTCCAGCTTGAGATGTGTCTGAGCATTGTTTAGTGACACCTGTAATTTTGCTGCAGAAGCGGAAGCATGTGCCAACGTATGAAACACCATCTCCCCTGTCTGCTTGTGTAGATCCATCTGATCTGCTGGGTGCATGTCCTTCGTCTAGAATTCGAAGGTGGCCCTCTTGTAGTCTGTGATCGCCTTGGGGTCTGGTACCTACGCCTGGAGGAAGGCCATGTGCATCTTGCCCATTTCTGTGTCAAATGCAGACAACAGCTTGTGCTGCGCAGTGGATGACTTCTTCTGAAACTGAGCGTAAGTACTGCTGGTAAGGGTCTGGTTCTTTTTCTTAATCAACTCATACTTCTCGAAAATGCTCAACTTAGGACCAGTCTTGCTTTGCTGAGTGTCCAATCGGGAGTCTCTGGATTTCTTCAGTAATGTTGTAGTCATGTCCTTAGAGAGGCTCGAACCAAAGGGAGGAATAATAGACTTGGTCACTGTGGTGGGGGGTGTTTCCTTTTCTTTTGTCTAGCCGTGAACTAAAACTGTCTTGGGCCTCTTCGTGTGCAACTGGAATTCTTCAGACGACACCTCCTTAATAGGCAGAGATAAATCTTGTCGAGGCCTTTTCTCCTTAGGGACCTGTGGCATGGTCGTTGGTGGCACAGAGGTCGGGGGAACCTGCTGCTCTACTTCAACCAAGGTGTCAGGCACCCATACTGTCTAATTGACAAATTTTTCAATCTCGGGCTTAGACACATGAACATACGGGATGTTCTTGTTCTTCACCCGCATTTTTTAGATGATCCCGCAAGGATCATAATGCCATGAGAAACTTAAGAAAAAATTCATCTCCCTCAACATCTTGTCAGCTTCTTCTCCGGCGCCCCGACTGTTGTAGATGAAGGAGCCAATCTACCCCTTGATTCGAAGTTGCTGCTTTTTCTTCAATGACACGAAATGGATGCTATCTGAATTCATGATTTGTCTTATATACTCTAAAGAAAAGATTCTTACCGACACATACTTGGGCAGCTTGTAAGGTGCCAACTCGCACCCGTATACTCTGATCTCGGAATGGTTTTGATACAGGTACCAATCCCCGGTCTTTGTGTTGTCGGAGAGATGCAGGATTCTCTGGACTTCGTTGTTTCTTCGAGGCTCGGGCTTGCCGCTCAACATGCTCACCACAAGGTGGTAGAACAGATCGATGAATGCTTGGAAACTATACTCTGTGGAGTTATGCTTCAGCAAAGAGGTCCATGTTGTGACTGCTTGAGGCCGTCCATCTGTGTCCATCTTCTGCATGGGAAAACTAAATTTGTCTGCTTGAAAGTAAAAAAACATGTAGGCCAGTATAGACGAGTATCTGAACATGCGTTCCGTGCCAAAATTCATGAACTGTTCGTGAATATTGTCATCCAAGAAGGTGTTGAAATCAAACTGGGTTGTGGGCTTTTCATCAGTGGAGAAAATGGATAGAAAACCCAGAATGGGCTCATCTACCCACTGTTCGGAATAGTACCCTAGCAAAGCACAAAAGGAAGAAATGACCTGGTTTCCCTTAGTGGAGAAAATGGACGACGGGTAAGGGGGATTTGTGGAAGGGAATTGGGCGGAGGGGGGAAGGAAAAGCTCGAATATTTGAGCTCTATGGGGAAATGTCATCTTCTGATACAAATTTGTGAGTATTTCCAGGTTGAAAGGAGACGCGGAGTCAGCACGGGGAATTTGCATCATCTGGTCAATGTCTTCGGGTGTAATGAAGAACAGGATGTCTCCGGACGAGGAGGTGATGGCTCTTTGTTCAGGAATATAGTGAGCTTGACATTTAAGCGTGAACTCAGGAAAATGGTGGATCTGGGGAAAGAGGTATAGGGGCAAATTGGACTCCCAGAGTTCAATTTTATCACTCTGGTTCAGGAAAAATTCCCTGAGCCATGACTAGAGGTATGAAAAATCAAAGTCGCATTTGGTATCCGTGATTAATCTGTCTTTGTCAACAAGTGTGATTGTTAGAAAAACAGGACCGTGGAGCAATAAAATAAAACAAATGCAGAAACAAAACACAGAAGACACACAATACAAGAGAGACACATATTTATGTGGTTCACCCAGTGTGGGCTACGTCCACCAGAG
>ML794352.1:32597-52696 GCA_009831015.1 Picea engelmannii | reverse complement strand
ATTTTTTTTTTTTTAAATTCGATATAATGTTCCCGGATGGGGTGTCACCGGGAGAATAGTTTCCAAGGTCGGGGTTGGAGTACACTTGGCACCTGCTACCCATGTGCATTTCCACCCCCACAACATCACTGACTATTTAATGAGGGGAGTTAACTTGCGGCAATTCATTCACCAAGCCAAGTACTCGCACCAATTCCTTCACACAGGTGACATAATGATGATGGGATGGAACTCCAGCAGGTATCGTCACATGATCATGCTACTCTGATTGTTTCTCTTGGCGTTGTGTTATCTCGTTCATTCTCACCTTTGGGCTCCTGCACTTATGAGCTTCTTCCTTGGTTTGCAGTCCCTTCTCCTTTGCATCCCTCCTATATATCTGAATTTTATTTACCCCCCTCTCCTCTACATCTTCCTGATGTAGAGGAAAAGAGGAAATTCAAAGCGAGGGTCCAATTGGTATAATTATCAGGGGCATGGTCGTCGCCATAAACCAGACCTACAACCCCCCTCTGCTCACTCTTCCACCATGGACCTTCCTCCTATGTCTTACCCCTAGGCTTGCAGTGTCGAGTGGTTTGAAAATATGGGCAATTCTCTTGGTTTTGCACCTGAACTTAACAAGGAAGCACCTTCGAACCAAATGCCACCTTCCCGCCTAACCACCCCTCCGACAACTCCTCCTAGTCACTCTGCCTCTTCCCATGATTCTCCTCCTACCCCTCCACCTTCACCTTCACCTCCTCCTCCACCTTCATGTGCATGCTCCGATGAGCACCTAGAGCTTCAAAGTGCAATTGCAATCATTCATGACCTAGTCTTCGAGGTTTGACGCGACTTGGTAGATTTGTTGTTTAGATATGAGCTGCAGGAACGATGAGAGGAACGCCTGGAGGCACTAATTTCGTCTCTCCTTCACACGACTCCATCTCCAGAGATAGTGGCCTAGGAAAGGGTGCCAGCAACAAATGAGGGATGGAAGCAACCGCAATTGGACCCGTGTTCAAAGTGACAACTGGTGTCTCAAGTTCATAATATATTTTTTTCCAATCGCGTTCTTGTTATCCTCTTTTGTTTCAGCCCTGCATGGCTTAACAGTTTACATGCATAGTTCTATGCATAGATATTTGGATATAGACTATGATAGGCATTTAGTTTTTAAATTGTGTTATGGATGGATAGATGGTTGCATTGGTTTCCCACCTGGGCGATGAAACCACCTTACTACCTGTTTAATTCGACAGATGTATACTTTTTTACTGTGAAAGGTACTTTTAATACAAATATCTAACTTACAAAAAAAAAAAATCGACATAATGTTTTTTTTAAATATAATTTTTTTTTTCTTATTTTTTTTTATTTTATTTAGATCTTTTCCTTTTATTTATTTATAAATAAATTTTTTGGTCTTTTTAATATTTTTTTTTTCTTAATTTTTTAAAAATCTTTATCTTTAATCTAATTTATGTGTTCTTTAAAAGTTTTGTTTCTATTTTAAATTTTGATTTTATTTTAATTTTAAATTTTGATTATTTAAAGGGAACAAAGCAATGGAAAAAATTCTTAAAATTGTCCTTTCCTCAAAATATTTTTTAAGTTTTTTTTCTAATTTTTTGATTAATTAATTAATTGTATGGGCTTAATGGTTAAGAACATGTGTTTCTTCCTTGGAGGACGTCACAGGTTCAAATCCATAGGGGGTTAGGGTATGTAACCTCTGTAAACTTTAGCAGTCAAATCACTATGTGGAGGGGGTCCCTTATCCCACAAACAAAGAGGTCTCATACACCAATTGGTGTCTGGCTTGGTCGTGACCGTATATATATATATATATATATATATATATATATATATTAGAAAAAAAGGATGAAGCCATCTTAACGAATCTAAACCATAACCATAAATGTTTTTTTTCTTTTAAATGTAATGTTTTTGGAGTGATAAATTAGTGTTAAAGAGTGGACATATTAAAGTTGATTTCATGGTTTTGTTTACAACACTACCATTTTTTTAGTGTATGGTTTTAAAAATGTTGTGATTTTGAGCTTGGAAAAGAAAAGAGTGATATTGGTAGCCCCACCTTTTGATTTGTAGGTTGATTTTAGGATTTTGGGTTGCAATCGTACTAGTTGTTAATATTACAGGTAGCACAACTTTTCGATGTAGGAGTTAAGTTTAAGATTTTGATTGTAATAGTACTAGTTGTTTAGGTTGTGGTTTTAACAATGTTGCAATTTTAATCTTGAGGAAAAAAATTGTGCTATAGGTAGCACAACATTTTGATTTGAGGGTTGATTTTAAGGTTTTGGTTACAACGGTGGTAGTTGTTAAGGCCATGTTTTCAAAAAAGTTGGAATTTTAATCCTAAAAAAGGGTGTTACTGGTAGTACCACTTTTCAATTCGAGGGTTAATTTCAAAGGTTTATCGTGTAGAAAATCCTTCAATACATGCATGACTTTTATAACTGCAAGAGTCATCTACCTCCATGATGCTTTAATGGCTAAGGATTGGTTTGTGTAGCTCTAGGGTGATGTATGAACTTGGTTCAAGATCTCTTCTCATGCTCCCTTCTCATGAATGCATGGACCTTTGGCCTCCCAAAGATATCATTATGTACATGGGAGCCCAATAGTGGATGAGGATCATTCACATTGAAGTTGTTTCACCATTTAAGCTTCATATTTACCTATAAAACAAAGCCACAGAGTTTCATTTGAAACAGGAAAAGGATTGTAAGGTTATGCTAGAGGAATGAACTTGGAGAACAAGCTTTCTTCATATACCATAGTTAAAGAGAGCGTACATGGAGGAAACAGATACATCCCAAGGAGAGAGATTTGAAGCCCATCTACATCCATTCATTCTTATGAAGTTGATATCACATGTTTTTTTGTTTTTTTTCCATTGGACTAATATATAAGGATTGTTGTTTCCCTCCATTGCTTTATATTTTGAATAACATTCTTTTGGTTAAATTATTAATCTAATTACAATTATTCTTTCTTGTTATTGTGTTTGTCCCATGACTAACAATTATTTGATTTACATGAAGGAGCAAATCATGGTGATATAGGAGTACTCATATGAGGGTTTGGACTTCATAGGAGATCCATGCCTTCCTCTCCCTCTTTGGGCCACAATTTTTGTGCTTTGAGACATATATATATATATATATATATATATATATATATATACAAATGTTTTCTATTTTTTATGCGTAAGGATGATACTAATGATTTTCATGGTTTGAGTTCTATAGATATGTGGCTTAGGAGAAGTGGAAACATGCAAACTAGGACGACTTATTAGGGCTAGAGGCTCAATTCCCTAGATGGGAAGAAGATATACCTTCATAGATATACATGATTTCATAGATGATTTTAAGGGCTAAATTTCTCCAATGGGATAATTTTCCATGGTTTTTCCCCAAAAAAATATTCGCTAATTCCCATTTTTTCTAAAACAAAATTCACCCAAATTCCATAGAAAAAAAATATTTTACCTTAAAAATCACCAAAATTTTATAGAAATTATATAAAATCCTTAGAAATTTGAATATTTTTACCAACTTTCGCCAAACATTTTAAATTTTGCATATTAAGGACTAGTAAAATTATCCCAAATTTCTACATTTTAATATAAATTTGTATCCTTAAAATTATCCTTAGATGATTTGGCACATGCTAGAGACATTGATGGAGGGTATTTCTTTGGTCGACTATGTCCACATGGAGGATAAACACTCTAAGATGATGGGATGACTACTAAGTGGAGGACCTTAAGCCTCAACAACCTTAGAGTAGGGATTATCTTGTAAGGAGGGCCAATATAAATGTTGCTTCCCCCACTATAGATTCTAGTGGGATGCTTTTTTTGCTAAAGGGGGAAGTGCTCCCACTTTTTATATATCGGCATGTATATATTTTGAGACAAACTTTATGTACAAACTCTTGATGACTGTATGAGTGTTATGTTTTATCTTGTACTTTATGATGTATCATTTATATGGTTTGAATGGTTTGAAAAATGACATGATGTATGTAGATGTACTTTTGTTCTTTCTTTCTTGTATTTAATGCTTAATGTTCCAATATAGTATTTGGTTAGATAAATAATCTACATAGGAATTACGAATTCCATGAACACATTTGAATGAAATTGTATCCAACTAGCATGATAGAAGCCTAACTCAAAGAAATTTCCTAAAAAGGAAAGGTTCATGGATGTTGTAGAAATTGTTCAATTGTGCAATGAGCAGCTCACGAGAATCTGAATGGGATTAGAGATGGAAGATGATGCAGGAGCATCTCTGACTTCATCAAGCGAGCCAGCGCGTGGAAAGAGAACGTACAGCTGGACAGCGCCAGCACATACATTTTTGAATTATTTTGAAAAGATTGTTGCGCCGTCGTTTGAATGAAAGCATTCATATGAAGCGCACTTGTATTGTAATATAAATAAGAAGGCTTTTAATAGTTTTAATGCTGTTAGATAGGAATTAAGTGTAGATTAGATAGTTTTGGCTTTCGAGAGGGAAAACGGGATATAGGCACCCTCCTTTGTACATTGTAAGACATCCTCATTCATACAGGAGCAAGAAGAGAGCAGAGCAGAGAGTTTGTGAAGAAACCCCATGTACAGATTGAATTAATAGGAAGACTTTGATTCAACTCCATGGATGTGTTTGATATCTTTGTGTTGTTAATATTATGTTGTTGCTTACTTGTTTCCTTTTATGCCTATCTTTTATATGCTGCATATGTGATTGCATACCAGGTTTGAAACCTGAGGGAATGAGAAAGTAAGTCTCAAATTGTTTCTCTATTCGAGCCAGGAGATTCCTGCATAGAGTGCAGTTGAATTCCTCTGCATAGAGTGCGTTGAGGGGGCTCTACAGTTAAACTCTTATTTTCCTTTTGTCCAGAGTTGTGTTGTGTTATTCGAGCCGTGCAGGTGAAGTGCAGGTCGGGTTGAAATCTCAGAGACGAGTCCGAGAGAAGGAGGGTTGGACTACTGTTGGTAGGTTTGCACAGGGTCTAGATGACTTCAACACTTCGGGAGCTGTTGGAGATTTAGTGGGGAGACGTGGGTGAAGAGTCTCTGAAGGAGTCGGAGGACTTAAGCTCAAGAGGGATAGTACCCTTGTTTCGTTCACATAGGTCAAAGGTGGCGAAGCAGAGAACTCTTCAAAGGGAAGAGAATCGACGACTTGAAATCGTCGTGGAGAGTCACAAGATTTCGTTGACCGTCGGATCGTGGAGAAGTTGCGCAGGAGTTAGCCCAAAGGCGCAGAAGGGAACCGGCCATCGGATATCGGCATATCGGGCTTCGGCATTTTATGGGGCAAGAGTTTCATGCTCATTGAAATCGCGAGTTGCAATTCCTCGAATCAACGGGAGTCGTCGATCAGAACGGGGACACGTGGCGCAAGATCCTGAGGAGTCGGGATTCGGGGTTTTGCGAGACAAAGAATTGCGACCGATGAAATCATGACCTGCGATTCCTTGATATAATCACAACCGTCGATTTGTGGGACACGCGTCAAAGGATCCCTTGGAGTCGGGATTCAGAGATTCGGGGTTCTCGACATCAAGGAATTTTTGCATCACGGATTCGCGATCCACGAAATCCCAAAGTGACATGGCATGTGGGACCACGAAGGACCAGCAAAGTCTCGAATCGTGACAGGTCCCACAGTGATAGCGTGGTGTTGACAGGTGTCATCGGGGTTTCGGCATTCGGGAGTTTCCAAGGCAAAGGACTCACGATAGTCGAACTCGCGATTCCGCGATCCCCGATCGCATGAGTGAATGAGTGACGTGGTAGTGTGGGACCACGAGACATAGTGGAATCCACGTGGCGTTGGATCAGGATTCGGGGTTCGGTGATTTGAAGAGCAAGGGATTCGTAACATCGCATACTCCAATTTCCCGATAGGGAAATTCTCGAAATCTGAAAGAGTTGACCCGTTGACCATCGGGGATCGGGGTTTTGTTTTGCATGTGAATGGTGATCACGTGAACCGCGAATTCCCGACTTGCGATACCCCGATTTTCGAAGGAGAGATCACCGAAGGAGTTACTGTAGGTGACTCGAGACTCCCGAGGGGAGTTGGAAGAGCTTAGACTCTTCGGGCCCGTGGTGGAAGAAGGTCCTGGTGTGAGCAGGGGGGGGGACCGTGAGGGTTCTGGCTCGTTGTCGTCAAGTGGTATCAGAGCGGGAAGACTCTTGCTTTCTGAAGCAGGGGAGAGATTCACCATGCCGCCAAGAAGGGAACGACAGTCACCTGATCATGAAGACAGGGATGCATGAAGGAGGGGTAGACCAGCAGGTAACCCATAGATGGAGTGCCAAATTTGATATCTCAGGGCGAGACTCGAAGAGATGGAGACCACCCAGAGGCGTGGGGATGGTGCAGGAGAGTTCAGTGATTCCGAAGTTGAGGAGGAAGCTGGACACGAAGTAGAGGAGGTCTCAGCAAAAGACACGTCAACTGAAAGTTTGATCAGAGCCATTTCAAGGATGAGCTCGAAGACTAAAATGGACATTCCCGTTTATGAGGGGAGTCTAAACACAGAGGAACTGCTGGATTGGATCCGAGCACTCGACACCTACTTCGATTACGAAGATATCGAAGAGGACAAGAAGGTGAGGCATGTTGTCACTAAATTGAAAGGACATGCAGCCTTATGGTGGGACAAGCTGCAGATAGAAAGGCGTTCCAAAGGAAAACAAAAGATCAAGAGTTGGGATCGGATGATTGCCAAGATGAAGGCGAAGTTCATTCCGAGGGATTACCAGATCACTCTGTTTAGGCGCATGCAGAACCTGAGACAGAAACTGATGACAGTGAAGGAGTACACCGAAGAATTCTATAGGCTCAACATCCGAGCTGGTCATCGGGAGAGTGATGACGAAAAGGTAGCAAGATACCTGAATGGGTTGAGGTATGACATTCAGGACGAGCTGAGCATGGTTACCATTCACACAGTTGAGGATGCATACCAGATGGCTCTAAAAGCTGAAGAGAAGCTGAGCCGCAAGCAAGGGCAGCGAGGGCGAGGCAGAAGTCAACCCAGAGGTAAGATAGTTTCCCAGGAAAGAACTCAAAAGCCCAAGGAGGATTGGAAGAGACATCAGGGAAAAGCTGAAAGAGGTGGAACCTCACAGCAGAGACAACAAAATGCTGAGCCGAGGAGGCAACAAGATGATCAGCAAGGAGGATATGTTGACGCAAATATATTTCCTCGTACCCGAGGTCGAGGCAGAGGTCGAGGAGGAGTTATCACATGTTTTACATGTGGTAAGGACGTCCATAAAGCCGTGGACTGTCCAGAGAGGAAGGTGGACAGAGGAAAAACTCACGTCGCTAAGGCGCAGAGGCGTGATGTGGAAAGTGAATACGCAGACAGCGGGAGATCGTTGGGGATGCATAAAATCCTTTTGAAGCCTAAGAAGGAGGTGGAGAGATCAGTGCAGAGGAGCAGACTGTTCAGAATGGCTTGTACAACTAAGGAAAGAAAATGCAAAGTCATAATTGACAGTGGGAGCACTGACAATCTCTTTTCAACCGAGATGGTGGAGAAGTTGGAGCTGAAGAAAACTAAGCACCCGAGTCCATATAAAGTCTCGTGGTTACAGAAAGGACACCGGGTAAGTGTCACTAAACAATGCTTAGTTAAATTTAAAATTGGGAATTATCATGATGAGATCCTGTGCGATGTTATTCCCATGGACGTGTGTCATATACTACTGGGAAGACCATCGCAGTATGATAGGAATGTTGTTCATGACGGGAGGATGAACACATACACCTTGGAGAAGGATGGGAGAATTCATAAACTGCTGTTGGTAAAGGATAAGGAGGTGAAACCGGAAGTCAGCAGCAAGATACTTCTCATGAGTGGGAAAGAGCTTCTCACAGAGTTGGAGAAGGATGAAGATCCACAGTTCTTTGTTGTCAGGAAGCCAAGAATTGTCCTGACAAGCACAAGAGTGGACGACTTGCCAGAGGAAATTCAGCAACTACTGGGAGAGTTTGCTGACATCATCGTGGACGAACTACCTCGTTTGTTGCCACCGGTGCAGAGTGTGAGTCATCACATTGAACTCATACCCGGAGCAAGTTTGCTGAATAAGGAAGCTACAGGTTGACACCTCAGGAGAACGAGGAGGTCAAGAGGCAGGTAAAAGATCTGTTGGATAAAGGACTAGTGAGGGAAAGTCTTAGTCCGTGTGTTGTTCCGACAGTACTAAGCCCGAAAAAAGATGGAGGTTGGAGGATGTGTACAGACTCCAGGGCGATCAATAAAATCACCATCAAGTACAGGTTTCCACTGCCGAGAATGGATGACTTGATGAATTGCCTAAGCGGGGCAAATTATTTTTCAAAGATAGACCTCAAGAGCGGATACCATCAGATCCGGATGAGAGAGGGAGATGAGTGGAAAACAACATTCAAAACAAATGAAGGTTTGTACGAATGGCTGGTCATGCCATTTGGGTTGACAAACGCACCAAGCACTTTTATGAGACTGATCAATGAAGTCCTGCGGGAGTTCATTGGCAAATTTGTGGTCGTATACCTGGATGATATTTTAATTTTCAGCAAAACGAAGGCTGAACACTTGAGGCATTTGGCCACGGTGATGAGGAGACTACGACAGGAGAAGTTGCTGATCAATTTGAAGAAATGCTCATTTATGCAGACAGAACTCATATATCTGGGTTTTGTAATTTCGGCAAATGAATTGAAGATGGATCCTGAGAAGGTGAACGTAATCAGGAATTGGCCATCGCCAAGGAATGTTTTTGAGGTAAGGAGCTTCCATGGTTTGGCTAGCTTCTACAAGAAATTTATTCGGAATTTCAGTGGAATTAGCGCCGCAATGATGGACACTGTGAGGAAGCAGCATAAGGTTTTTCATTGGACGACCGAGGCTGAAAGGAGATTCAATCTGTTGAAGCAGAAGATAACAGAGCAGCCAGTGTTAGTGTTGCTCGATTTTCCGAAGACCTTCCAGGTAAAGTGTGATGCGAGTGGATATGCTATTGGAGGGGTCTTGAGTTAGGATGACAGACCTGTGGCATACTACAGCGAGAAGCTAGATGATGCAAAGATAAAGTACTCCACATACGATAAGGAATTCTATGCCATCATACAAGCATTGAAAAAGTGGAGGCACTACCTGATACCCAAGGAGTTTGTTTTGTACAGCGATAATCACGCATTACAATTCGTGAGTCAGTAGGAGAAGCTGAACCAGAAGCATGCGAAATGGGTGGAATACATGCAGAATTTCACCTTCGTGATCAAGCACATTTCGGGAGCTGCTAATAAGGTAGCAGATGCCTTGAGCCGAAAATGTTTATTACTGCAAGAATTCAGGGTCAGGACTTTGGGTTTTGAGAACCTGAAGGATATATATGCAGGTGATGTTGATTTCGGTGAAGCATACGAGGCAGCCGAAAATCTGGTGCTCAGGGACAGGAGCCCATGGTTGGAATATCTAATCCAGGGTGGATTGCTCTTCAAGGGAAATCGGCTATGCATACCAGATTTCTCTATGAGAGAGAATTTGGTAAAGGAAAAACACAGTGGAGGCTTAGCAGGCCATTTTGGACATGACAAGACATTCGCCAAGCTGAGCGAATCTTATTATTGGCCTGGAATGCGCACTGATGTAAAGCAATTTGTTGATAGGTGTCGAATATGTCAACATGCGAAAGGCCGAAAACAGAACACAGGGTTCTATCAGCCATTGCCTATACCAGAGAGACCATGGGAGGCAATTAGTATGGATTTTGTTTTGGGATTACCGAGAACGCAGAGAGGCGTGGATTCCATTTTTGTAGTAGTGGACGGATTCTCGAAGATGGCACATTTCATCCCGTGTCATAAGACCAGCGATGCAACCCACATCACGAACTTATTTTTCAAAGAGATTGTGCGATTGCATGGATTGCCGAGAAGTATAGTCTCATATTGGAACACGAAGTTCATAGGTCACTTCTAGAGGACGCTATGGAAGAAGTTGGGGACTGACTTGGCATTCAGTTCTACTTACCATCCGCAGACCGATGGACAGACGGAAGTAGTCAACAGGAGCTTGGGAGACCTGTTGAGAAGCCTTGTGATAGACCATCACACCAGTTGGGATCATATTTTGCCACAGGCAGAATTTGCGTACAACGATTCGGTGAATCGAAGTACAGGTAAGAGTCCATTCCAAATTTTGTATGGAACACAACCGAGAGGAGTGTCTGAGCTCAAGGAGTCAGAACAGGCTGAAACTAGCAGCGCGAGTGCTGAAGAGTTCGCTAAAGATATGCAAGAACTTCACGCAGAGGTGAAGCAGCGACTGCAGAAGACGAATCAAGAGTATAAGCGCAGAGCCGATTAGAAGAAAAGACAGCTTCAATTTGAAGTGGGAGACATGATTCTGGCACACCTGAGGAAAGAAAGGTTCCCAAGGGGAACATACAACAAGCTCAAGATGAAAAAGATCGGGCCGTGCAGAGTCCTGAAGAAATTCGGGGAGAATGCATATGAACTTGAATTGCCAGAGGGCATCGGGATATCTCCGATTTTCAATATTTCAGATTTATACCCATACAGGGCTGATGAAGCGGAGGCTGGACCTCAGGAACTAGTAATCCAGTGGCAAAAACAATTGCCAGATGCACAGAAACATCAGATGGAGTGCATACTAGATAAGAGAATAGGTAGAAAGACTAGGGGGAAACAGTACTTTGAATACCTGGTGAAATGGAAGCATCACCCAGTGGAGGATGCCAGCTGGGAGACGGAGGCAGTGATACAGAAGCATGGGCATAGTGTACAGGAACTCATGGACAGGAGCCCATGAAATCTTTTGAGCCGAGGAGTATGATGCAGGAGCATCTCCGACTTCATCAAGTGAGCCAGCGCATGGAAAGAGAACGTACAGCTAGACAGCGCCATCACATACATTTTTGAATTATTTTGAAAATATTGTTGCGTCGTCGTTTGAATGAAAGCATTCATATGAAGCGCACTTGTATTGTAATATAGATAAGAAGGCATTTAATAGTTTTAATGCTGTTAGATAGGAATTAACTGTAGATTAGACAGTTTTGGCTTTCGAGAGGGAAAACGGGATATAGGCACCCTCCTTTGTACATTGTAAGACATCCTCATTCATACAAGAGCAAGAAGAGAGCAGAGCAGAGAGTTTGTGAAGAAACCCCATGTACAGATTGAATTAATAGGAAGACTTTGATTCAACTCCATGGATGTGTTTGATCTCTTTGTGTTGTTAATATTATGATGTTGCTTACTTGCTTCCTTTTATGCCTATCTTTTATATGTTGCATATGTGATTGCATACCAGGTTCGAAACCTGAGGGAATGAGAAAGTAAGTCTCAAATTGTTTCTCTGTTCGAGCCAGGAGATTCCTACATAGAGTGCAGTTGAATTCCTCCGCATAGAGTGTGTTGAGGGGGCTCTACAGTTAAACTCTTATTTTCCTTCTGTCTAGAGTTGTGTTGTGTTATTCGAGCCGTGTAGGTGAAGTGCAGGTCGGGTTGAAATCTCAGAGACGAGTCTGAGAGAAGGAGGGCTGGACTACTGTTGGTAGGTTTTCACAGGGTCTAGACGACTTCAACACTTCGGGAGTTGTTGGAGATTTAGTGGGGAGACATGGGTGAAGAGTCTCTGAAGGATTCAGAGGACTTAAGCTCAAGAGGGATAGTACCCTTGTTTCGTTCACACAGGTTGAAGGTGGCGAAGCAGAGAACTCTTCAAAGGGAAGAGAATCGACGACTTGAAATCGTCGTGGAGAGTCACGAGATTCCGCTGACCATCGGATCGTGGAGAAGTTGCGTAGGAGTTATCCCAAAGGCGCAGAAGGGAACCGGCCATCGGATATCGGCATATCGGGCTTCGGCATTTGATGGGGCAAGAGTTTCATGCTCATTGAAATCGCGAGTTGCGATTCCCCGAATCAACGGGAGCCGTCGATCAGAACGGGGACACGTGGCGCAAGATCCTGAGGAGTCGGGATTCGAGGTTTTGTGAGACAAAGAATTGCGACCGGTGAAATCGCGACCTGCGATTCCTCGATATAATCACAACCGTCGATTTGTGGGACACGCGTCAAAGGATCGCTTGGAGTCGGGATTCGGAGATTCAGGGTTCTCGACATCAAGGAATTCTTACATCACGGATTTGCGATCCGCGAAATCCCGAAGTGACGTGGCATGTGGGACCACGAAGGACCAGCAAAGTCCCGAATTACAACAGGTCCCACAGTGATAGCGTGGTGTTGACAGGTGTCATCGGGGTTTCGGCATTCAGGAGTTTCCAAGGCAAAGGACTCACGACAGTCGAACTCGCGATTCCGCGATCCCCGATCACACGAGTGAATGAGTGATGTGGTAGTGTGGGACCACGAGACATAGTGGAATCCATGTGGTGTTGGATCGGGATTCAGGGTTCGGTGATTTGAAGAGCAAGGGATTCTTAACATCGCATACTCCGATTTCCCGATAGGGAAATTCCCGAAATCTGAAAGAGTTGACCCGTTGACCATCGGGGATCGGGGTTTTGTTTTGCATGTGAATGGTGATCACGTGAACCACGAATTCCCGACTTGCGATACCCCGATTTTCGAAGGAGAGATCGCCGAAGGAGTTACTGTGGGTGACTCGAGACTCCTGAGGGGAGTTGGAAGAGCTTAGACTCTTCGGGCCCGTGGTGGAAGAAGGTTTTAGTGTGAGCAGGGGGGGGAACCGTGAGGGTTCTGGCTCGTTGCCATCAGAAGACCTGAAGGGAAACTACATCAATGAGAAACTTGATGACTACATTGTATTTAGTGTGTTTGTTAGTTACAAGGCCAAGGCAAATGCCACTAGAAAGGAGTAGCATGTGTGGTAGTGAGTAAATGCCTCATGTAGAAAAGGCTATATTCTATGTCCATAATATAGCACCACTAGGAAAGCTAATGTGACAAGAGGTGTTAGAAGAAATAATAATTTTTTAATGTTAATGAAATCTTAAAATTAAAAAATAGGTAAGTGAGGAGAAATATAAATACACATTAAAACAACACGATTCTTTTAAAAAACTTCATTTAAACATTTTTAATAAAAAATTATAAAAGAATAGATATACCATTATAATTACAACAATTAAACATATAATAATTATATATTAAAAAACTTTAATTATATATCTTAATGAAAGTAATATTAAAAAACTTTAATTATACATCTTAATGAAATTAATATTAAAAAATAAAATACAATTATAATTATAATAAAAAAATCAATCAATAAATAATAATAATAATCTAATTTTAAGGTTAAGGTCAAGTGAGACATCAAATTGGTGTATGAGACATCCTTGTTTATGGAACGAGGACTAAAGTCTAAAGATATATACATACCTTACTATTGACGCTTGAATCCATTAGGACTGAAACGACAACCTCACGAGGATGTAAATATCCCTGCTTTTTTATAGAGTTGGTACTCCTCTTTATTTCAGATTTTCTTGGGACTTAATTATATATCTTAATGAAAGTAATATTAAAAACCTTTAATTATACATCTTAATGAAAGTTATATTAAAAAATAAAATACAATTATAATTATAATAAAAAAATCAATCAATAAATAATAATAATAATCTAATTTTAAGGTTAAGGTCAAGTGAGACATCAAATTGGTGTATGAGACATCCTTGTTTATGGAACGAGGACTAAAGTCTAAAGATATATACATACCCTACTGTTGATGCTTGAATCCATTAGGACTGAAACGACAACCTCACGAGGATGTAAATATCCCTGCTTTTTTATAGAGGTGGTACTCCTCTTTATTTCAGATTTTCTTGGGACTTTAGGTCTTCGGAATATGGGACTTTGCAGAAGCCTGACGTGGTAATCAAAGAAATATAAAATAACAAGAAAGAAAATGTTTTGTTTTTCTTTTAAAGAAATTTCCTAAGAAAGGACCAGGAACTGCACACTTCTACATTTAACAAAATAGACAAAATTTCCTCACATCCATCATAGTTAAACTAAAACATTTTGATCACATAAAAAAATAAAAAGAAGATGATCCACATGCATAAGAGAACTTTAACAAAGTAAACTTGGGAAGCTCAAATAAAGATAATGATAGATCAACCTCAAATACTTTTTATTTAAAACTCAGGGTCACAAAGTACAAACGATATTGTTCTCGAAGTAGCTCTCTTGAAATTTCTAAAACATATATATAGTTTGTTACATATTCTTTGAAATTTGAAATGTGTTTGTCCTAAGGATTGGGATTGGGGCTCCCGCAGACCATAAAAGAAAATAAATACCATAAATAAGGTCGTAGAAGGAGGATGGTGGGTGAAAGTAGAAAAACAAGACCTGGAAAGAAGAAAACAAGAAGTTATCGGACTTTGGTTAAACCTTTCTAGTGAAAGAGGTGGAATAACTGGATGAAGGGATTGATAAAGAAAGAAATATGTGATCAACGTAAACTTAATATGATGGTCTCTCATGTCTTCACTTGCTTGTTGATGTTCTTTTATTGTCTTTATCAATGGTTACAAGAACCATCTCAACTATTTATTTCCCCTCGTTGGTCAATTTATCGATTGCTTTCTTAAACCCTTCTTCAATATAATTTTTCATTTGTGCCACGT
Organism: Picea engelmannii; assembly: GCA_009831015.1. Classification (NCBI taxonomy): domain Eukaryota; kingdom Viridiplantae; phylum Streptophyta; class Pinopsida; order Pinales; family Pinaceae; genus Picea; species Picea engelmannii. The sequence goes on along the minus strand of ML794352.1, from coordinate 38,011 downwards.
TGATCTCCTGTTGTATTTTGATGTTGAACAACTCACTCTCCAAGTCTCATAAATCAAGGGAAATACCGTGCAATGCTTCTTCAATGTCCTGATTTTTCACGGAGTATTCCACTAGCCAATTGTCTATTTCGTCCTCATCATATTCAAGTATACCATAGAACTTTTCAACTGACAACCCTTTAAAAATATCAACTTGTTCGTCAAATTATTTCTTTGTAAGGAACAATGAGTTGAGGATTAATTTGGGCTCTTGGAATTCGTTAGTGCTTCTGGCTAGGTCTACCTCTGTGACCCTTTTGAATAGTTCTTCCTTCCTTGATATATCTTGGATGCACACTTGAACAATATTATTCAAGTTTTTTATCTTTTGTTTCCACCACGTGTTCAACTATTTTATATGACTTTGAGAGGGAAGATCCTCCTCTCTTCTCCTTATCTTTGTCGTGTTAGAAACTTTGTTTTCAAAGGGTAGTACAACATCAAGGTAAAAACCTTCTTCATTATTTAGGTCGTCTTCCAAATACTCATGGAAGGCATATGCCCTCGAGCCAAAATAAACCATGTTTTTAGAAATTTCCCATGCCTCTGTGATCAATGCCATTATTTTCTTAATATTTATTTCCACATAGCTCCTGGATGATGAAAGTAGGATTGAAGATCCTTTCAATTTATCAATTGATGTGGTGGGTATGAATATTTTCAAAGGACTCTAAAGAAGTGGAGGATGCATTAATGTGTCTTCCAGTTCCTTGATCCTTCCTTTCAACTTTGTGTTTTCCACTTCAAGACCACTAATGGATTTATCTAGAGCATCCCCGATTGATATGTGAATTTATAAATATGGGAAGGTTGCATATCACTTAGGTCAACCTCTGAAGGATATTTCCCTTTCTTATTCTTCACATCACCTTTTTCAATAATGAATTTCTTGGATTCCCTGTCAAAGACAACACTCTGAAGCAAATGACTCTTCTTCATTGAAGGTATCATTCTCAATGATTTCCAATGATGAATTATGATGGGTCGTATTTCTTGGTTGATCAATGATGGAAAACATTTTCTCGATATCCACCTCAAGCTCCATGTCTTCAAGAGAGAAGTTGTTGATGTCACTTTCTACACAATGGTCTTCTTCCTCTTGTATAGCATTCTTCCTCTTCTTTCTCATAGGAAGCTTGTGCGAGATCTCGATTTTTCCCAAAGGGGGATTCTTTTCTCCTCCACTGCTGGAACTATTGTTGGTAACTTTCCTTGTTGGGTGGGATACTAGAGTAGTTCTTCGAGATGTGGTAGTTTTAGGAGTAATAGTTGGGGACTGGGTGCACTTCTCACTGGGACCCTTTCCTTTCAACTTGTAAAACTCATTAGTACTAAGTATTGTTTCCAAGTCACCAACATTGTGAGGAGGAGCACCCAAGTTGTTATCTTCTTCTTCACTCAAAACAATATGAATAAATGAATTGTTGAATCCCACTTCCAGCATATGTTCCATGAAAATTCCGTTAGGGTCAAACCCCTTTATCTTTTTATCATATTTCAGATTCACATTGTGGAAGTGGTTCGCAAAATCATCGATTTTGTTTATATGCCTGAATATAAAGTCTCCAATTTTCCAAGGCAAGGGTATGAATTTATTTTTCCATTTCTCATGGAAAAAGTGCAACCATAAATTATACTTCCTTTCTAATTCCACGATAAACATTTTATCATATACATGGCATGGAATAAAAGAGGGATTTTCCTTGCAACTGAAAATCCTAATGACATTATGATTTTCCATCTCCTTTAACGTCCCCTTTTTATCCAAGAATTTTTTTTCATGGTCGAATATTCTGGGGGTATCTTTACCAAACAATAATCCTTTAAAAACTGAAATGAAATCATTGTAAACTTCATAAAAATGTAAAGAAGCCTTATGTCTCCACAACACTTGGTACCAGAAGGTAACTGTATCAAGTTCATATTTCACCCTCTTACAGATGGACAATTTTGGAAATTGACATCAATATGCTATCACAAACACCAAATAAGAAGCCATGAAGAATTTATTGTCTTTCTTATACTGTGACAATTGGGAGGAGATTTCAATGGAAATCAGTTTTCCCCAATCGAAAATAGCTTTCTCTTTAACTGTAAAATATAGAATATAAAGAATCATTCGGGAAATGGTGGCAGTGCTTTCTTGGCCTGTTAGCCTGGTAAACAACCAAGCAATTTGCCGAAAGGGATTTATGAAAGAGTCTACCTGAAGCCTGGTAATATCCTCTGGAATAGACGTTGGGTTCTCCAAATATTTTGGCAAGAGATCCAACCCATTATCACGTTTTTTCAGGAAATCCCTGCTATCCTCCCCTTTGAAGGTAAAAGTTGTCTTAGTGAGCTTCAACATCTTACGAAATATTTGTGGTGAAAGAGAGATGGGGGAACGATCTTGGAGTTGTATGATTAGTTGAATGGGTACATATTTCTCAATGCACCATGCAACCAGTTCCTTGCAGTCGAAAACTTCAAGGACACACCCTGCACAAGAAATTTCGGATGTCTAGATCACTTATTTTTTAGTAGAAGGGGACTAATAGTAAGAATACACTCTGGACCACTAGAAATTATGGTCTTCACACCCAAAACTATTTAAAGTATCACCGCAGAACTGATGTCAGGTTGTTGTTTCCATAGGTTGATGGGATTGTTCCTTTAACCAGGTAATATTTGAAATAAGCACTTGAGAGAGATAACAATAATATAATCTTCGACAAATGGTGCTTTAACGTGGTTTTAATGAGAAATCTCCTCGATTCCTTATCTTATTAATGATGATTGTTACGAAACATGCATGATGATTTATTAGCATTAAAACATACTAAATGTGTATTGGGAAAAGCACGAAGGTGGTGGGGATGGATGAGAGCAATTAGGATTTTGAGATTTTTGTGAACCCGCCAACCCAGGAACCTGCAACAAGTCTGATGGTCATAATTGTAGGTCGCATATATTTGGGTGCAAAATGGATATTGCGGAACTCAAAATATGAAATATTGAACCCATGAACCCGATATTGAAAAAAAATGGTTAAGTACATAATAACACGATAGTCGATCAGACTCATGATATTGGAGTATGGATGGAGATGAAGATCCGTGAGTCCGTGAACCCGCGAACCCGCCATTTTTTAAAAATGACTAAGTATACTAACTAGAAAGGGAAAATATAAGGGAGAAATAAAAATGGGAGTGAGGGTAACTATCGAAGAGGGAAAAGAAATGGACAAAAGAAGTTGGGAAAATAGAAAAGGGGAGGGAAATTTTGGAAGTGGCAATTGATCACTGGATCCAACTGTGGGATGATAACCCCCTGTGGGTTGTCAAGAATCCAAAATATTTATGTCTAGGAACTTCCATCCATTGGACTATGGAGTCAAAGGTAAGAATAGACAAACTTGAAAAAATAAATTTATGTACAAGGAAAATGAGAATTTTTAGTTGAAGAAACCTTTCAAATGTTGCCCGTTGATAGAAAACATTAATATTTTACCCTTCATGTCTTGGGGAATATGGGAATTGAAACCCTGGATCTTTTTTATGATGTATGGTCCAATCAAGAGTGCTTCAAACTTTGTATGCATTGATGCTTTCTCTTTGTCTTTCTTCCAAAGTAACACCAGTTCTCCCTTTTGAAAACTCTTTACAGTTGCACTCTGGTCAAAATATCTCTTGATACTTTGTTGTCTCTGAGAAGTTCGATTCAGGTATTTACTTTTTTCTTCCTCCAATTTCAACAACCGGTTGATCCTCCTTTGGACATACGAACTATCTTCTGCATCTTTTGTATTAACCATGAAAGTCAAGGCATTGAGTTTGTGGCTAATTGGAATTTTTGTTTCTTTCCCATAATCCAATGCATATGGGGACATCCCAGTGTCATCCTTTGGAGTCGTTTTTCTTTCCCACAACCCATCAGTTAACTTCAAATGCCAATTCTTTTGGTTCTTGTCAATAATATTCTTCAATATCTATATGAGTGTCTTATTCGTAGATTCTGCAAGACCATTACCTTGTGTATAATAGTTTGATGATTTCCCCATAATAATTTCATATTCTCCAAAGAGTTCAGTAAAATTTGAACCAATGAAAATCGAACCATTATCAATGATAAATTTATCTCGGACACCGAATATTGAGAAAATATTATCTTTGAGGAACTTAATTAACTCTTCAGAATCAACCTTTTTTAGTGCCACTTCTTCTGACAACTTTGTAAAATAATTTGTAGCAGTGAGAATGTACATATGTCCCTTGCTTGAATTTGGATTTATTGGTCCGACAACATTAAGTCCCCATTGGGAGAATGGTTGTTCTACAGTTATAGGCTGTAACGGCATCACAGATCTCTTCATTTTCCCTGAAAATTGTTGGCAAGCTACACACTTCCTTATTGTGGCATATGAGTCTCTAAAAATGTATGGCCAATAAAACCCAACTCTTATTATCTTATGGGAGGTGGTCGTAGGTGCAAAATTTCCACCACATATTCCTTCATGGAACTCTCTCATTAGTTCTTGGGCTTTGCTTTCATCAATGCATCTCAGTAATATACCATCATAGTTCCTTTTGAACAGTATATCAATAATCATCACATATTGATTTGCCTTCATCTTTAATGTTCTTCTCTCTTTGGGGTTCATGGTGACAGGAAACTACCCGGACCTCAAGTAGAATACAATGTCTCCATACCATTTTGAATCAACCAATGGTTCTCCTACTGAAATTGAAATCATTCCATCCATATAATCACTATTTGTGATGAGCTTACATAAACCTTGTCCTTTGACAACCTTTAAAGGTTTAACTTCAATATCATATTCTTGGATCTTTTCCATTCAGTTAATCCATTTTCCTTTTCTCAATTGTTGATTCAAAAGTATCTTTATTGGCAAGGATGGAACATAAGCAATGACATTGGAATTTAGTGTACGTCCGAAAGTGGGCCACCACTTTCACAATAGCCAAGGCTTTCTTTTCCAGTTCTGAATACCTCAATTCATTGTCATGTAGGGTTTTTCTCATGAAATTGATTGGGAGTTCTTCGCCTTTGGTATTCCTCTGAGTAAGAACAGATGAAACAATTATTTTTGTAGAGAACAAATAGATGATGAAATCCCTTTGAAAATGTGTACTTTTGAGGACTGGAGCTGTGGTGATTTCTCCTTTGATATTATTGAAAGTTTCTTGAGTATATGTTGTCCATTCAAACCTATGATCTTTTTTTAAAAATAAATTGATCGGCTTCGCAATACTTGCATAGTCAGGAACAAACCTTCGCACAAAATTGATCTTATAGAAAAATGATTGAACTCCTTTCTTGGATGTCAGGGGTTGATTTCATTTATTTCTTTAAATATTTCTGGATCTATATAA
>ML794352.1:12349-32547 GCA_009831015.1 Picea engelmannii | reverse complement strand
ATACTTGCATAGTCAGGAACAAACCTTCGCACAAAATTGATCTTATAGAAAAATGATTGAACTCCTTTCTTGGATGTCAGGGGTTGATTTCATTTATTTCTTTAAATATTTCTGGATCTATATAAATCCCTTCCTTGCACACAATATTACCCAATAGTTTTTCTTGAGTTACAAGGAATATACATTTCTTTGGATTTAAAGAGATACCATATAATCTGCATCTGTCAAAAAAAATTCTCAAGTGATGGATATGATCACCCCTTGTTTTTTAGTGCACTGTCAAGTCATCTTCGTAAATGTCCATGAATTTTCCTATCAACCCACTAAATACATGATACATGGCCCTCTTAAATGTGGCTTCTGCATTCTTCAAACCAAAGGGAATCCTAGCATATGCATATGTCTCCCACGGTGTTATGAATGATGTCTTTTCTCTGTCTTCCTCAACAACCAAGCCTTGATTATAGCCAGAAAAACCATCCAACATGGACATGCAGGATAATCTTGTGACTTGCTAGAGAAGGAACTCTATGTTTGGTAAAGGATAGTTATTTTTTACACTTTCTTTGTTAAGATCCCTGAAATCCACACACATCTGGAATTCCCTAGTCTTCTTTCTTACTATCACAGGGTTTGAAATCCAGTCGGAATGTCTAATGGGATATATTATTCCAGCCTTCTTTAACTTTTCCAATTCAATCTTTATCAGAGGTTTCAATTTGGGGTTAATCATCCTTATTTTTTGTTTGACTAGCTTTTCTTCTTCTCTCAAAGGAATGCTATGTTGAAATATTTTTTTTTATAAGCTTTCAAATCATTATAGGTCCATGCGAACACATCAATATATTATTTAAACAATGCCACATATTGATCAACTTCCTCAATGGTGCAATCAACTCCCAAATTGACATATTTTGGGGAACTGTTCATTCCAATGTTGACCTTTCTTGTTTCTTGCACTTTTCGAAGTGAGACTTCTTCGAGGAGATTCCTAGCATGATCATCTTTTGTAAAATGAGACTCAGATTGAATGTAGTCTTTCGGGACAACAGACATGTGATTTTCTTCATCATTATCATCATTCAACAAAAAATTTTCCAATTATTCATCATTCTCAAATATTTTCAAATATTCCATGTTATCGGGTACAGAAGGTCGAAATGATTTTTATACTTGAAAAGATGTTTTACTTTGTATATCATCTGGGTTTGACAATGAGGCCTCCAAGGAAAATGAATTTGCCTTTTGATTCTTGTCCCTCAAAATGAAGTAAATGTTGAAAGAACTGAACGATTCCATCAATTCATTAACTCTTTTGAAATATAACTTGACTCTTTCCTTCTTGATTGTATACCTCTAGGTGACTTGATTAATCACCAACTCAGAGTCACCAGTCACAATTAGATGTTCTATCTTCATTTCTTGTGCAAGAATCATCCCCTGAATCAAATCTTCATATTCTGCCTCATTATTAGTGCATGTGAATTCAAGTCTGATAGCATGTGGATGCACAATATTTTCTGGACTTACCAAGACAATTCCAACTCCACTCCCAGAGCTTGAACAAACTCCATTGAATGACATCCTCCAATAACCTTCAAACATATACTCTTGATTCTCCATGTCTTGGACTTGCTCTAGGATTTCATTATGTTCCATGTCTAGGATAACATAGTTTCCAATCCCGGCATCTATATAATTTTCCATCAACTCAATATCCTTCTTCTTGGAAGAGAAGGGTTTTTTGGGCTCACGGGGCACCTTAATCATGGCTCCTTCTTTTCCTGGTAGCATCATGCAACTTCCATCATTCATTATATATCCTCCGATCATGGATGACCAATATCTTCCCATAACAACTCCATATGCCGGAGGAAGTTCTACCACAATAATATTGAATACCATAATGATATGGGGGGTCGCCATGATCCAAGCATAAAATTCCTTGATTTCTCCATAATCGAGCACTTTTCTAGAATCAATTGCATATATACTTTCACCAGTCTCGTAATATTTGGTACATTCCATTCCCAATGCCTCCATGACCACTAGTGGCATGATATTATTGGTCACGCCAGTGTCAACTAAACAATTATGAAGAGCAACATCATGATTTTCAATTGAAATATAAAAGGAGGGAATTTTACCTCTCAACTTGTTGGTTGATTGGTTCTGGCTTTGTTTTGGACTGGTAGAAACAACTTCTGCTTTTTCAGAAAGATCATCCAACAATCTCAAAATTTTCTCCCTTTGTTGGGGAATCTTCACCACTTCCGTAAAAGGAAGAGTTATCCTTAATTTACTTAAGTCCTCTACAACATTGTACATCATGTGAGTGGAGTTTAACGTTAGGTGTTTTCTTTTACTTCCAACATTATTCGTCACTTTCTCATTTGTTTTTCCTTTACCTTTTTGGTTTTATTTTTCAGAATCATTCTTATTCTTGGATCTATTTACAAGTCCTCTTGTCCGGGCAACGTTTTCTTGTGAGTTGGGGTCGTTGTCGCCTTCTTCAAATATATACATGGAAGTCTCGCATCCGTCCGTCTATACAATTTCATAAATTTCATTTGGTGAGTAATAGTTCTCTTTTTCAATCATTTTATCATCATATACATCATCCAAAACAACTATATTGGGTTTTGTCTTCTTGGGAACCCTTGTTCTTTGCAGATTCTCCATGTTTTTGAACCTCACTCTGTTTTCTTGGGGAGGGTTCCTTCTTTGCTCTGGGACCAACATTCTTGGATTTGCCACATAATTATCTCCCCTCCTTAGTTTGGTTATCACTTTCTGCATTCACTTGATAGTTCTATTCATTTGTGCAATTTCAATTCTTTGCTTGGTTTATTTTGCCGCAACAAGGTCTACCTTCACATCTGGTATGGTTCCCTTGAAAAATCCTCCTCCAGTTGTTTGATTTTGGGTCGGTCGTGACTTGAATTCTTCGTTCTTTATTGAACTTGAGTCTTCTAGATTATCAATACTTAATCCTCCAAGTTGTCGTTTTACTTTTCCTAGTATAATGTCAAGGTCGACACCTGTTTCAATCAAAATTTCTTCCATCTAAGTAGCTTTAGTCATTGATTTCTCCAAGGTGTCCATATGAGATGTTATGATGCCATATTTCACATTCGAGGGCATCACATTCTTATAACAATCGAGTAAAACTAGGTCATTTGGTCTTTTGTCTTCTGGAATCTTACTCAAGGTTTTATTGAACCTGAGATTAAAATCTTGTATTCTTTCATTCTTCCTCAAACCAAACTAGGTGAAATCGGTGAGAAGGGTATGATAAGCAATTGGAGGGGAGAACACAGTCAAGAACATGGCTTTAAGGTCATTAAATGAGTGAATTGATCTATTGGGTAATGTCGTATACCATTGATGCGCTCTTCCTGATAAGGTTTGCATAAATAACCTTGCCATGACATCGTCATACTCAACATAGTGGAAATCACAAACATCAAGAAATAAGTGAAGATGCCTCTTTGCATCGATTGCTCTATCTCTAGAAAATTCCTTCAAGGTACCCTTAGGGAGAACAAGGATATTATGTTACTCCCCTAGAATATTTAGAGGGGAATTGATGCAGGAGCATCACCAACTCTTCAAGGAGTGTCGCCCAAGACAAGCGAGCCAACACATTGAAAGGAAACAGCTGGACAAGGCCAGCCGAAAACTTTTTGAATTCTCATTTAAGAGATGTGCTAATGTATAAATAAACTGCTTATGGAAAGTGCCTTTGTATATTATCATGGACCTTGAGCCTTTAAGCTCTCGTCCTTAGTAGATAGGAAGGCATTTAATAGATTTAATGCAGGTAGGTAGATTTTTAAGTCTAGATTAGACAGTTTTAGTTTTCGAGAGGGAAAACGGATATAGACACCCTCATTGTATCATTGTAACGGATGGAGAGCATTCAGGAGCAAGAAGAGAGAGCAAGCAGAGAATTTGTGAAGAACAACCATGTACAGATGTTTTTGAATTAATAGAAGAGAGTCTTTGATTCAATCTCATGTCTGGTGTTGTTTCTCTGTGGGTACGTTGTTTATGGGATCTTGAATGTATGTTTTCCTTGTATGCATTTGCTTTAAATATGCTTTGCATGTGATTTCAGAGGTTTAACTGAAGTCTGAGAGAGAAGAGAATGAGTTTCAATTGTTTCTCTATTTGAGCCGAGAGATTCCTGCATAGAGTGCAGTCGAATTCATCCGCATAGAGTGCGTTGATGAGGCTAGACAATTAAACTCTTATTCTCATTCACCCAGAAGTTGGTGCGGATTGATAAGAGTCGTGCAGGAGAAGTGCAGGCTGAGTTTGAAGTCTCAGTAGCTAGTCTGAGAAAAGGAAGGCAGGGATTACTGTGGCTGCAAGTGCACAGGATCTGAAGGACTCAACACTTTGAGAGTTATTGTGGATCGAGCACGAGAAGTGTGCAAAAAGTCTTTGAAGGGATCAGAGTCGACGAGCTCAGGAGGGATAGTTCCTTCATGATTCCGTGGAGGAAGAATCAATGGCCAGTCTTGCAGGGGAAAATCCACGAAGACCAAACGACCGTCAGATCTTGGAGAAGTTGCACGGGAGTTAGTCCTTAGGCGCAGGAAAGAAGAACCAAGGGCCATCAGGATTCGGTCTTCGAAGTTTGTGGAGGTGAGAATTTCATACTGATAGAAATCGCAATTGGCGATTTCCCGAAGCCGTTGGAGTCGTAGATCACTATAGGGGCAGGTGGCACAAGATCCCTGAAAGTCGAGATTCGACATTCGGGGTTTTCCCGTATAAAGAAATTGCGACTGGTGAAATCGCGATCACGTAATTCCCGATAGAGAGGAAAGAGGGGTGACGTGGCAAGGAAATAGCACATGTGTGCATCGGAGTTCGGGATTAGGGGATTTGTGGTGCGAGTGAGCCATGACATTTCATGTGTCGATTTCCCGATAGGGAAATCCCCGACGGGAACAGAGAGTGTTGACACTTTGACCCATCGGGTTTCGGTGTTCTGAGTAGCATGAGAACCTTGCACACAGGTTTCGCGATAATGAAAAACCCGATTTCCTGAAGAAGACTACTGGGAGATCAATAGAGTATCCTGTGGGTGACAAAAGGTCCCGCTACGGGATCTGAAGGGCATTGCAGCTCTTCGGGCCTGAGTGAAGGAAGGTCCTGGTGGGTTGTGGATGTGTACCAGGGGTGACGTCTGCATCAGTGTGGTATCAGAGCAGGAGTTCTTTTCTTTCTGTGGAAGGGAAGAGAATACATCATGCCGCTGAGGAGAGAAAGACAGTCACCTGATCCCGAAAACAGGGAGGTGAGAAGAAGGGGTAGACCGGCAGGAAATCCAGAAATGGAGCGGTAGATGAGAGATCTTTGAGCAAGGCTTGAGGAGATGGAGACAACACAAATACGTGGAGTTGGTGCAAGGGATCTTAGCGATTCCGAAGTAGAAGAGGAAGCTGGACATGCAGAAGAATTCGCTGCAGAGGATGCATCAAACGAGCGGTTGATAAAAGCCATTTCCAGGATGAGTTCCAAGACAAATATGGACATTCCAGTCTATGAGGGGAGTCTGGATGCAGAAGAGTTGCTAGATTGGATCTGAGCTCTTGACACCTACTTCGATTATGAGGATATCGAAGAGGACAAAAAGGTAAGGCATGCTGTCATGAAATTAAAGGGACATGCAACATTGTGGTGGGATGAGCTACAAGCAGATAGATGTTCCAAAGGAAAATAGAAGATCAAAAGCTGGGATTGAATGATCGCAAAGATGAAGGCGAAGTTCATCTCGAGAGATTATCAAATTACTCTGTTCAAGCGAATGCAGAACCTGAGGCGGAAGTTAATGACGGTGAAGGAATACACCGAAGAGTTTTATAAGCTCAATATCCGAGCAGGTCATTGGGAGAGTGATGATGAGAAGGTGGAGAAATATCTGAATGGTCTGAGATATGACATTCAGGATGAGTTGAGCATGTTTACCATCATAACAGTTGAGGATGTGTACCAGATGGCTCTGAAAGCCGAAGAAAAGCTGAGTCGAAAACAGGGACAGGGAGGGCGAGGCAGAAGTCAGCCCAGAGGCAAGGCAGTTGGCCAGGAGAAATATCAGAAGCCCAGGGAGGAATGGAATAAACCTCAGGGTAAGGAAGAGAGAGGTGGAACCTCACAGAGGAAACCATATGTTGAGTCGAGAGGACAACAGAATGATCAACAGGGAGATTATGCTGATGCAAACACTCTTCCTCGTACTAGAGGTCGAGGTAGAGGAAGAGGAGGAGTAATCACATGTTTTACATGTGGGAAAAATGGGCACAAGTCATTTGAGTGTCCAGAGAAAAAGAAGGACATTGGAGAAGCTCACATCATAGAAGCGCAGGGGTGTGATGCTGAGAATGAAGATGCAGACAACGAAAGATCGCTTGGGATGCATAAAGTTCTCTTAACACCCGAGAAGGAGGTGGAGAACACAGCTCAGAGGAGCCGACTTTTTAGGACAGCTTGCAAAGCTAAAGACCGGAAATGTAAGGTCATTGTGGACAACGGAAGCACCGATAATCTCGTTTCAACCGAGATGGTGGAGAAATTAGGGCTGGAGACAACTAATCACCCGAGCCCATATAAAGTATCATGGCTACAAAAAGGACATCAGGTGAGTGTCACTAAACAATGTTTAGTTGAATTCAAGATAGGTGGATATAATGATAAAATCTTGTGTGATGTCATCCCCATGGATGTCTGTCATGTATTGTTGGGTAGACCATGGCAATATGACAGAAATGTGGTTCATGACGGAAGGATGAACACATATACTTTGAAGAAGGATGGGAGGACACACAGATTGCTTCCGATAAAGGATAAAGAAGTGAAACCAGAAGTAAGCAACACGATACTTCTTATGAGTGGGAAGGAGCTGCTTACAGAGATGGAAAGGAAGGAAGATCCACAATTCTCTGTGGTCAGGAGGCTGAGAATTGTCTTAACTAGCACAAGAGTGGACTACTTGCCAGAAGAGATTCAGGAACTGCTGGGAGAGTTCACTGATATCATCGTGGAGGAATTACCTCATTCGTTTCCACCAATGAGGAGTGTGAGTCATCACATCGAACTCATACCTGGAGCTAGTTTACTGAATAAGGCTGTGTATAGATTGATGCCACGAGAGAATGAGGAGGTCAAAAGGCAGGTACAGGAGCTACAGGATAAAGGACTGGTCAGGGAGAGCCTGAGTCCGTGTGTTGTTCCAATAGTGCTTAGTCCAAAGAAGGATGGAGGTTGGAGGATGTGTACAGACTCCAGAGTGATAAACAAAATCACCATCAGGTACAGATTTCCATTGCCGAGAATGGATGATCTGATGGATTGCCTGAGTGGGGCAAATTTCTTTTCGAAGATTGATCTAAAGAGAGGGTATCACCAGATTCGCATGAGGGAAGGTGATGAATGGAAAACAACATTCAAAACAAATGAAGGTTTGTACGAATGGTTGGTCATGCCGTTTGGTTTGACAAACGTGCCAAGCACATTTATGAGATTGATGAATGAAGTCCTGAGGGAGTTCATCGGGAAATTTGTAGTCGTATATCTGGATGATATATTGATCTACAGTAAGACAAAGGCTGAACATTTGAAGCATTTATCTATCGTGATGAGGAAGTTACAGCAGGAGAAGCTGTTAATCAATATGAATAAGTCCTCATTTATGCAGACACAGCTCATCTATTTGGGGTTTGTCGTATCGTCTAATGAGTTGAAGATGGATCCAAGTAAAGTCGACGTAATCAAAAACTGGCCATCACTGAGAAATGTTTTCGAGGTGAGGAGTTTCCATGGACTGGCTAGTTTCTACAGAAAATTCATTAGGAATTTTAGTGGAATTAGCGCAGCAATGATGGACACCGTGAAAAAATGACATAAAATTTTTCATTGGACAGTAGAGGTTGAGAAGAGCTTCAATCTGTTGAAGCAGAAGATAACAGAGAAACTGGTGTTGGTGTTGCCAGATTTTCGGAAGACATTTCAAGTGAAATGTGATGCAAGTGGATATGTTGTAGGAGGGGTCTTGAGTCAGGATGACAGGCCAGTTGCATATTTCATAGAGAAGATGGATGAAGCAAAGCTGAAATACTCCACATATGATAAAGAGTTTTATGCCATTATACAGGCATTGAAGAAGTGGAAGCATTACTTGATACCCAAGGAATTTGTATTGTACAGTGATAATCATGCATTGCAGTTTGTGAGTCAACAAGAGAAGTTGAACCAGAAGCATGTGAAATGGGTAGAGTATATGCAAAATTTCACGTTTGTGATCAAACACATTTCAGGAACTGCTAACAAAGTGGCTGATGCTTTGAGCAGGAAAGGTTTGTTGCTACAGGAGTTCCGAGTCAAGACATTGGGCTTTGAAAATCTGAAAGATATGTACACAGGAGATGCAGACTTCGGAGAAGCATACAAAGTAGATGAGAATCCAGTTCTCAGAGATTGGAGCCCATGGATAGACTACATGATCCAGGAAGAATTGTTGTTAAGAGGCAATCAACTGTGTATTCCCAATTGTTCCATGAGGGAGAACTTGGTGAAGGAAAAACACAGCGGTGGATTAGCAGGGCACTTTGGTCATGACAAAACATTCGCCAAGTTGAGCGAATTGTATTTTTGGTCGGGCATGCGAGCAGATGTCAAAATATTTGTTGACAGATGCAGGGTTTGTCAACATTTAAAAGGCAGGAAACATAATGTCGGGTTTTATCAGCCATTTCCCATACCCGAGAGGCCATGGGAGGCAATTAGCATGGATTTTGTATTGGGATTGCTGAGGACACAGAGACGGGTTGATTCCATCTTTGTGGTGGTAGATAGCTTTTCTAAGATGGCACATTTCATACCGTGTCAGAAGACCAGCGATGCGACCCACATCGCAAACTTGTTTTTCAAAGAGGTTGTTAGACTTCATGGATTGCCGAGAAGCATAGTCTTGGACAGGGATACCAAATTCATAGGTCATTTTTGGAGGACACTATGGAAGAATCTAGGAACTAATATGGCCTTTAGTTCTGTGTATCATCCGTAAACAGACAGACAAACAGAGGTGGTCAACAGAAGTCTGGGAGATTTGTTGAGGAGCTTGGTGACAGAACACCACAATAGCTGGGACAATGTGTTGCCACAGGCAGAGTTTGCTTACAATGACTCTATGAATCGAAGTACAGGCAAAAGTCCATTCCAGATTGTGTATGGGACACAACCGAGAGGAGTTTCTGAATTGCGAGATTCAGAGAAGACTACGACTAACAGTGCTAGTGCAGAAGAGTTCACTGAGGCGATGAAAGAACTTCACAGCAAGGTGAAGCAGCGACTGATAGAATCAAATCAGGAGTACAAGTGCAGAGCCGATCAGCGGAAGAGACAACTTCAGTTCGAAGTTGGTGATTTGGTTCTAGCACACTTAAGGAAGGAAAGTTCCCAAGGGGAACATATAACAAGCTCAAGATGAAGAAAATTGGACCATGCAGAGTCCTGAAGAAATTTGGAGAGAATGCTTATGAGATTGAGTTGTCGGATGGCATCGGGATATCTTTGATATTTAATATTTCAGATTTATACCCATACAGGGCAAGAGAAACATAAACTGGAACTAAGGAACCAGTGGTCCAGTGGCAGAAGCAATTACCAGTTGCAGAGAAGCCGCAGATGGAGTGCATACTAGACAAGCGAGTGGGAAAGAATACCAGACGAAAGCAATATTTCGAGTATCTGGTCAAATGGAAAAATCACCCAGTCGAAGATGCTAGCTGGGAAAATGAAGCAGTGATACAGAAGCATGGGCAGACCATGCACGAGATCATGGACAGGAGCCCATGAAAATTTTCAGGCGGAGGAGTATGATGCAGGAGCATTTCCCACTCATCAAGGAGCATCGCCCAAGACAAGCGAGCCAGCACATTGAAAGGAAACAGCTGGACAAGGCCAACCGAAAACTTTTTTAATTCTCATTTAAGAGATGCACTAATGTATAAATGAACCGCTTATGGAAAGTGCCTTTCTATATTATCATGGACCTTGAGCCTTTAAGCTCTCATCCTTAGTAGATAGGAAGGCATTTAATAGATTTAATGCAGGTAGGTAGATTTTTAAGTCTAGATTAGACAGTTTCAGTTTTCGAGAGGGAAAACGGATATAGACACCCTCATTGTATTATTGTAACAGATGGAGAGCATTCAGGAGCAAGAAGAGAGAGCAAGAAGAGAATTTGTGAAGAACAACCATGTACATATGTTTTTGAATTAATAGAAGAGAGTCTTTGATTCAATCTCATGTCTGGTGTTGTTTCTCTGTGGGTACGTTGTTTATGGGCTCTTGAATGTATGTTTTCCTTGTATGCATTTTCTTTAAATATGTTGTGCATGTGATTTCAGAGGTTTAACTGAAGTCTAAGAGAGAAGAGAATGAGTTTCAATTGTTTCTCTGTTTGAGCCGGGAGATTCCTGCATAGAGTGCAGTCGAATTCATCCGCATAGAGTGCGTTGATGAGGCTAGACAATTAAACTCTTATTCTTGTTCACCCAGAAGTTGGTGCAGATTGATAAGAGCCGTGCAAGAGAAGTGTAGGCTGAGTTTGAAGTCTCAGTAGCTAGTCTGAGCAAAGGAAGGTAGGGATTACTATGGCTGCAGGCACACAGGATATGAAAGACTCAACACTTTGAGAGTTGTTGAGGATCGAGCATGAGAAGTGTGAGAAAAGTCTCTGAAGGGATCAGAGTCGACAAGCTCAGGAGGTATAGTTCCTTCATGATTCCGTGGAGGAAGAATCGACGGCCGGTCTTGCAGGGGAAAATCCGCGAAGACCCAACGACCGTCAGATCTTGGAGAAGTTGCACGGGAGTTAGTCCTTAGGCACAGGAAAGAAGTACCAAGGGCCATCGGGATTCAGTCTTCGGAGTTTGTGGAGGTGAGAGTTTCATACTGATAGAAATCGTGATTGGCGATTTCCCGAAGCCATTGGAGCTGTCGATCACTATAGGGGCAGGTGGCACAAGATCCCGAAAAGTTGGGATTCGACATTCAGGGTTTTCCCGTGTAAAGAAATTGCGACCGGTGAAATCGCGATCACGCGATTCCCAATAGAGCGGAAAGAGGGGTGACGTGTCAAGGAAATAGCACATGTGTGCATCGGAGTTCGGGATTCGGGGATTTGTGGTGCGAGTGAGCCACGACATTTCATGTGCCGATTTCCCGATAGGGAAATCCCCGACGGGAACGGAGAGTGTTGACACTTTGACCCATCGGGTTTCGGGGTTCTGAGTAGCACGAGAACCTTGCACACAGGTTTCGTGATAATGCAAAACCCGATTTCTTGAAGAAGACTACCGGAAGATCAATAGAGCATCCTGTGGGTGACAAAAGGTCCCGCTACGGGATCTAAAGGGCATTGCAGCTCTTCGGACCTGAGTGAAGGAAGGTCCTGGTGGGTTGTGGACGTGTACCAGGGGTGACGTCTGCATCAGGAATCTATTACCCTCCTTTGATTTTCAAATCTTCGGTTTCATTGATTTCTTGCAACATCTCTTCCACCTCCTTGTCTCTCTTCATGTGCCTCTTCATTTCTTTATGCCATGTTTGTAGACGTTCCAGTAATATCATTTCCACTTCTTAGAATACAAAGTTTCTTTCTTTTACTTCTGGTAATGGGTCCCTTGTATTCGTCCAACTTCAATCCCAATATTGTCCTTTTTTTGCTCTAACAAGCCTTTGTTCTCTTCGGTCTTGTCACTCATCTCTCCTTTGTCTCCATAGGATATCCCTTTCTTCTTCTTGGACTAGGATCTGTCAGGACCTTTCTAATTCTTCACGAGTCTCGATTGTTGTTATTACCAAATTGTATAGATGGTGTAAAATGCTTCGTTGATTGTTCAATGCAATTTCCAGGTGGGGCTGATCAACTTGAGGCAAAGTCATATATTTTCAAAAATGCTAGACCAGGTTCAGTTTTTAGTTCATTCCCTAGTATGGTCACCAAAAAATTTAACCCTTGAATCCGTTAGGACTGAAACGAAAACCTTAGGAGGATGTAAATCCCCTTTCATTTTTATAGAGGTGGTACTCCTCTTTATTTCAGATTTTCTCAGGACTTTAGATCTTCATAATATGGGAATTTGCAGAAGTTCATCATGGTAATCAAAGAAATATAAAATAACAATAAAGAAAATATTTTTCTTTTCTTTTAAAGAAATTTCCTCAGAAAGGACCAGGAACCGCACAATTCATACATTTAACAAAATAGACAAAATTTCCTCACATCCATCAAAGTTAAACTAAAAATTTATGATCACATAAAAAATAAAAAGAAGATGATTTGCATGCATAAGAGAACTTTAACAGAGTGAACATGCGCAACTCAAATAAAGATAATGATAGATCAACCTCAAATACTTTATATTCAAAACTCAGGGTTACAAAGTATAGTCATGATTGTTCCCGAAGTAGCTCTCTTGAAATTTCTAAGAACAATATATAGTATGCTACATATTCTTTGAAATTTAAAACGTGCTTGTCCTGAGGACTAGGATTGGGGCTCCCGCGGACCATAAAGTAAATAAATACAAAAAATAAGGTCATAGAAGGAGGAAGGTGGGAAAAAGTAGAACAAAAAGACCTGGAAAGAAGAAAACAAGAAGTTATCAGACTTCGGTTAAACCTTCCTAGTGAAAGAGGTGGAGTAACTAGATGAAGGGACTGACAAAGACAGAAAGATGTGATTAGCGTAAACTCACTATGATGGTCTCTCCTATATTCGCTTGTTTATTGATATCCTTTTATTATCTTCATCAATGGTTATAGGAACCATCTCAACTGTTTCTTGCCCCTCATTGGTCAATTTATCAATTTCTTTCTTAAACCATTCTTCAATATAATTTTTCATTGGTGCCACGTTGATCTTGTGTCGGATTTTGATGTTGAACAACTCACCCTCCAAGTCTCATAAATCAAGGGAAATATCGTGCAATGCTTCTTCAATGTCCTGATTTTTCACGGATTAGTCCACTAGACAATTGTCTATGTCGTCCTAATCATATTCAAGTATACCATAGAACGTTTCAATTGACAACCCTATAAAAATCTCAACTTGTTCATCAAATAGTTGTTTTGTAAGGAACAATGAGTTGAGGATTAATTTGGAGTCTTGGAATTCATTAGTGCTTCCAACTAGGTAAACCTCTATCAACCTTTTGAATAGTTCTTCCCTCCTTGATATATCTTGGATGCACGCTTGAACAATATTATTCAATTTTTTATGTTTTCTTTCCAGCATGCATTCAACTGTTTTATCCGACTTGGAGAGGGAAGATCCTCCTCTCTTATCCTTAGCTCTGTCATGTTGGAAACTTTGTTTCCAAAGGGTAGTACAAGATCAAGGTAAAAATATTCTTCATTCTTTAGGTTGGATTTCAAATACTCATGGAAGGCATGTGCCCTCGAGACAAAAGAAACCATGTTTTTAGAAATTTCCCATGCCTCTGTGATCATTGCCATACTTTTCTTAATATTTATTTCCACATAGCTCATGGCTGATGTAAGTAGTCTTGAATATCCTTTCAATTTAGCAGCTGGTGTGGTAGGTCTTACTATTGTCAAAGGACTGGAAAGAAGTGGAGGACACATTAATGCATCTTCAATTTTCTTGATCCTTCCTTTAAACTTCATGTTTTCCATTTCAAGACCACCAATGGATTCATCCATAGCATCCCTGGTTTCTCTGTGAATTTTAGAAATCTGGGATGGCCACATATCACTTAGGTCAAGCTATGAATGAGATTTCCCTTTCTTATTCTTCACATCACCTTTTTCAATAATCAATTTCTTGGATTCCCTGTCAAAGACAACACTTTGAAACATAAATGACTCTTCTTCATTGAAGGTCTCATTCTCAATGATTTCCAATGATGAATTCTGATGGGCCGTATTTCCCGACTGATCAATGATGGGAAACATTTTATCGATATCTTCCTCAATATCCATGTCTTCAAGAGAGAATATATTGATGCCACTTTCTAGGTGGTGGTCTTCTTCCTCTTGCACAACATTATTCCTCTTCTTTCTCAGAGAAATATTGTGCGAGATCTCGATTTTTCTCGAAGGGGGATTATTTTCTCCTCCACCACTAGAACTATTGTTGGTAACTTTCCTGGTTGGGTGGGCTGCTAGAGAAATGATCCAAGATGTGGTAGTTTTAGGAGTAACAATTGGGTACTGGGCACACTTCTCGCTAGTACCCTTTCTTTTCTTCTTGTAAAACTCATTAGTACTAAGAATTGTTTCCAAGTCACCAACATTGTGAGGAGGAGAACCTAAGTTTTTGTCTACTTCTTCACTTAGAAGAGTATGAATAAATGAATTCCTGAATCCCACTGCCAGCATATGTTCCAGTAAAATTTTGTAAGGGTCAAACCCCTTTATATTTTTCATCATATTTCATATTCACATTATGGAAGTGGTTCGCAAACTCATCGATTTTGTTTATATTCTTGAATATAAAGTCTCCAATTTTCCAAGGAAAGGGTATGGATTGCTTTTTCCATTTCTCATGGAAAAAGTGCAGCCATGAATTATACTACCTTGCTACTTCCGCGATAAACATTTTATCAGATATATGGCATGGAAGAAAAGAGGGATTTTCCTTGGAACCAAAAATCCTTATAACATTATGATTTTCCATCTGCTCTAATGTCCCCTTTTTATCCAAGAATTTATATTCCTGGTCGGATATTCCAGGGGTATCTTTACCAAACAATAATCCTTTGAAAATTGAAACAAAATCATTGTAAACTTCATAAAAATGTAAAGAATCCTCGTGTCTCCACAACACTTGGTACCATAAGGTAACTGGATCAAGTTCACAGTTCTCCCTCTTACAGATGGACAATATTGGAAATTCACAGCAATATGCTATCACAAACACCAAATAAGAAGCCATGAATAATTTCTAGTATTTCTTGTACTGTGACAATTGGGAGGATATTTCAATGGAAATCAATTTTCCCTAATCGAAAATAGATTTCTCTTTAACTATAAAATATAGAATATAAAGAATCATTCAGGAAATGGTGGTGATGCTTTCTTGGTCTGTCATCCTGGTAAACAACTAAGCAATTTCCTGAAAGGGATTTTTGAAAGATTCTAACTGAAGCCTGGTAATATCATCTAGAATAGACATTGGTTTATCCAAATATTTTGGCAAGAGATCGAACCCATTATCATGTTTTTTTAGGAAATCCCTACAATCTTACCCTTTGAAGGTAAGAGTTGGCTCAGGGAGCTTCAACATCTTACGAAATATTTGCAGTGAAAGAGAGATGGGGGAACGATCTTGGAGTTGTATGATTCGTTGAATCGGTACGTATTTCTCAATGCATCATGAAACTAGTTCCTTGTAGTTGAAAATTTCAGGGACAGACCCCGCACGAGAAATTTCAGATGTCTAGATCACTTATTTTTTAGTAAAAGGGGACGAATAGTAAGAATACGCTCTAGACCACTGGAAATTATGGTCTTCACGCCCAAAAACATTTAAAGTATCACCGCAGAACTGTTGTCGAGCTGATGTTGCCATAGGTTGACGAGAGAATTCCTTAACTAGATAATATTTGAAATAATATCTTGAGAGAGATAACAATAATATAATCTTTGGCAAGTCATTCTTTAATGTGGTTTTAATCAAAAATATCCTCGAGCCCTTCTCTTATTAATGACGATCTTTACAGAACTTGCATGATTCTTTATTAGCATTAAACCATACTAAATGTGTATTAGGAAAAACACGAAGGTGACGAGGAAAAACGAGAGGAATTATGATTTGGGGATTTTTTTGATCCCGCCAACCCAGGAACCTGCGACAATTCTGACAGTCATAATGTAGGTCACGAATATTTGGGTGAAAAATGGATATCGCAGAACTCATAATATGAGAGATTGAACCCACGAACCCAAGATTCCAAAAAAACATTTAAGTGCATAATAACATGGCGGTCGGTCGAACTCATGATATGGGAGTATGGATGGAGATGAAGATCTGCGAGTCCACCAACCCACGAACCAACCATTTTTGAAAAATGACTAAGTATACTAACTAGAAAGGGAAAAGAGAAGGGAGAAAGAAAAAGGGGAGTGAGGGTAAGTATAGAAGAGGGAAAATAAATGGACAAAAGAAGTTGGGAAAATAGAAAAGGGGAGGGAAATTTTGGAAGTGGGAATTGATCTGAACAACTACCTCTCTTGATTTGAACTATAATAAAAGAAATTTTTAAAAAGTATTCTTATAAACACATATAAAATATATAAAGTAAATATACAATAAAATAAATTTTTATATTAAAAAGTAAATTGATATTAACAAAATATTAAAATTAGAATATATATGTGTGTGTGTGTGTGTGTGTGTGTGTGTGTGTGTGTGTGTGTGTTGGAGATATTACACACTCAGAATTATTTTCCTAAGTTTGATAGACCAATGTTGAGAACACTTCCTTAGATGAGAACATTCTCTCTAGAGAATAATCCCCTACAATATAGGGTGCTCTCCTTCAGTTCAGAGTTAGTTACACTTTGTTAGGCTAGTGGAAGTCACTCATGCATGGAAACCTCAGTTTTATCACCAGCAGTTGCATGTGTTTCTCTCACTTCCACACATGTAACTTAGTTAACTGATGATTGCATGGATTAGTTAACTAGGACTTGGTGGCAGATTACTTCGGTTTCTATCAGTGAATTTCTAGACCTCTCTAAATCACTACTATGGTGCATTAGTTACTCATGTAGCCTATATCTATTGTAATTTCTTCACTCTTTGAGTGTGTAATACGATCAATACAATTTCTCATTCTTTCACTCCTATTTTTCTCTCTTCTCCTCACCTTTGCAAGTTGTACACCCTAGTAGTGTTCAGGGGGGTGTTGTAGATATTACTCACACAGAATATTTAGCTAACAATGAAGCATACACAACATGTAATGGTGTGAAGAGAAGACAAAATGGAAGAAATAATGAAATGATTTCTATTTACTGTATTCCACACTCAAAGAGTGAATAATTTACAATATATATAGGCTACATGAGTAACTAATGTGCCATAGTAGTGATCTAGAGAGATTTAGACACTCATTGAAAGACACTAGAGTGAACTGTCACCTAGTCCTAGTTAATTGATCCATGCAATCATCAATTAACTAAGTCACACATGTGGAAGTAAGAGAAACACATGCAATTATTGGTGATAAAACCAAGGTTTCCATGCATGACTAACTTTCACCAATCTAACTGAGCGTAACTAAGTCTGAAATGAAGAGGAGAGCACTATTTTGTAGGGGAATATTCTCTTAAGATAATATTCTCGTCTAAGGAAGCATTCTCAACATTGGACTATAAACCTTAGGAAAATAATTACCTAGGTGAGTGTGTAATATCTCCAACACCCCTTGAACACTACTAGGGTGTACATGGTGAATGGGTCCTGACAATAGAGGCCATGTTAGGTACCCATGAACAATGCAAATAATGAACACTAAAATAAAGTGGGGAAAGAGGGAAAACATCATGGGAAAACCCCGCCTCAAAGAACAATGCATCAAAAGATTAGAAAAAAAGGGTAATGTCCTTCACACCAAGGAGACCTTGCAAATGTGCAAGCTTATGCTCGGTGAAGATTTTGTTGAAGAGGTATATGTTTGTATGGATTTGATAAAGTAGATGCACTAGTGAGATATACACATATATCCACCTTCTCTTATTTTAAAGAAGAATATCAAAATCCATGTGAAGTTTGGATGAAACTTTGAAAATTGCGCAGCCATTTCCGGAAAAATGCTAAAAATTTGTTGATATTTAAAATGTTCATAACTTCACTTCCCATACTCCGTTTCAGATGTGTTTTTTTTTTAATTGGATATTTTTCCAAGAGGAATTCAAATATCACTACAAGGAAAATACATTTTAGCGGAGGTTATAACAGAGGTTTCTAGTGTTACAAAATTTACAAAAAATGTCGAAAAAACCTTTGCTACAACATTTTTTTTTGATAACGGATGTTTTTGCGGATACTATAACGAAACTTGATTATAACTAAACAAATCTGGGCGGACAAAGGTGTTAGAGGATGTTTACAAATCGATGCATTTTTATGAGGAACAAGCACCGATACATACATATACCTACTGCACCAGTGTTGTACACTGGAAGTCAAGCACTAGGACAGTAAAATCTTTAAGCACCGAGGCAATAAACTATTTAAGCATCGGGGTGTTTGTCTTATATGCACCGGGGATTTAATATTAAAACGCATCGGGAGAGTTAAAAATAATTAAGCACCAAGGATTTCATCTTAGAATGCACTGGTGTGTTATTAATAAGAAGACACCGATGTTGCATAAAATAATATGCACCAATGCATTATCTAGAAAACCCCCTCGATGCATTTAAAATAGAAAGAATCGATGATTTTTAGTAACAAAAAGGTGTCAATTTGTATCAATAAAAAAACAACACTGATGCATATTAGTAACACAAATGCATCGGTGCTTATTAATAACACAAAAGCATCGGTGCTTCGTATACGCTTAATGCACTAAATGACAATTTTTTAAAATAATGTTGTGATATTAAATAAATATTGAAATCAGTGCTAAGTGATTACAAAAAAGCATCGATGTGAATTTCTTATGAAACACACTAGTGTATTTTAATATTAAACACGTCGATGAGATTAATAATTATAATACACTGAGAAACATCGGCCTGTGATAGTGCAATTATTGTTATTGTTTAATTTCATTATTTATCGAAAAAATTACATATATCTTATATTTTGATTAGTGATTTTGGATATGATGTTTGGATTAATTTGTTATATCATCATATTTTTCTTCTCTTCATTATAGTATTTGGTCATCCATATATTTAATCAACGATGGAACATTTCACAGGGACATTGGACAACACAATAGAATAAATTAAAATATATTTATTATATGAATAAGAGGGTCTTTGTCATAAAAAAATGGGACACTTATCAGTAATCCCTTGTCTTTCAATTGGGACACTATGTCTATTACATTAAACAAAAATATCTGGTTTTCACAGAAAATTATTTCAAAAAAATAAAATTGCATCTTGCATTGATATCCAAATATATTGGTCATCATTCTTCACTAGAACTGTTGATATTGCTCGAGCTACTTCCATGCCCTGGGTTATTTTTTTGAATTTTTGGTTGATTGCCTCGATTGTTTTCATATTCTTCAAGTTCCATCTACAAACATAAAAATAAACTGTAATGAGTCTATCTACATTGGTGAGAATAATGAAAATTGAAATAAATAATATACATGAATGTAAATTGAAAAATGACGTACTTGCAAAGCAAGAATTGACTCATGAATCATAAACATATGCTCAAAATCAAATCCCATGCCTTGTTTCAACAATTCTTTTGTTGTCTCAGTTCCATACTTTGTTTCCTGCAAGTTTTATACCCCATAATAAATCATAGATTTAATATAAAGTATTATTTTTGTTTCATTAATTATAAAATGACAAAAGTAAAACAACATAGATTATACTTACAAATTCCACAATTAATTTTTGATATGCCAAGATATACTCACAACCCTTAATTAACCCAATGTCAATCAATTTTGTTGATGGCTCTTCTATGTATGTTAGCACCTATTTGAACAAATTCAAGGATGGTTGTTGTAAAACAACTTAAAATATACAAAAAAAAACTTTAAGTTGTTATAAGAAAATAAAAATTACTCACAAACTTTGCTATCAACCTTTTTCTTCCTTGTCATCCAGTTTTATGTGTAGAATGAGTTCCATTTTCTTTTCTTTTCTGTAAGATAATATTTGAAAATTAATATTTAATGCTGAATTAATTATTTGTACCTAATAGAAAAATTCAATGATTACATACATTTGAAGCATGTTGTTGTTGAGATAGCTCCTCCTGCGATGCAATTATGTCAATTTCTTTGACCATCTCCTTGTACGTTTTTTTGGAAATTCCTATGGCATATTTCAGATATCAGCTCATTGGTCCTCTTGGATTTTCATAATTTTCCTGAAAAAATAACATGAAAATAAAGTATTTGTATATTGATATATGAAAACTAAATATCACAAAATTGATATATTAATAAATA
>ML794351.1:129131-141183 GCA_009831015.1 Picea engelmannii | reverse complement strand
ATGTGATGATTGGTTGATGGTGATGATTTAATGTAAAGTTTTATTATCTCTCATATATTCTTGGGTGGAAGGAAGGGGCAAGGATAGAGAGTTCAAATCTCTCTTAATATTGGAGGATTGCATCTTCCTCTTGGAGGTTTATCCCTCCCTTTACATTTGGAAGTTGTAGCTACCTTTGGAAGTCATTACTTCCCTTGAACAAAAACTATTGATTATTTCTCATATATTGTGCATTGTGTATTGTGGTGTGTTGGTGTAACTCTTATACTATTGTTCATTTCTCATTGGATATAATTGAATGGTTTAAGTATAAGTTGAAAAAGGTTTTTAAATTGTACTTGATACTGATTCACCCCCCTCTCAGTATCAACAACAACCTATAACAACCTGTACCAACAAATTGTGTCAACATGTTCCATACATCAACCTATATGTCAACTTGTACCATAAACAAGTGCATTAACCGTGCACCAAACTTGTACAAATAACCTGTCATCAATCTGTACCATAAACAAATGCATCAACCATGCACCAACTTATACCTCAACATGTACCATCAACAAGTGCATCAACCATGCACCAAATATGTATCAATCATCCATCAAATACACATAAACTATGACTCATCAAGATGTACCAACATCATAAACTATACACCTTATGTATGTGACAACTCGTCAACTACTTGTCTCAACCATATACCCAACATGTACCTCAACCAAAATCCCTCATCAATTTCATCATCCAAATCTGATTTGTAACTCTGTAATAGACCTGGTGTATATGATCACATACCTTCAAACTTTCATTAACTTTAACAACAAGAGACTGGTATTTTCATCAAACTTTACTTTAGTCTCACATGACTAATTTTGGATTAGTCAACAACCCTAACTTGAAATAATCATAACTATCTACCTGTAATGAATAAATATATGAAAATGGTACACAATGTTCTGCAATGTCTTTATGCAATTCCCCCAGGTTTCACTGATTGGAACCTCTCAAAAAAGAAGTTATAGAAAAAATGACATACCTTGTTGAATTATGTCTTATTCTAGAGAGAGAAATTGCACATCATTCCCCATACAAACTATTTTTTGTATGGATCTGAAAATGGTACAAAGAATACTACAAGATGTACTCTAAAAAATACATCTGGTCTTACTAAATTTGGATATGTTATGAAGAATTTATGACGGTGTTACCTTAAACACTTGTTTTAGACTAGTTTCAGGACTATTCACAAACCCTATTTTCCACGGAGTGTAACTCCAAAAATACAATGACCCACAAGCTAAAAGTTTTATCACAGCTACTTGGAAATGTTTCCTCAAAGGACTCCAAATTTCGTGGTCTGAATCATTCTATAAAAAACATTATTGCAAAAATGGTGAGATGACCTGTAAATAACATACCTTAGAAAGCATCATCAAAAGAATTTATCCTCCCTTGAATTTCGGCCTTGTTTACTTCACCTTCCCTCTGAAATTCTTCTGAGATATGATTTGGTTACCTTAGTCACTTGTAGATATCCAATATTCTTAAGTGTAATTAAATGATAGACCCTTTCCTGTTATTTATACTTTTATGTAGCTTCCTCAAGGGGTTACCTTCTAACCATCTTAAACCACTTTCCTTATTTTATAGCTAACCTAATTCTAACCACTTTTCCACTTAGTAATTTCTCCATTAATTTCATTATTTAAATAATTTATTTTGTATCCACTTTGACTTAAAATAGACTCATCACTTCACTTTATTATTTACCTTCTAGCCATCTTAAACCACTTTCCTTATTTTAGGGCTAACCCACTTCTAACCACTTGTCCACTTAGTAATTTATCCATTAACTTTATTATTTAAATAATTTCTTTTGTATCCACTTTGACTTATAGTACACTCTTCACTTCACTTTATTATTTAAATAATTCCTTCTTTGCAACCACTTTGACTACTTTGACCTTTTGGGGCTTCTATATGACTCATGAGGGTTCTCCAACTTCACATGGCCATAAGTCTCTAATCGTGAGGAGTTATGTCACGTTCCACATACCACCAAAAATGGAATGACATGTACTATACATATAGAATAGTCTTACCTTAAAATATATTAAAACACATACCATTATACATCAAACAAACTTGGGTCCATTACCAAAACCTTTGGGCTACCAGAATTCACTACCAAACTTCATTCAAGGGTTTACATCAATGAAAAAAAGCCCAAATAATCAACAATCTCCCCCTTTGGCATTGATGGAAAAACTTTGATGCAAAACTAAAGTCATATCACTCATGCTCCCCTTGTGATCATTGCTCCCCCTGTAACCGTGCCTCTGTGTTCTTTCTCCAAGAATTTACCTTTGCATTTGATAAATCTCTCCCCATTTGTCATCACTGGAAAATGTATCTTTCCATATGGGGTTGCTCCCCATGACTGAACTCTTACTGAAACAGATATCCCAACCTAAATTGTCCTCTTTATGGTGCTTCCTCGTGTAAATGTAACACATATAAGATAAGCATTCAAAAGCATTCATTTTGGAGTAGAAATTAATCTGAGTCTCTGGCACAGATACTGAAAGTATTCTCGTGGAAGCGACTTTGTAAAGATGTCTTCCAATTGTTTTTTTGTTCCCTAATATTCAACTCTGATGTTCTTCTCTGTAACCTATTCTCGTAGAAATTGATATTTGATTGGAATTTGCTTCATTTTGGAGTGCATCACCGAGTTCTTTGAGATACTGATGGTGCTTTTATTATCACAATAGATTGGAATGGGCTCATCATACTCAACCTATATATATGTCAAATTTTGTTTCATCCAT
Organism: Picea engelmannii; assembly: GCA_009831015.1. Lineage (NCBI taxonomy): Eukaryota > Viridiplantae > Streptophyta > Pinopsida > Pinales > Pinaceae > Picea > Picea engelmannii. The sequence goes on along the minus strand of ML794351.1, from coordinate 138,352 downwards.
AGAACCTGAGTACAACATCTTGTTGCTACAATATACTCTGCCTCAATTGTAGAAAAAGATATTGATGATTGGTTCTTTCTTATCCATGATACTAAACACTCAACCAAGTAGAACACTGCTCCACTTGTGTTTCATCGGTCATCAATGCAACCTTCCCAATCTGCATTTTTTTAGGCAATAAGTGATAGATCCTTTCCTTTTGGATACTATAATCCAAACTCTTTTGTTCCTTTGAGATATCTGAAAATCCTCTTCACTTATAAGACAAGTGATTATGTTGGTGATGCTTGAAATCGTTCCACCTGTCCAACTTCTTGCATTACATTTGGTATAGATGTTGTCACATATAGTAAGATACCAATCATTGACCTGTATTGCCTCTGGTATGTATACTTTGAATTGTCATATTTACTCAACTTGCATTTGGTTTTCATAGGAGTGGTAATTGGTTTGCAATCTTCCATTCCGAACCTCTTTCGCATTTCTATGATATACTTAGTTTGAGAAATAAAAATTCCTTGGTTTCTTTGAAGTATCTGAAGACCCAGAAGGAAGGATAGTTCTCCAAGTAATGACATTTCAAATTCATTATGCATATCCTTTGCAAATTTATGGATTAACCTGTCCTCACTACTTCCAAAAATAATATGTTAAGACCTAAATAGTGGAACATTACCTCTTAATTGGGGAATATTACAATAGTAATGTTATTTTATTTATGTCATCTTGGGTCCATTAGTTTTAATTGTATCTCCTAGTCTCCTATATATACCAAGGAGACATTTTCATTTCGAATCATCTTGTACTTGAACATTTATGTGGTGTATAAGGAGTTTACCCCCTCGAAGAGGCTTATTATCTGAAATTCTCTCTTTTTCAAGGCCTTGAGTACTTATTCTGAGGTTTTTCTATGCTATATTGATATTTGGTTCTTAACATATGGCATCAGAGCGTAAGGTCTTGGGGTTTCATTGCTACATTTGAGACCCCTTGCAAGTTTCGCTATAATTTTTTTATAAAATGTTTCAAAAGGAACCCCTTGGAATATATTTAGTATATAGATCAAGGTACGTTGAGTTAAAATTTCATCTCCTGAGGCCTTATACTTTTGTAGATACAACCTGTGTAAGATAGGGTTCTGGAGTCATATTGAATTGATTCATCACGGAATTTTCTCTATAACAATTTTTCTGTAATGTTTCAGACCCTGAAATCTGGAGGGTATTCACATAAATTATTAAGGTATATTTGATAAAAATTTTATGTTCTGGGTCATCTTACATTTGTAGATACACCCTGTGGAGGATAGGGTATCTGACTAGTCCTATTGACTAGTCTCAAGCAGGTGTTAAGGGTAAAACAATCATAACTTATTCCTAGATTATCCAAATTGAGTGAGACTGGTTGCATTGGATAGTGGACAATCCATAGTATTTCTAGTAAAGTTTTCAGAATTTAATATCAATTATTTTGTGCGAGGCACACTATAAAAGTGAGATCTCCTGGAAAGGCCAAAAATCAGCAAGCTTTGGGGAAGTTACTGTAAATTCCACTTGGCACATCCAATTTTGACTAGATCTATGGAATTGCAGAGAAGAAATATCATAGAACTACAAAAATAAAATTTTCATACCCAAAAGGGTCGAAACTTTGGAGATACAACAGAATAAAGATTGTCTAGAAGAACCACCTCAAAATCAAGGTTTAAAAGTAATACTTGGCCAACATGCCACCAAAAAAGGGAACTTATACACCAAATAAGCCTCCAGACAATCTTACTTGGACTGTTGTTGAAGGTGAAGAAATGCGTAGGGACATAAATGAATTACAAAAGAAGACAGTGACAAAAGATGAACTACAAGGGATGATAGATTCAATTGAAGCTAAATTGGAGGCAATAATGGATACTAAGATTGATGGTTTAAAAAGGGATATCATGGAAGGATTGAAAATTTTCCTAATAGATAGGACACCTAAAAGTGAAAATGTATCCCATGAAATTCATGATGAGGACACAAGGAAGATGAATCAAGAATGGAGAAACTCCAACTTTGGGTTGAATAACAACCACGTTCCTAAGATAAATATGAGGAAGTTTGATGACAAGGACCCAATCACATGGATACTTCAGATGGAGCAATTCTTTGATCTACATAATGTGCCACATACACAAAATGTATGAATTGCTTATTTATATTTAGAACCCAACCAATTTGTATGGTATCAATGGCTTTGTTATTGAAAATCACTCATCACTAGGACAATTTTCATGGAATAAATGATAGCACACTATGATGATACAAGGAACAACACCTTATTTAGCCAATTGATAAATCTCAGGCAAAAGGGTTCAGTTACAAAGCACATTGAGAACTTCCAAAGATTGAATATAAAGGTAACATATATTCCAGATGAGCACTTGATTGATGTATTCATAGGAACTTTAAAGGATAACATTCAACATGAGGTTCATCTTTGGGAACCCAAATCATTGGAAAATGCATTTAGGGTGGAAAGAAATGTTGAAAGTAAAAATATGTCTATGGATACTAGAAGGACCAATCCTAACATATATCGAGAGAATAATGCTCTTTCTTCTAAAACACCTCAACCTACAAGGTCGACACCTCAAGACTTGGAGGAAAGAAAAGAAAAAGGTTTATTCTTTAATTGTGACAACAAGTACAGTAAGGGACATAAGTGTGGTGAGAAGAAATTATTCTACATAGATTGTGAAGAGGAAGAAGAAGAAGAACAAGAACAAGAACCATTTCAAGATGAAAACATAGAAGCAATTTCTTCTGAAGAATTGACTCCCATGATATCATGTAATGCATTGGATGGAATTAGCACTCCTCAAACCATCAAGATCGAAGGATACATCAAAAAGAAAAAGGTAATAGTCCCAATTGATTCGGGTAGTACTCATAATTTCATTCACTATAAATTAGCCAAAGCTCTCAATTTCTTTGTATATCTATCACCAGAGTTTCAAGTAATGATTGCAGATGGAGGAACTATCAATTGCTCAAGAAAATGCAATAAGATCAATCTTACTATGGGGTAATATGTAATGAATAGTCCAATTATTTCTATACCCATGAGTGGTGTTGATGTCGTACTAGGAATCCAATGGTAACAATCATTAGGAACAATGGTTTTAACTTTCAACAACTTTTCATGAAATTTTCATTGGAAGGAAAATAAATTGAGTTAAGAGGTATCAAATGGAAACCCAATAAGGTGATAATCTCTAATGGCATGACAAAATTATTGAAAAAGGGGCATCAAGGTGTTATTGCACAATTATTCTCACTATATGTTCAAACATCTAAGCCATCTATTCCCCTAGATCTCCAAGGGATCATTGATAAGCATTCCAAAGTATTTGAAGATATTCCCAAAGGTATTCCACCCACTTGAAATCATGATCATGATATTCACCTAATTCCTGGGAGTTTTCCTCCTAACATCAGGCCGTATAGATACCCTTATGCCTAGAAGAGTGAAATGGAGTGTATGGTTGAAAAAATGTTAGAGGTTGGAATTATTAGACCTAGCCAAATTTCTTACTCTGCACTAGTGGTAATGGTATTCAAGAAAGGTGGATCATGGCGTATGTGTCCAAATTATAGAGAGCTCAACAAGATCACTATTAAAGACAAGTTTCCCAGTCCTATCATTGACGAAGTTTTAGAAGAACTACATGGACCAATCTATTTCACAAAGTTGGATCTCCATTCAAGGTATCATCAGATTAGAATGAAGGAAGAAGATATCCCAAAAACAACATTCTGAACTCATGAAGGTCATTATGAATTTTTGGTCATGCCTTTTGGCCTTACAAATGAACCTTCCACATTCCAAGAGTTGATGCATTACATTTTCAAGCCCTTCCTTCGAAAATTTTTGTTAGTGTTTTTGATGATATACTAATCTATAGCAAGTCTTGGGAGGATCATGTGCGACATGTTGACAAGGTGCTACAACTACTAAATGAGTAAAAACTATATGCCAAACCATCCAAATGTTTCTTTGGGGTGAAGGAGGTAGAGTATTTGGGTCATATTGTATCTCATGAAGGTGTCAAGGTAGACCCTAACAATATTAAGGCCATGATGGAGTGGCAGATTCCCAAAACATTGAAGAATCTTAGAGGATTTTTGGGTTTGACATGTTACTACCACACGTTTGTTCAGAACTATGGGAGAATAGAAACACCCTTAACGACACTAACTAAGAAGGATGCATTTTCATGGACTCTAGAGGAAACTAAAGCTTTTGAACAACTTAAAGAGGTGATGTGTAAAGCTCCTATCTTGACCACACTAGACTTCACAAAAACCTTTATTCTGGAATTTGATGCCTCGTGAAATGGCATTGGTGTTGTCCTAATGCAAGAAGGAAGGCCCCTGGCTTTTGAAATTCATCCACTCAAGGGAAAGGACTTACACAAACCCATTTATGAGAAGGAAATGATGTAAATACTACATGCACTGAATAAATGGCTCCCTTACCTAATAGGTAGGGACTTCAAGGTCAAAACAGATTATGATAGTCTTAAATACTTCTTGTAACAAAGACTATCTTCATAGGAACAACAAAAATGGGTGACCAAGATATTGGGTTATGATTTTTAAATCATCTATAAAAAAAGGGAAGAAAAATGTTGTGGAAAATGCACTCTCAAGAACGGATGAAGATGTTGAGGCCTTTCTCTGTGCTATCTCAATCATCCAAACTGATTGGATAATAGAAGCGAGGGATGAATGGAAGAATTATGAATATGTATGGACTCTCATTCAAAGGTTGCAGTAGGATTTGAGTGCATCAGATACATTTACATGGAAAAATGATTCACTATGGTACAAAGATCGCTTATATTTATGTATGAACTCCCAACTCAAACAAAATGTACTATTGGAATTGCACACCTCTCTGGTAGGAGGGCACTCGGGATTTTTGAAACCTACCATAGGGTCAAGAAGGAAATTTTTTGGGATGGCCTTAACAGTGATGTCCAAAGGTTTATAACATAATGTTTGGTTTGCCAACAAAATAAGGTGGAAACAATTAAGACCCCAGGTACTTTACAACCATTAGCCATCCCAAGTTAGCGCTGGGAGGAGGTTTCCATGGATTTCATCAAAGGGTTACCGAAGTCTGAAGGAGAGAGTGTCATCATGGTGATTATTGATATAATGACCAAGTACAAAAACTTTTGTGCACTCTCTCATGCCTTCAAATCCAGTATAGTTTCCACCGCATTCATAGAGACAGTTCAAAAACTACATCGAATCCTAAAGATTATTGTAAGTGACAAAGATCCTATATTCACAGGACATTTGTGGACAAAATTATTTTCTTGTTTGAGTACTCAATTGGCTCATAGCTCATCCTATCATCCTCAATCTAATGGAAAAACCGAGATAGTGAACAAATGTCTGGAAGACTACCTTTGTTTCTTTGTCTCTGATAAGAAAACACAATGGTTCAAATGGTTACCATTGATAGAATGGTGGTATGACTTTTCCTTTCATATTGCAACAAAAATGACACCATTTATGGCACTCTATGGATACCACCCTCCTTCCATCACATCTTATCTAAAAGAAAAATATAAGGTTCAAGCAGTGGAAGATCACATCGAGCATCAACAACAAGTTCTCCAAATATTAAAGGACAACCTAACCATGGCACATAATCACATGAAACAAAATGAATATCAACATCGTAGTGAAAGAAGTTTTGAAGTAGGGGATTGAGTGTTTTTAATACTACAACCATACAAACATATGTCCCTCAAGCAAGCCAACAAGGATAATAAATTATCACCAAAGTATTATGGTCCTTATAAGGTGTTGCAAAATATTGGTACTATGGAATACACATTGGAGTTGCCTACATCCTCACGAGTACACCCAGTTTTCCATGTTTCATGCTTAAATAAGGTTATAGGTGACAAGATCCCAGTTCAAACTATATTTCCACAACTTGACGAGGAAGGAAAAATCATATTGGAGCCTGAAGCCATCACTGACACAAGAATTTTCTAGCTTAGGAATAGATCCATTTCAGAGTATCTCATTAAGTGAAGGAAACTTCCTGCTGAAGATTCCACTTGGGAAGATGAGTCTTTTATACAGAAGCATCCAGAATTACTCAAGTGTTGCAGACAAGACTTGTCTGAAGGGGAGGGGAATTCTAATCCCTAAATAGTGTCACATTACCCCTTGATTAGGGAATATTACATTTGTAATGTTATTTTATTTATGTCAGCTTGGGTCCATTAGTTGTAATTGTACCTCCTAGTCTCCTATATATACAAAGGAGACATTTTCATTTGTAATTATCTTGTACTTGAACATTTATGTGGTGTATAAGGAGTTTTCCCCCTTGAAGAGGCTTATTATCTGAAATTCTCTCTTTTTCAAGGTGTTGATTACTTAGTATGAGGTTTTTCTATGCTATATTGATATTTGGTTCTTAACATAATATCATCAACATAAACTTCAATTAATAAAATAATATCTTGAGTTACCTTGATGTGGAGGTTCTTATATGCACTTCATTTTCTGAACCCTGCATGTTGTAGATATTTATCCAGTCTAGAGTACCATGCTCTAGGAGACTGTTTTAGAACATATAAGGCCTTATTCAATTTGCACACATAATCTGCGTTCTATGACAATTGAAATCCTTTTGGTTGTTCAATGTAGACTCCTTATTCAACTTCTCCATTCAGAAAGGTTGATTTCACATTCATCTAATACACTTTAATATTCTTGGAGCATGCATAAGTTAAGAGAAATTAGATTGCTTCCATTCTAGCAACTGGGGAAAATGTCTCTTCAAAGTTGATTCCTTCAACCTATGTATATCCTTTACATACCAATCTAGCTTTGTTCCTTATAACCTATCCATCTTCATTCAATTTATTTCTGAGCCCACTTTGTGCCAATCACATTCTTATTCTTTGGTCTTGGAACCAATTCCCAAGTGCCATTGTTCTATATTTGATCCAATTATTCATTCATGGATTTATTCCAGAATTCATCCTTGCTAGAATCTTCAAAATTGTTTGGTTCAATCGTAGATAAGAGTGCTAGGTGAATTTGTTTTGGTGAACATATTCTTCTTCTAGTCTCAACTCCTACATCCTTGATTCCAATAATCTGATCTAAAGGATGATTCTTCTGTACTTGTTTCCTAGGTGTCTTTGGAGGCACTTGCTGAAATTTCTCTTCTACTTTTGTTTGATATTCTTCATCTCCCCCTTATACTTATTCTTCATCTTCTTCTTCTTCTTCATAACATTGTTCCATTGATTCATTTTCTTCTTCCTTTAATTCTCGTCCACCTGTTTCATCAATTGTTACATTGATTCTTTTCACAACTTTCTTCAATCTCAAATTATAACACTTGTATGATTTCCTTGTACTTGAGTAAGAAACAAGTACTCCTTTGTCCACACCAAGGTCAAACTTTTCCATTCTTCCATCTTCTCTTTTGATGTAGCATTTTTTTCCAAATACTCTAAAGTGATTCACATTTGTTGGTATTCCTTTCCATAGCTCGTAGGGAGTTTTTCCATTATTGTTTCTGAGCATTACTTTGTTTTGAATGTGAACTGTTGTATACACTGTATGTGTCCAAAAATTATCTGTCAATCCATTAGCATTGTTTGAGCCATTTCCTGTGTAATTATCATCCATTATGATAATGTTCCTTTGTCTCTGAACCACTCTCTAAACCAATCTATGAATCCATGCTCTTTTACATTGTCATATATCTCCAAACCTACTAAGTGTTATTACGAATCCATCTATGCCCATACTGTTCAAGACTCTACCGCACAAATGTCCATAATGTTGACCCATTTATCATTATACTATCATGAAGTATTCACTACTACAACTAATTAATCTATCAAACTGTTAATTGAATGCTCTGTATTTTTCTACTCAAACTCTTCAAGTTGCTCGAAGGATGGTTCTTTGTTATTTCATAGCTATCACATAGACTCCCCCTGTCTAATATTCATATTATCTGGGATTATCTAAGTCGGATGGCTCAAAACAATTCCTGCTTTCATGTGTATTCATTATCATCTTCATTGGTATATTCATCATCTCTTTGAGCTATGACTTCTTTCTTTCTATCTATGGATTCATCTTTCACTACAATGCCTGAAAGTACAATCTCTTGAACCTATTCCTTATTTTCTTTCATTTATTTTCCAAACCTTTATGTATTTGACATCTTTCTTTTTCTCTGTAGAATTTTCTTCATCTTGTTCTATTGCCAATCTTGCGATCTCTGGGACCTGGTCTTTGTTCACATGTTCTTTGTGTTTTCTTATCCATACTTTCTTATATTTGATATCAGTGTTCTCTTTCATGGAAGTATCGATCATGCTTATACAATCACTATTCATGTGTCCATATTTATGAAATTTGTAACATTCAATGTTACGTGGGGCCACATAGGCATTTGTTTCTTGAACATTTCTTTTATAATCCTTGCAATATGCAGCCTTATGTCCAAAATTATTACAATAAAAAAATGACCATAAAAGAAATTTGCATACCTGGGAGTGAATGATCTTCTTTGTGTCATATTCCTTCTGAATTTATTCCTCGATTGATCATGATCATGATTGAGGCTTCTTTGTGGCTTTAACATGGATGATATTCTTGAATATGTACCCTTATTAGTTTTCTTAGATTTTGGTTGACCATGATTCCTTGCTTTGAGTATTTCTTCATCACTCTTGCTCTTTTCTTCATTCTTATTTTCTAACAACATAGAGTGCTTCTCTTCTACAACTGATATGAATGTTTCTGTCTCTTCAACATTCTTTTTGAGCTTGACGATTTTACTTCTCAATGTGACAACTTCTTCTTCAAGATTCTCAACCTCTTCTTTTTTCTTTAATATCTGAGACTTCATGACTTCTTTTGTTCTCTTTGCTTCTTCAAGATGAATTTTTAATGTGATTATTTCTTCTTCAAGTACTTTCTCTTCTTGACCAAACTTTGACTCAAGTTGGTTTAGATCGTTAGTTCTTTCCTTGAGATGATATGTCAATATATTCTCTCTCATTTCTAGTTCTTCCTTCTATGCTACTATGTTGGCTTCCATATATGTTTTTTGATATTTGAGATTTTCTTCGACCTTTCTGGCATCTTCTAGCTGAGTTATTAAGTTCTTGATGACCT
>ML794351.1:91869-102418 GCA_009831015.1 Picea engelmannii | reverse complement strand
TGCCAACACCTTCTTATGCTTAATATAGATAATGAGCTTGAGGGTTTGTGTAGCAAAGAAGACAATGAGGGAATTTAAGAAAATGAGTGGTTCAACTTCTTGTGGGTCAGCAGGCTCCTGGGAAGCATCGAGAAGGGAGGGATCTTCAACAAGTGGAACTATCACATCTTCTTCAGGAACATCTTCGGAAATGGCCATAAAATGTTTTTGTTCCTTACAGTTGTAGCCTACAAAATATTTTTCATCATAATTATAGAAAAGACCCTTCAATTGGTGTTCAACCATTTCAGACCTAGCTAATTTATGGAACTTGAGGGGAGTGATAGGGGGTTAGGATTAGTGGGTCAAGGGAGAGAAACCAAATAGGATTTTTTTTCCTGGGAAAAAACAATTTGTTGGGCCTCTTTAGCACGTTTAGAATCTTCCAACCAAGTCTAAGGTCGAGCCATGAGAACCTGGGATCAGATTTCATTCTTTAGGCCATTGATAAAGCATTCATGGAATAAATCATTTGACATTCCCTCTGTTCGAAAGGACAAATGCTCAAAAGAAGATATAAAGTCTTTCACTATGCTTGATTGTTTCAACTTTGTCAAATGACCGACATAGTGGGTATCAATGTCAAATCAATCATAGAGATTTGCAACAAAATGGGTCCAGGAAATATACTCCTGACATGAATTTTTATGCCATTCCCAACATTTCCATCATTCAGGATCTAGATAGAGGAAAACATAACAAATTTTGGCCAACTCTTCAATAATACCATGTAGAGAAAAGTAATGCTCCATTTGAGTGACCCAACCCACAGGATTAGAGCCATCAAATTTATTGACCTCGACGTGGGGAAGATGGGAATCATGATGAAAGGAGTTGGATTGAAAATGAAGAGAACGATGGGAATCAACAACATTTGGTTGGTTCAAGGAGGAAGGACCTATAGGGAAGTTCAACAACTGGTTGAAAACAGACTAGAGGTTGTTAAATTGCTTCATGAATTTGGCTTCCATGATGTCAATTTTGTGCAGGACTTGGGTCTCGAATTGTGAAAGGAGGGAATTGGTAGAGCCAATATTAGATGTCATTTGTTGGATGGAGTCCTGGGCTTGATTGATGGAAGCTTGCAGGTCTTGGTTGTGAGTGGTGGCCATTTGGAGAGAGGAAGTGCGGGTAAGGAAAAATGGGTGGGTGGGAATACAAAAAGGGACTTATAAGTGATAGGTACCATGACGATCAGGGTGAGAAGGGAAATATAATGGAATAGGTGACAAAATAGGGAAGTTGAGAAGGGGTCAGGTCCACTGAAAAAGGATTAAAAATGAAAGGCATGACTACTATCAAGGAGAAAAGGGGAATCCAATGGGATAGGTCCCAAATAAGTGTGTCGGTGGGACCACTATACTCCTTTTTTTTTTACTCCTGCAAAGTTATACTCCAACCTGAATAATATTGCAGTGAAGAAATTCCCAAATTCTTAACAGGAAGAAATGTGTAGTAATTTTGTAACCAAAATGAAAAAGGCATAGTTGCACTGCAGTAGATCTTGCTTATTCTTTTTTTGTTTTCGTCCCAAGGGGTAGTGTATTTAGGGTTTCTACAGACAAGGGTTTACCCTGTGCTATAACTCTTCAATATATGTGTGGGGTCCAACAATAGTACTCATCCTAATATCTCAGGGCACCAACTAAGGAGGCTAGATCATTCCCTTAGTAATACTACCTGACTACCAAGGTACTACAGCATATCTTCCCGAGTGTTGTTCTCAGTGGTACTGTAGCAGTCAGGCGTCCAATCAATTTATCTAAGGAGGGATTCAAGACATCTAGGCCAATCCATATACAAGTGTTGTCTGATGTGTTTCCACTCGAAGGGGTACCAACAGGGGTTACAAGGGTGGCCAAAATATGTGCGCTTGAGTACCACTTGTATTTCCTGCATGTATTACTCACCGACCACGGGTTTATGTGTGTAACAACATATATCTATAGCTTTAAGATGTCGAAATACGTCTCTACCCTGAAAAAAAAATAACCCACAATTTTCTGTCGAGGAAAGTTCTCTGATACCACTTGTAGTATTCCAGATATAAAATAGTATGCAGAACATAAATATTTTAACTAGAAATGGTAGAACAACAATGATATAACCAGAAAAGTACTAGAATAACACCAGAAAGAACACCTTGATTAATGATATAAATGTTCACTTGCCTCTTTGAGGGGGAAACCTCCAGCAGAGCAAAGCTCTATTAAAATAATATCCAAGACAAAACTTCACATACCCTCTACTCTTATTTATACTAAATCTATCTATCCAAAAGAACAATCTAGAGGAAGATTCTTCTAGAAGCAAAATCTTCTATAAGGTATTCTTACATTCGACTAGTTACTCCTCCTTCTTGCTAGGCCTTATCAATATTGACATTTATTACATGGAAATATATTATTCTACCAACTTGAGGGGTTAGGTAGGTTAGGTACCTAACATTACTTATTGCTAAACAATGAAAAAGAAAGAAAAAATATAGCATTAATGGAATCCCAAGTTAATGGTTTGTACTTAAAGGGAATATTTTATTTTGAATTTCACTTATAAATTTGACATATAATTTTAAAATATAACACTACACACAGGGAATTATTTTTGTGTGAACGAGTAAGAGTATGTGATTTCATCAAGAAAGTTTTAGAAAATACTCAACAATATGTTCAACATGTCCATGTGGCATGATGGAAGGATGAGTAATTTAGAATATGTATGGACACCTTTCTCATTTGTACTATACTGTGATTTGTGGATTTTTCTAAGAGCTCCAACAAAATATGAGATCCAACGCCAAAATTAACATTCATGTTAGGCCATCATAATGATACATATCACATATAGTCATGGTTCAAATGGTATTGAAGATAGGAGGGTAATATTTAAGGAGTATCACTTTTACATAAGTGATAATAGTTGCTATGACCTATGTTACGTACTACATTGCTTTTGAATGTTCTATGATCACTTGAAGGAGAGACATATATACATGGACCAACATTGGATTTCATTATATGGTTGTGTGGGCCAATAAAAAATGCTAGTGTATTTCCATGGTTGTGTTTGTTGCATAAAAATACAATGTGTCATATATTTCAAGCTATTTTGAGACTAAGCATGGGAAAGGAAAGTACAATGGTGTTGGTGCATTTATAAAAAAACACACTGCATAGGAAGTAGATGAACTTTATGATGAATTCCCCTATTCAATGTGAAAAAGACATAGTCTAGTAGTGTTCTACAGTAATGGAAGAGTTAACAATAAGGAAAGAGGGATCAATAAGGAGGGGACATTTGCAAAAAATAATTTCAGAGGTGGTTGATGTAGATTAGTCACATGCATATCATTGCAACATAGTGCATGAAACATATGGAATCCATTCAGTAGAAAACCCCATATTCAAAATATGGATATCAAAATTCACTCGTTATTATGGACTATGTCGAAATGGTGAATGGGATGATTTTGAATTAGAATATTGTGTTGATGCATGAGATTTCCTATTACTTGCAATAGACCCATGTGTAATTATTGAATTAACCCAGTTAGAGGAGGGTCAACCATATATTTCAATAGATTAAGATCATGAATTTGATCTTGTACAACTAGATCTGTTATCGGTGGAAATACTAGAAAATATTGTTGTAAAAATCCATGAGAGGTTTTAATTTATCTATGTTATCAACCTACCACATGCTTGCATGTAACCGTTCATTTCATTTTTGCATGAAACATATATATACATAGTAGTTTCCAAAAAATAAAATGAATGGGGAATTGATTATTGATTTTCATGATGCCTATATGGGAAGCATACCCTCAATACATCATTAAATAACGATGAATGTAGTGGACCTATGATTGGCTTGATGGCTATAAATGGTGAATACCTTATACTAGATGAAAACTAAAGAAATTTTAATTGTTATGTATTCATGAATTATAGATGAAGTGCATTTATATATAAGGTTACGAACATAATCATTGGGTACAAACCTCCAATTACAAATAATGTATAGAAAGAGCTTGTTAAAGGTACGATACTTCCTATCTCATTTAAAGGATGAGAAATTGATGGACATTGTTAGTAGTAGAGATGGTATAGACCTAATCGAGTTACCTCAAAGTATATAGGTGATGTAATATGAAATGTTCAATCATATGTTCCATTTCAAGGTATATATGTTGTTTGTTATTTTTATTACTCTTTGAATGTATTAATGAATGACTATAATTTTTTTAGTGTATGAGTCTAAATCTACTTCCCTTGTATGTACCTATGATATCCAAAGAGTCAAAGTCACATGAAATCCCATCAAGGAGAACAACATTGTTTTTCCAACACTACCAACCAAATTCTATGAAGTCTGAAATTCCCTATTTCAACCTTGATTTTATTACTTGTTCCACATTACCTAACTATCCTAGCTTTCCCTTATATATTTTCATGAATCACACCACATTTGACTATTAGTACAACCCTACTAGATTTATTCTATCTCACCACACAATCATCTATGACTTGGAGCCATAGGTACACCATTTTTTTTATAGCATATTTTTCCACATCATATACATATATGCACTTGTTGGCCAAAATTCCAGATCTATCTCCCATTTGTAGAATGAAATTCCTCCTCATAATATTTAAAAAACACCCTCTGTTTAGTCATACACTACTCTTGATTTGACATAGAGAATATGAAACTTCATATATTCTGTTTCCACTTCAACAACTCGCATATGCACTCATTTTGCACAAAAACAAATATGTGCATAATGTGCCTTTTTTGGCAGATTTCATATATTTCCTATGTTAATCACCTCATATACCCCATGACTAAATACTCCAACCAACTTTATAAGGTATAAACAAGTTCCATTATGCGAAGGAGAGGAAGGATCCATTGAAGCACCATTATGATAGTTAAATTTTGCTAAGTTTGTAAGCCCTTTCATCCCAATATTTTAAGCTCTCTCTGCCATATCTAGAAACCCTTGTTTCTAATATATTGCCCCTTCTTATCTCATTGAGAGGAACAAAATTGTCCTCTACCCTTCACTTGTCTTGAGAAAGAAACCATGAGTTCAAGCCATCATCAATGGCTCGGGCGAATGAATCTAGATATCGGTTCTAGCTAGTCCTACAGTAGGATCAGGTAACCTCTTTTCAAGTTACTTGTTGTTTATAATAAATGAGAACTCCCTTTTCTGTCCCAATGATATGTTATTAGTTTACTTTTTTAGAAACTATATGCATTTGATTGTTGTAATATTTTCATTCCGATCCTAGTTAGTATATGTAGTTACGAGTTAGTTACTATAAATACCTTGTTTGTAATATTGTCTCTCTTTGTGTGGAGGTCGACGAGAGAAGCATTGGAGAAAGATATTGGAGAATAGATTCACAAGAGGAGTCTCCTCCAAACATTAGTATCCATGTAAGTGTGCTTATTTCTCACTAGTAGTTAGTTAATTACATATCCTTAACTACGTTTTTCAGTTACAGTCAGTTATTTTGGGTGTCTAATATATGTGATATTTAACCTATATCATAGGGGAGAAATCCTAGAAATAGAATTAGAGTCTCCATTGGGGAGTTCTCCTTTGGCTTAGTTAGTTTATTGCACTTGTTTTTTCTTTTATTTTCTACTTTATTTTTGTTTCTATCTCTACAAGTGTTTTCAGACTTGAATTTTTAAGTTACAGGCTTTGATTCAAGTTTTTCCAAGTCTTTTTGGGAATTTGAAGTCATAGTAGCATATATATTCTTATTTTTTAAGAGATAATCATATACATATGCAAGTTGATGTAGCAACATAAGCATATGAAACCTTGGAGGTAGTCCTTCCTTGTTTCAAAACCTTTTGCAAGACCTAACTTTACTTTTTGGGGGTATTTTAACACTCTGGGTTGTGTGAAGGTTGTGTTTGGTCTTAGAATATTGTTGAAGTCATTAAAATTAAAGAAAAACAAAGTTTTTTGTGATCCTTTGGATTCTTTAGTCATTTTGTATTTGCAAAGTTGTATGAAAGTTTTTCTTTTCACTTCTTTCAGTTTCTTGATTGTTGTGGCAACCATTTCTAAAGCTTGAAGTTCTTGATCTGAGTCTTTTACTTTTCTTCCCTACATTTCTTTTTTTCAAGAAAATAAAAAGAATTGTTTCCTTGTTTTTCAATCTTTTACTTGGTTTTTCTTAGTGGAAATAAACAAAAGGCTAGTTTACTTTGAATAGATCAGTTTCATTTCTCATTTGTCGTAGCTCATTTGTTATTGAAAATAAAAATGATCTCATTCTTACCACATGTCTTTAGTTTTTCATTTGTATTGAAAAGGTAGTATCATTTCAGAGAATTTAATGTTTCTTAGGTTGGATCACGTACCGAGTTTTCTTTTTGAAAGGAAAATTTTGTAATTGTGCATATTTCATTGAAAAAGGAAAAGAATTTAATTCTAAATATTAATAGTTTGCATTAAGTTGTTTATTATAAACTCATTACAATGAATAATAAGATCAATTATAAAATGATAATTTTCTTACAAGTTATCTTCTACAAGAGTCTTTAAACATAATTCATCTCACTTCCATTCCTTGAGTAAAGAGGAGCCCCAAAAATGAACAACAAATTAAAATTAACAAGAATTTTTCTTTTATAGAACAAAGATTATTCTAGGTGGTGGGCCTTGGAATAGGATTGGAGATTTGACTTTCTAAGGATGCTCAAACTCAAACATTGATTGTTAACTATTGGGCGATCAAAATCCAATCTCTCATAGGTGTTGTTGGGGAAGCTCCTCTAACACATGAGATAAATATTAGGTCACATAAGAATAAGTGAAGGAGATATCCCCTCTTCCACTTATCTAAATGTTTGTGTATTGTTGTGAATTTGGGGGTTTCTTGAGTACCACTTGGTCCCCTGAAGTGACGATGCTTTTCATATCTTTGGGATTTTCTACCCTGCCCATATGTGTGGTTCTAAATAACGATGGTTCCCCTCAGGATCCAATTGCAAATTGGTACCATAGTTGTCATTCCTAGGTTCCTCAATGGTGACTGAGAGGGAAAAATCATGGTACCTAGGACAATCAATATATCCTTGCATCGACTAATTTGGAGGGTGTTTGTCTTCACGAGGACACTTTCACCATAGGTGAATGTTGTGAGTAGGTTATTATAACTATTTATCAATACTTCGTCAATTGATATCAAGACTTAATAAACATGTATTGGTCCTCAAAATTTCAAGAAGATCAAAGGTATTTTTCCATCAAAGGTGGAGCCACTTCCTCAAAGGCGTCGACTGGACAAGGTTGGTTCGTTATATCCATTCGAGCCAAACTCTATGGACTTGAACACTTATATAGAAGGAGTTACTAGAGTCAAATATCTTCAAGTCAAGGGTTTCATAATAAATGTTAACCCTCCTCTTACTAGACCTCATAGTCCTCTCCTTGTGTAGAAACTGACTTCTTATGTTAGGTACCTAGCCCCTCACGAAGGTAGAATAATATATTTCCATGTAATAAAGGTAAATATTAATAAGGCCTAGCAATAAGGAAGAATAAGTCCAATGTAAGAAGACCTAATAGAATCTTTCGCTTCTAGAAGGATCTTCCTCTAGATGGTTCTTTTGATAGACATATTGAGTATAAATAGGATTCGAGGGTATGAGAACCTTTTTCTTGGATATTATTGTAATAGAGCTCTTCTCTGCTGGAGGTTTACCCCTCGAAGAGGCAAGTGAAAATTGCTCTTAGTAATCAAAGTGCTCTTTCTGGTGTTATTCCAGTATCATTTTGTTATTATTGTGGTGTTGTTATGGTTATATTGTTGTTCATATGCAATTTATAGCTATTTATTTCTATTATGCATACTTTTTATATATGTAATATTACAAGTGGTATCAGAGCACCTTCCTCGACAGAACTGTTGGTTAATTTTTTTTCAGGGTAGACACGTATTCCGATGTATTTAATCTACAAATATATGATGTTACACGCGTAAACCTGCGGTTTGGGATTCATACATGCATATAACCCCTGTTGGTACCCCTTCAAGTGGTAGCGCATCAAACAACACTTGTATAAGGATCGACCTAGATATCCTGAAGCCCTCCATAGATAAACCAATCGGTCACCTGACTGCTATAGTTCCATTGAGAACAACACTCGGGAAGATACTCTCTAGTACCTAGGTAGTCGAGTAGTACGGCTAAGGGCACAGTCTAGCCTCCTTAGTTGGTTCCCTGAGATATTGGGCTGAGTACTATTGTTGGACCCCAGACGTATATCAGAGAGCTATAGCACAAGGCAAACCCTTGTCTATAGAACCCTTGAATACCTAAAATTTGGGAAGGAAACAAAAATAGAATAGACAAGATCTATTTCCATGCAATTGTCTCTGCAGAATTCAAGTTGTGAAATTACTACACATTTCTTCTTGTTAAACATTTGGGAATTTCATCACTACAATTGGCACCATTATTTGATATCTATTCCGTTGGATTTTTCTCTTTTCCCTTATCGCAGTCATACCTATCATTTTTCAACATTTTTGTTTTTGTGGACCCAACACCCTTATTTGGGCTTTACCCCATTGGATTCAACTCGTCGTCATGATCGTTGTGATACAATTCACCCATAACCCATTTTCTGTGTGGTCCCACCCACCCCTTTTCATGTTCTCTCCTCATCATGGCCCATATCCATAGCCAAGACTTGGAATCTCGCTTCAATACCTTGCACTCTAATTTCAAGGAAACCCAACAAGAAGTGCAACAACTCAGTGCTAATATTGTCTCCATCAATCAAAAAATTCATTCCTCCATCGTTGCTTCAGTCGCTGCCTTAATGAAGGAACTCAAACAAGATCTCAAACAAGACCTCAAACAAGACATGACTACCCATCTTGAATAGGTCACTACGATGATCTATGCCAAGATGCATATCCTTGTAGATATTCCCTTATCTGACCCACCTTTGCATACCAAAGGTGAAACTTCTTCTCATTCCCAAAATTTTCATCCCCATCACTTTTAGCGTGACCTATGCCTTTTATGTGGATGTGACCAAATTTGATGGCTCAGATCCAACTGGCTGGGTAACCCAAATGCAACATTATTTCTCTTTGTATGGAATTATGGATGAGTTGGCCAAACTCCAAAATGGTGTTCTCCATCTAGATTAAGAACGTTGGCAATGGTGGTAATGGAGAAAAAATGTCCGCCAAGGGTATGTAGCTTGGACACATTTTGTGACAGATATTTATGAACACTTTACCACTGACACCAACCATTTAGGATATTTGACAAAGTTGAAACAATATGGCATAGTGGAATACTTTATAGCTTCTTTTCAGTGACTGGATTTTCGTACAGAGGGCATGTTTGATTCTTTTTTCTGAGAATGTTTTATAAGTGGCCTCAAGGATGTGATTCGTGCCCATGTCATCATGGCTTGAACTCAAAGTTGTGTGGATGCTACTAAAATAACTAAGGAAGCACAACAAGTTCTCTCTTCTCAAAACCGAAAACCCTCCTTTATTCCTCACACTAAACCATTCACTCCCACTCCTCCTTATACTCCACTAAATATCCATAAATTGACCAAGGTCAAAATGGTTGAATGCCAACTCAAAGGCCTTTGTTATAATTGTGATGAAAGATATTTTCCGGGACACAAGTGTAAGGAACAAAATATTTTTATGTCCATCTCTGAGGATGTTTTAGATGAGGATGTTGAGGCTCCCCTTATGTCCATGTCACCTGAACCCACTGACATAACCCGTCCCTCAGACCCTCCCGAAGTAGAACCAGTAATTTCCCTCAATGCTCTCACTGGCCTCTCTGCTCCCCAAACCCTCAATCTAATTGGTTACATCAAGCATAGGAAGGTCATCATTCTTTTTGATAGTGGAAGCACCCATAATTTTATTCATCACCACATTTCCCAAGAAACTAATTTCTATATCTGGGCAGTGAATATTTTCAAATCATGATTTCCAATGGAGGGTCCATGAAATTTGGAGGGCCTTGTGAAAATGTGTGTCTCCAAATTGGTGAATACCACCTGAAATCTCATATTTTTTGCTATTGACATGGGTGGTTGTGACATTGTGTTGGGTGGATAATAGCTTAGGAATTTGGGTCCCATTCTCATGGATTTTAAGGAATTAACCATGAAATTTGACCAGGAGGGCCACCATAGGGCATCACTGTTGGCTCCCCGGAGATCATTAATTCCCATTGCATGGAAATGTTGCTCAAAAAAGGTCATTCTAACATTATTTCCAAACTCCATGCCATACAAGAAACTGATACACCTTCTATGTTGTAGGACCTCCAATCCATCTTATCTAAACTGTTGGAAGATTGGTTGTTGTCATTGATGTCAACCCTAGTCATGGGTTTTGGACCGCAAGATTGATGAAGGTATTTGGACATGAAGGAAAATGAAAATGCAGATAAAACACCCATGGATGGATAGTATAAATCATGTTGTTTC
>ML794351.1:52004-78107 GCA_009831015.1 Picea engelmannii | reverse complement strand
ATTTTTGGCAAGAGCTACAAGGCACCCAATTGCATCTCAGCACAACTTATAATCCCCAGACTGATGGTCAAAATGAAATTGTCAACAAGTTTTTGGAAACCTATTTGAGGTGTTTTGCATCGGAATGGAAAAATCAGTGGGCTCGATGGTTACCACTAGTTGAATGGTGGTACAACACTTCATACCATACAACTACCCACATGAATTATTTTGAAGTAGTATATGGAAAAAATCCACCTTCAGTTCTCTCGTATTTTCCAGGTGTCTCGAAGGTCCATGTGGTTGACCAAACACTTATAGTTCAAGAGGCTATTCTTTGTACCCTCAAAGATAATTTGGTCATGGACCAGAATCTCATGAAGCAACAAGAAGACCAAGGTCACTCTGAATGTCAATTTGCAGAAGGGGATCAGGTATTTCTTTGACTGCAACCTTACAAGAAAAATTTCCTCAATGATGACCATTGTCAGAAACTAGAGCGTAAATTTTATTCTCCTTATACCATTCTCAAGCACGTGGGATAGGTGGCCTATCAATTAGATTTGCGCAGTCATTCTAAGATCCTTCCTATTTTTCATGTTTCTTGCTTAAAGAAGGTGATTGGAACTAAGTGCCAACATCAAACTAACCTTCATGAGTTTGATGGAGAAGGCTCCATTTGGCTACAACCACAAGAAGGTTTGGACCAGCGTGAGCGTCGTCTGCGTCAACAAACCAGCAAGAAAGTGTTAGTCCAGTGGAAAGATACAACTCCAACAGATGCCACTTGGGAACCAACTACCATTCTACAACAATTTCCTCATCTCAAGCCTTGAGGATAAGGATGTTTTTAGGGGGGGGGGACATGTTAGGGACCTAACCCATCAGGAAGGTAGAATAATATATTTCTATGTAATAAAGGTCAATATTAATAAGGCCTAGAAATAAGGAAGAATAAGTCCAATGTAAGAAGACCTAATAGAAGCTTCCACTTCTAGAAGGATCTTCCTCAAGATGGTTCCTTTGATAGACATATTGAGTATAAATAGGAGTCAAGGGTATGAGAAGTTTTGTCTTGGATATTATTGTAATAGAGATATACTTTGTTGGAGGTTGCGCCCTCGAAGAGGCAAGTGAACATTTCTCTCAGTAATCAAAGTGCTCTTTTTGGTGTTATTCTGGTATCATTTTGGTATTATTGTGGTGTTGTTCTGGTTATATTTTTGTTCATCTACCATTTCTAGCTATTTATTTATGTTCTGCATACCTTTTTATATATGGAATATTACATCTTCAAGTTTAGATTATATTACCAATCCTTCTTAGATATTTTGCACTACTTCGCACAATGGTAGATAAAATGGTAGATAACTACTTCGTAGACATTGTGTACTTTCTAAGTACATGAATGGCCCCGTCAGACATGACAATTGTACAAAAGAAATAGTTAGTGGTTAAATCGGTAGTCTATCAGTTGATTGCAGGGAACCTATAAAAGTTAGGTGTAGATGGAATATTGATTTGATGTGTATTAGAACATGAAAGTCCAATGATACTCTTAGAAGCGCAAGAAGGAATTGCAGAAGGAAATTATGTAGGAAAATCGACATCATAGAATATTTTTTGCACATAGCTCTGGTGGCCCACACTTCATATGGATGATAAAAAATACTGTCAGGCATGCGATTTTTATCAAAGGGTGGGAAAGTTATCTAGAAGCGATGAGATTTCTTTACACCCATAGGTTACATTGTAGGAATTTGATAAATCAACAATAGAATTTGTTGCGCCAATCAACCCATAAATGAGAAGATCAAGAGATAGGTACATAATCAATGCAACAGAGTATTTGACCAGATGTGAAGAAGGAACACCGATCATAGAATGCACTGTGGAGATTGTTCTGTGGTTTCTATTTGAGAGTGTAGTCACATGATTTGGATGCCCACACATTCTACTTAGTGATAAAGGAGAAACCTTCCCGAATAATAAAATTGTAGCATTGACTCAAGAATTTTGAATTCATCATCAGAAGAGTACGTCGTATCACCCTCAAGCTAATGGTACAGTAGAATATTTTAATAAAATTCTAGAGAATACTCTGACAAAGATATGAAATGTAGGAAGAGATTATTGGGACTTAAGGGTTCCTACTATATTATGGGAATACAAGACTACAATAAAAAAATTGACAGGATAGACACCTTTTAGGTTGGTCTACGGGAAATAAGTAGTAATGTTGATGGAGTTTAATGTGACTAGCTTGCATGTTGCAATTATTACTGATCTTTCATATTCTAACAAAGTAGAGGACATATTGTCACAGTTGGTACAACTTGAGGAAGATCACTTTTTCGGAGGGTTCCATCAGCAAGTTCAGAAGGTGAGAGAGAAGGCATGGTATGATAGACACAATAGACAAAAAATGTTTCAAGTGGCAGACTTAGTATTACTCTACAATAGTAAGTTCATACAACATCCAGGAAAGTTTCTAATGCATTGGTTAGGACCATATGTGATTTAGAATGTGATGGAGGTAGGTGCAGTGTAGTTGGAAACCTTGGATGGAGAAGCATTGGGAGGCATGGTGAATGGAAGTCGGATGAAACTCTATATAGATGACCGACCATATGTGCAGTAATATGAGTTGCATAGGAACAAATGTATTATAGTATTTGTACTATAGTAGGGAGGTAAAATATAAAAAAACAAACAAAAACTAGAAAAAGGGAAGAAAACAAACAAAAAGAAGAAAATAAATAAAAATTGGAAAAAAGAAGAAGAAATACAAAGCTAGACAGGAAGAAGTATGGGAAATAAAGAAATAGGACACACTTAGAAAAAGGGAGTATCACACATATAACTGAAACAATGCAGAGGTAGTCAAGCACAACATATGATAGTTAAGGGGGGAAAAGCATGAAAATGACAGTTAAAAAGAAGTAATGATGAAATATTCTGGAGACATGTAGTCCTAAATAGAAGGTCCCACTGAGGATTAGGATAGACTAGTAGATAGAAAGAAGAATTGAGTGAAGGATTCGGCATTAATTCCATAGTAAGGAAAGTATTGATTGTAGAATTTGACCGGATTTGACACTTACGTTTAGCGCAAAAGCAATTACATAGTTTTCAAAGGGTTACAAAAGTGCATAAAGGCCTGGCAGTGAAAGGTTATTTTCATTTGATAAGAGTTGTGAGGATACAGAGTAGACCAGATATGAACCAGAGATGAACAAAATTTGACACAAAGCAGTTAAAAAAATCAATTGTAGAGGACAATGACATAACCAAAATTTGGGGCATTAGTAGCCGCAACATGCAAGCAAACAAAATGACCACCGGTTGCACTAGTGTTCATGGAAACACTCAAAGCTTCAGCCTCATAGACGAAATTTCTTAGGGAATATGTACCACCAAGAAAGGATATCAAACCATAGGCTATACTTCCTAAGGATTCCAAATACCCATTGGTTATGCTAGAAATACCACCTATTGTCATTATTGAAGGGGACCTGATGGGAAATGTCACTACGTTGAAATTTGTGGACCACAACATAAAATATGCATAGAAGTTTCCTGAGTTAGCATGGGACAAATATTTATTCACTAAAAGCATACTAGGGATAGGTGCAATACTGGTTGAGCTGTAGAGGTGGGCAATAGGGCTGGAAAAATCAGGGATATTTAATTTGTTAGAAATGCCACATTTTGGTTGATGTCTAGAAATAAAAACTTCCATAAATATGTTATTGAGTTGCATCCAAGGAGGGATGTTATGGATAGATCCACCAGTATTGATCCATATGTAATTGGTTGTGTAGATAACGAGATTTCTAATAGTAGGGGAGGATCCAACAATATTATTCACAAATAAGGTTGGGGAGAAGGCATTATTTGAAAATATGAAAGAGAAATTTAACACCTTTAGAGGCAAGAGAGGGTTAGATGTCACCAACATAACTGATGATGTAGTTCGATTTAAAACACAGGTATTGGCCTGCAAATTACTAAGGAAATTCAGGAAGGATGGGGTGCTAGCCACAGTCATAGTCACTGTGAAGAAGTGTACAAAAGGAATCCATATGAATTGGGCCACATTTTTTATCAATCAGTTTTTGGTAGATTTCACTGAATCCTAGGAGAAATGCATGTAATTTCATTATGTGTGGCTTCTCATACTGATAGCATTGGTCTCCTGGAGGGAGCCTGACGAGTGCCAGTTTTTGAAGACATAACACTGAGATCATGTAGTGGCGCAGTATGTTAACTTATAGAATACTTCACACAAGGAGAGACAACAAGACAACAATGTTACATTCTATGTCTAATTTAACACAATCAGGCAAATAATAGAGCAAACAACATGCATCATCACCCAAATTGTAGATAACTATCAAGATATTGTGTGCTCTAAAAAAGGGATGCACCACATGTACATCCAAGCCAAAAGAGACCCTACACACCAGGGGATTCCATAAAGCTAGAAGTTGACAAAGGATGATGTATGCATGATTTCCAATGACTGGGAGGAAGACTAGAAAGTTCCAGGGGAACAAACGAAGCACCCTAACGAAGAAGAAGATCAAGACAATGAAGAGGGAGAACTAATTGAGGGACAGGACAATGGGAAACACAATGGTACATGGAATATGATAAGTATAGGACCATCAACAGAGCATGTGCAAGAAGAAGTTAGAGAGAAGAGGAAATACAAGGGGAAGGGCCCATCCATATCTGAATGTGAAAATATGAAATCTTGCAAAGTACCTCCTTTCTACACTCTGACAGACAATTGCATGGATAGAATCAGCTACCAAGTGTAGGATGCCGTAGAGAAGGAAATTGAAGAATCATCACAAAAACAAGATGAAAAACATCAAAAGGTGCAGGACCAGTTCAAGACGATACAATAATTATTAGAAAAAGTGAGGACAACACCAGATAAATACTTAAGTGAAGGATTATCAACGAGCTTGATTGAAGAAGTAGGGACTACCACTTCATTCCTTTCAGAGTTAGCATTCAAGTGTAGAGTGTTGAAGATCACGTCAGATGCAGTCAAGTTCTCGACACAAGAACTAGAAGAGTAGGTCAGAGCACTAATTCATATGGACTTAGCTATTTCTCGGATGCCCAAAAAAGTACTACAAATATTACAGGCCAATATTATGCAAGAGATAAAACTCCCCACAGAGTTAGCATGAAATTTTTTGACCAAGGTGATAGACGAGAAGGAGGAAATGCAACAAAAGTATACAACTTCTCTGCAGGAGAAGAGTGAGGTTGAAGAAAAACTTGAAATAATGATGAAGAAAAAGAGTGAGGCCGACAGAAAGGATGATAAAGAACTAAAAGAGAAGGAAAAGGTCGATAAAATGGCAAAGAGGATACAAATGGACATCCAAAAGATCTATAAGGAGATCCCAAAAGTACCAATGGTGGTAGAGGCCATAATGGAAGAACATGTCTCAGGAATCGACAAAGTCATTAAATACTTGTGCCCCAAGATTGAAGACTTAGAATTGCGCACCATGCTAGAGACACTTCCTTAGGAAAAGGAGAAAAGGGAAAGGTCAATGAAAACCTCAGTGGAAACTATTAAGAGTCTAGACCAATAGTGCATGAGGTTGTGCAACGAAAGTACGCACATTTGGACACAACTCATGATGAATCCAGAATTGAAGGATATCGAGGATATAATAAGAAGCACACAAGAGCAGGCCCAAAAAACCAATGAAAGCATAAACACTCTACTTCTTGTCGAATGGATGACAACCATCCTTTCAAATATACATATATACAAGGAAGTAGAGAATATGCAGGTAGAGCAGAAGAAGATTGCGCATAAATTGAAACCTTTGCAGGACAAAGCACTCAGGGTATTAAGGTAATTGGCCATGGCGTAGGGAACAAAAAATCAAGCACCGTGCATCACAAATGAGAAACTCACAACCTTGACTATGCAGGTCACAGAGGAAATTTTGGGAAAAGAAGCAGAGGTAACAAAAGAAGTCACAATAGCGAGGGAAACCCTTCAAAATTTTATGGAGGAATGGAGGAGTGTGATGCAATAGGCCTGAGTGGCTTGGGACAAGCCACAGGTGAGTGTTGGGGGGCTGTTGGAAAAGAATTTTGGATACATTTTTGAAGAAAATACAAAGTATGGAGGAAATTAACAACAACAAAAGAAAGAAGAGAATGCACGAGAGGAGTGCATAGTAAAGGCGCAATCAAGATTGAAGTGCACAGTAAAAGAATACTTGTAATAGAATGAAGCACGAGAATAAAGAAAGAGAATAAATCAGGAATATAAAGAAGGAGAAAAGGAACAAAAGTAGTTCGACATGCAAAATCAAAGAGACACACAAAAATAGGAAGAACAACAGTTCGGTATGCAAAATTAACATGTAGACGCAAAAGAAGGAAAACCATGCCCGAACAATGAGTCAACATGAGTTGTAATGAGTCAGAATGAGTTGTAATAGAGTTMTGGGGATAATCAAATAGGGTTTTTATCCCTAGCTTCCATGTATAAATATGTGATGGKTAGAATAGGCGGTTGAAGTTGTGTTGGAGAAGAGCTAATATTGTTGTTGATGTTGAGAGAATAGATTGAGAATGAGAGAGTGATTTGKATTATTTTTAGAATGAAATGAAGCCARAGATAAACAATAAAATATTCATAGATATTGCGAGATACACAAAATATTGCAATAAATATAGAGATACAATAATGCACAWTTTTTATTAATGAGAGAATGTACAGAAAATGTAAATTTACAGAGTCAATGAATAGCTAGAATGGTGCAAACTTATCTTTGATGTAACACAACCGACTCCTAAGTACCCTTTTTATGGATGGGGCATCAAAATTCTTCTTTCCTYATTAATATTTAATCCTCTTCTCRAGATCTCCATCACTTTCTCCTCGTCGAGAACTTTCCAACCACTGTTACCAGGCTCAAATCTGAGGTATGGATTAGRAGTTATTCCCTTCTGAAGTTCTATGAGAATCATTGGCTAAAGGCCACGTGGCACCCATGTGGGTCCATCGCATTTGTACTATGGTGGAAATCCATCCGCTGTTAAATCCACCAATGTGACTTCATCCTCATTTAACGTATAGGGTTACGATTTGTTTTTTGTTTGGCACTGCAGCATTTACTGCCCCTCTTTCTTTCTACGTGCATATATTTCGGAGTCACGAAATCCTGAAATCTTGAAGGATCCAAAAATATTTCCATGTAGCTCTAGCCTTCATCCCTTTTGGTTTACTGAAGATACTACACCCCAAATCTCTAGAGTTTCAAAGCCCTAGACTCTCGAAGGGTCCACCCTTATGCATGGTGGCACATTAAATGGAGAGGCAAGGATAGGTGGGTCCCAAGTACTCTACCCTTTATTAGGATAAGCGTGTATCTGTGAGGGGGGTGACATGCAACAAGAAATGACATGTGGCCCCATCAACGGGCGACACATGTCATGTTCTATTGGGCACATAATATTTGTGAAGAGCATGAATCAGGGTGACACATGGCAAGTCGAATGAGGTTCCATGTCACCCTAGGTGATGTCAGGGTGCCACATCACTCCAATTTGATAGCCTTCTAACGAACCTTATATCCCACAGTCGACATGTGTCCACATAGATCCATAGATCTACGACCTCCATTACCTCGAAACTTTGGTGTTCGAGGAATCTGCTATGTAACTTTCTCTTTTCTCCTAGAGTGGTCAACATTAGGCTGACCATGATCTATATCCGATTATTAGAAATGATCTCAAAGAATCCTCTAATTGATGGTTCGCATGTACTCAATAATGGGTGGTCGATATCTACTCTGTCCTTCGGGCCTTTGGGAGTTCTCAATCCAAAACACAACACACCTCAAATCTTTTGGAGTGTCAAAATATGAACGATGCTCAATCTATCACCACATGCACCTGGCGCCAATAGAAAATATTTTCTACGGCCTTCAAAGCTTCAAGAAACTTGTACGCTCTTGCGATCACACTTAGATTTCTCTAGATAATTGTTGATCTGTGAACACATGTCTCTCTACTACCAATGCCCCAGATTAACTACAAGCTCCAGGACTTCGAAGAATTCACCTCCTTTACGATGAACACACAAAATTCGTTGAACTTGTGAAGTCCAAAGGACTTAGAGGGATTCACACCCATGCTTCTTCTCCAAATCCAATGGTCGTAAATGACTTTGGCTCCTCCCGAATGGATCTCATCTGCTCATCCTCCAAACAAAGGAATCCTCCCTTTCGAACACTAAATATTGCTATGTTTCCTGTTATCATCATCTTTAAAAGAATTAGGATTTGGCACATGCTTTGCAATCTTTCTCCTAAACTTGAGACTTCAAAAAATCTCCTGCACACTCCTTGTGCTCGCTCACCTTGAGATCCTTTCAATACTTCACCAAGTGTTGTCCCTGTGCACACTTTGCATGGCTCTCTCCTTCGATATTTTATACTCAGACGAGTATATGTGCACTCATTACACTCACTCTACAAAATTTCGCATTATCTCTCCTGATCTATCGAGTCTAAAAATGATTCTACCTTCGCACTCCTTGCATGGCCATAGTGAATTCCTTTCACCGAGATTTCATAAGTGAAACAATTGAAACTTATAGAACATCAAAGGTTCATTCATTCAACCATGAAATACACACATAGGCATATAAAATATGAAAATAGATAACATAATGTTACCCAATTAGCTCAGAGATAAGAAAACTCAGACATTCAAATCATGCATTTCAATCCAAGTGAACAGGGTGAATGAAATACTTATCTATTACAGTCGATCACTGACCAACTGAATGTGGATGTTCTCCTTTCCATCTAATCTTAGGCTCATAGGCATTGATTCTTATCACTCTGGCCACCCCTGTGCCAAGCCATGATATCACTAGGGAACCTTTCTAGTTTCTTAAAGGTTCTTTCTCTCTCACAGCCTCTGCGAGGTTTATCAAATTCTCCCTCAACATCAATCTCATGATCGTGTGCTCAAGTCTTGTTTTCTGCAAATTCTCTCAGGTCATTTCTATTGCTATTTCCTTTTAACTAGAATGACTTAAATCCTTTTGTTCTTCTTCTTCACTCGAGAACCTCACATGCTCCTCCTCTTTCTCTCTGCATATTCGGGTTGCACATTTCTCTCTTTGATGTGTCTCTTCTTCTCTACCTTCATTTGTATTCTTACACACCTTCTTCCTCCCGAGGAAGGTTCTAGACCTATCTTGTTCCTTCTGTTAGAAGAAATTCGGGTCAGTCCGGGCCTATAGGAAAACTGCACTATGTGGTACTTCGGGCTGGCATTTTTCTGTCTCCTCAGCTAGACCCTCCATGCTTCCATTCATGGGGGAAATTGATTGTTCAACCACTAGTCTTTTTTTCTTCAACTAATTTTTCCTTGGCATCCAAATGATGCTTATTATTTCAACAAAGAGAATTTAGGTCATTTTGACATAATGAACCCTTTCTACAATGTCCTCACTCTTTCTTCTAGTGATATCATGTCTAGTACTTCAAGTCTTCATCCCCCATAGTCAATTATTGGGAACATAAACAATAATACATTTACATTGTTCCCATGCCATAGCACGGTGATCATAATTAATGATTAATTACAAGCTGGGGGAAATAAGGGCGTTACAATCCCCTCCCCCTTAAAAGCGAACACCGTCCTCAATGTTCTTTCTCAGTAACACTTGTCATGCCTTTATCATTCAGTTTCTTCATAAATTTTGGTCTTATTTCTTGGTCAAGTATTTTCTAGATCCTTGGCCTTTTTCACCGTCCTTCAATATTTTTGGGCAACAATCATATTAATCACAATTTCATGCGAAAACATCTTACTGTTGTTCAAAATTCAAGAGGAAAATTTCATAATCTAGAACAATACTTATCTGGGTAGTTCGTGGATTTGCATCCACGTGGTTGTCTTGTTATCTTATCTCACTATTTTTCCTGGACATACCCATTGTGTGCATGATCCCAATAAATAGTGTATGAGGATTATCAAAGTCCCTTCTTCCTTTCAATCACTCAACCTCCAGGCCTAGGCTCAGTCATCCCCTTCTTTGCTATACAGTCCTTCGGGTGATCCATATTGACTTGACAAGGATTTCTCGCACAAGAAGAGTTCCAGAGACTTCATTAAGCCTTACAGTTGAGGTGACCCTCAGAATTGATCTACCGAGGTGTCCCTCCATCCTGGTTTTCCACAACACAACATATTATAGGGTGATCATGGATTACCATAGGGTTCTCTTGTCCCAATCAGTATCCTTTTTCATGCTTTCCATCTTGAAAACGTTCACTTGTCCTCTTGAGACAGATCTTTTTCCTCTCACCCGTATCACAGGTATAAATAAATTATGAGATATTATCATCAATTTCAAATTCAAAATTTTCTTGCAAATCTGTCACCCATAGATTTCCAAATTCCACATTTAGTTTTAGATCTATTTCACACATGAACTAGATTCAATATTCCTTATGGGCTTACAACACTTCCATATTCAAGGCCCTCTTCTTCCTGCAATTTCAACATTCCCCATCCAAACAAATTGTTAGTTTTCCTGCACATTATATTTTCAAAACCATGGAAAATAACAGTCGAAGTCATTTTCATCTATTCAAGGGTACAAGGTAAAATGATATATCATTATTTACGTAGGCATCCTTTCAACACACTAATTTTTTCTAATGCAATTTTAATTGTGAAACAACTTTAATCCATGTGTCAATATTCATGGCTACCTTCATACCCAATGTTCCCTTACATTGGGTTTAGGTTTTCCACACTTATGGAAAGAACCTTGTCATGGTGTGTTGGAGCTCAACCAACTTCTTCACCATAGAGTGTAATCATTCTTGTTCATTATTGCAGCATAATTGTGCTTCCTACTATAGGGTGATCATGACCCCAAATAAAAAAACATGAAACTTGAATTTTTTCTCTTGAATACACCCAAGCATTATTCCTTCATTAGTAAGAAGGGGGCCAACACTCATGTCCATGCAACTTTTGTTTTCTTTAACACCTCTAAAATTCAAGTAGAGAATTGGAAGGTCCTCCTTTTTTAATGGGAAATCCATTGTCTACCCTATGATGAAAACATCTATTTCTCAATGCATTCCATGCAATGTGATATCTATGAGCACCTCTATTCCAAATATCCCTAGATTTTTCATTGTACCCATGGTGCTCCTTACTCATTCATTTTCTTGCAAGGATTATAACTCATCCTTGACTGGCATAGACTTCCTCTCTTTATTGTTTAGATTCTTCTTTCCTGATTATTACCCGACTTAGGTAGCAATGGCATACAACAACCACCCAAACATTATTTGCATATCTTTAATATAATGAAATATTTTCAGAAGGGATTGTTACCAAATTCTTTCATACCTTATGCCACATAGGTATGATTTTTTTTTTTTATACCTTCTCTGGCTGCTAGCACCCTCTCTGATATTACCTCATCAATGGTGTTTTAAGGGGACTTTTAAAGTCCCTTCAACAATATTTTAACCACAACCTTATCATAGACGTCCTCTTCTTGAGGTTGTTCATCATTTGCAACTATCTTTCTCAAAAACTTCAATTTTATTTCTACATGTGACATACATCACAAATATATTAGTCATCATGTAAAATAAAAATTCTTGTATCATAGCATTCAAATAAATAAAACATTTTTAGATGTCCCCCCAACATATCTCTATGCACTCTATGACATTACTCCATAATGTGTTAGCTAGTGCAGTCTAAAAATGATTTTTTTTTTTTATTCCATGATCATACAACCATCAACATACTTATGACAAAGCACTTACCTGAATTAGTAATTCAATTTATCATACCGAATAAATACAATAAGAAAGAAGGATGGCCTCAAGGAACTCTTCCTTCATCCACTCCTTCCACAACGTCTTGGACTTTCAGTCCAACCGAGTTATTTTCCCAAAGCCTCACTGCCTTTACATATCACAGCTTAACCAATACCATTCATTAAAACTTACTTATTTTTTTATTTTCCTTTTTCCAACTGTACTTGTTTCCACAACTTATCTTCTAAAGATTATAATCATGTTAAACAATTCAAAGCTTTTAGGGTGAGAAAAGTATTCCCCCTTTTTCTCCTTTGATTATGCAATATACTCCCTGTTGGGATCCTCCTGCTCCTTTCCTTGAGAAGCCTTGGTAAGGCTYGCCCCAACCTATTGGATACATCAACATGCTCCAATGAAATATTTTTTGTTCATAATGAATCACGAGCCTRTGCATTGTGCACATTACCATTYAGTTATCAGAATGGTCAACATTCATTTGTTAGTCTTCCACTCATATTCCAAGATTCTTATATATATATATATATATATATATATATATATATATATATATATATATATGCTTGCAGCCCACTTCTCAATTAGCAACAGTCATTAAGGTGYTGACTCTGTTCTCCTGGTAGAGTCTTCACATAGTTCCTCCACAAGGAATTCCTTCTGCATGTAGCTTCCTTATTGCATATCCTTCACTATATGTGATGTCCTCACCCTTGAGTTAGCTTTAGTTGTTTACCAAAAATTTCCATAAGGAATATAAACATGCATCTTAGTTATGCATCCAGATTATTTATCCACACCTATTCGTTGTTTTTTTTAACTTACATCCATGATGTACTTAACCATTTGCATAATCCTAAGCCTATGTGTAGATACCATATGCATATTTCACATATCACATACATATTTACTTTAAAATCATTCAATTCATTATTGTTCATAATCATTCTCATGTGATCCTCAAAGGCCTATTCATTTTTCCTCTTATCTTGACAACAAAGCATCCTTTCTCATTTACTCTTACATCATACATGTGCATCACTTTCACATTTGATATCATTGACTCATATATATTTGGTCTTAATATCAATCTTCATATCAAGAAAC
This sequence comes from Picea engelmannii, assembly GCA_009831015.1. NCBI lineage: Eukaryota > Viridiplantae > Streptophyta > Pinopsida > Pinales > Pinaceae > Picea > Picea engelmannii. The sequence goes on along the minus strand of ML794351.1, from coordinate 65,142 downwards.
CTCACAATGCATTAAATTCATGCACTCAAGCATATACAACCATAGCCAAACATTCATCCTGCAAGCTCATTGCTTGTACCTTTTTCCATGTCATTCATACACATGGACATATCAAACTTCCATATCCTTCTCCCAAGGATATTTCAATCATTCTTATGATAAGTCTCATAGAGATACGCATCATTGAGTTTCTCTCTATACTAATATTTTGCAGTCATTCACATGATATCCACATGGAACTTTAATCAGACATAGTCATAACTATGCGCCCCCCGCCCGCCCTTGTGCATGACAACAATAAGTAAGAAGGAATTTTTTCCTCAAATTAGTATAAATTTATTCAACAACCCATAAATATCATTCGTGAAATTCCAACAATGCCCAAGGGAACAAGACAACTTATCAAGATTCTAACTGGTATTGATCAACAGACCTTTCAATCAACAGAATCCTTTTCTAGATTCCATCTCACTATTACTTGAGAATACCAAGCCATACTGTTGGAACATGGGCAGACCCAGGGTTCAATGCTTCAACACTGCACCAACAAAACCCTAACTACTGGCCCTCTCGGCAACACCTGCAAAGAAGATGAAGTCTCACCCAAGGTAGAGGCAGGGGTTTTTGTAGGAATCAAGTGTCTACAACCTAGCTGGGACAAAAATATGGGATTACAACACTTAACAAAGAACTTAGAAGTTAACATTCATTAGTATTTGACCCTTATTCATATAGCAGGTCGAAACCCTAATTACAGAACAACGCAGTATTCAACAAGATATAACACATATAAGCACTTAGCACATAGAAGTAGATTAGATCTAGAATTCATTCACATCACTAAGCTACTATATCATATGCATACATAAATATTACAACACTAAGCACAAATCACATCAATAACATATCAAATATACAACACAAAGCAATCACAATACATGATATACATGGTTCACCCCAGTGTGGGGCTACATCCACCAACTCTTCTTCTTCTTTATTATCTTATGTCAATCTTCATACATGCACAGAGCCACAGAACCCACTCCGCATAGGATAGGAGATCTGCACGTACCTCGCTAGATCCTCCTTCCCTGAGCTAGGTCACATCACAAAGAATTCTTATAGTTTGCACACAAGCTTCTTACAATCACTTGCACTTAGCTCTACAAGTTCTCAACACAGAGCATGCATAAAGCATCCCCAACTATTCGCACTTAGCACACTCGCCTCTTCCTACATATCCTATATATTTATTTATACATTACAAATGGGGCCTAAACATGGGGAAAACCCATGGGTCAACATCCCATACCCATTACATAAACCCTAAATCCAAAAATACCTAAAAAGGGGGAGAGATCCCATGCTCTTTGCTTCACCTTGCACTTCATCTTCGACCAACTTGTCGAAGTTCCAAAAATGGTCAAACATGACCAAGTGATGTAGGAGAATCGCTCCAATGTCGTCAAGTGCCAGCCAGTGAGCACATCAAGCGTGTTCAATGGAGAGGAGAGGTACAACCCTCTCACTTTCAAATTTCAAATTTGAATTTATTGTATTAAATGATTGTAAGGATGGTAGAGACAAAAGCCATGCATATGCGTGGGCTTAGATAAAGGTTGCCTTAAATAGTTGTAAGGATGAGATCTAGATCTGATTCAGACTAGACAACCATTCAATGTAATTGAATGTAAATTAATGAGAGTTGGTGAGGATGGAGGAAAGCGCTTGAAGAGCCCCCTTTTGTAAAAAGAACCTTTGTATCTGTAGGCAGTTAGTCGGTAGAGTAAGGAGGCAGAAAAGAATAGAGAGAATAGGGAGAAGAGAGGAGAGCCAAGACTTTGTTGCAGTCCGAGCTCGAACACATTGTAAAGAGGCATTTCATATTAATACAAACAGAGTAATTTTTCCTACATGTTGTTGTTCATGTGTTTGTGAGTTTATGGATGAATGTCTTTATGTGTGATGATATGTTGTAGATGTATGAGTAGATTTTCATTTGCAGGGATAGATAGAATTTACTGTCTTTGAGTTCTTTGATTTCAGGTTTGGATTCTTTGGGGCTTCATGCAAGAGGTTGCATGACAGAATATTGTGGGTTCTATAAGGCAGTGCAAGGAGTGCACTTCTAAATTCTGTGGAATTTCAGGCAAAGACGTGCCAAGAGGGCGCATCGGCTGAAGTCATTAACTCAAGGGAGAATCCTCAAGGTTTTTGAACACCCTGAAGGAAGAATTATGTAGAGGAGAGCACACAGAGGAGAAGCATAATTGTTGAGAATTCTGTGAGACTCTACCTTGAGGGCATTGAGAAAATGCACAAGATACATTGAGTCAGTGCATAGAATGCACTTTTGAATTCTGCGTAATTTGGACAGTGTTGTGCCAAGAGGGCGTACTAGAGGAACTATTAAACCCAGGGAGAAACCTCAAGGTTTTTGAACACCTTGGAGGTAAGACTGTGCAGAGGAAGGCACAAAGATAAAAAAATCATTGAGGGTTCTGTGGAAACTCTGCCAGGAGGGCATTGAGCAGTTGCATAGAGTGCACCTAGAAGAACTCTCTTTTGAGTTCTGAGATAAGAGAAGTGTCAAGGAGAGACACTGACAGAGTTATTGAATACTCTGTTAAGCTCAGCAAGGAGGGCTTGAGCCGAAGGTAGTCAGGAGGACACCAGATTTCCCTTTGAGGACACAGAAGGGCGAGTCCCTTAGAGGCTTGGGTAAATAAAGCTCAGGATGGATAACACAGTCATGTGCAAGGACCCTACAAGGAGTGTAGAGGTTGTGAAACCTTTTTGGTTTCAGAGTGAACAAAGCTCAGGAGGGATAGCGTTCCTAGAATGCAGGTGATATCCAAGGGAATTGAGCTTGGAGAGGAAGCAAAGTTTGAGGCCTCTGAAACTTCAGAAAATATTCCAAGGGAAAGGAAGAAGACCATGCTCAAGGTAGAGCACAACTGTCGTTAGATCAGCTAGAGAGGCGATATCTAGACCATTGAGTTTCACGTGCAGACAGCAGGAGGAGAGAGCACAAGGAAGTGAAATAGATCTAGGCCATCAGATCTAGTGCAAAGGATCGATAACCGTCGAATCCAGAGGAAGGCGCGCAGATTTTAACCTCTGGGAGGTTGTGTAGGAGAAGAGAAGAAATGGACGGTGGAGATGCTTCGTGGAGAAGTGCCAAAAATCCCATGGACTGTCGCATCGCACAGATCTGTGAGAAGGGTAAGGCTGAGTGCCTTTTAGCATTTCGACATTTCTATATTTCGGGGTTCGACATTTTGGAAATCCCAATGACAAGGAGCTGGGGCACTTTGCATTGAAAACCTCGAAGTCATGAAACGTGATGTGTCCTTGGAGTAGGGCTATGGTCACGGAGGAAGCAACCATTTCAGAGTTTGACATTTCGACATTTTGAGGTCTGGGAGGTTGAAGGACCAAGAATCATCTGCAGTCGAAATCACAGAATCGTGAATTCAGAAATCCCAAAAAGTGGGCCGTGGTCGGGCAGATTTTGACATTTCGAGACCCGGAGATTCGAAAGACAGAGAATAGGGGGGAGCGCTTGCATTGCGGTTTCCTGAATCACGAAAGCTGGTAGTGCTTCGTCGTTAATCCTTTTCGACATTTCAGGACCCAGATGTTCGAGAGGCCAGGAGTCGGGAGGCGTGGAGTCCTGACTCGCGATATCATGAAATCTTGAAAGCATTTGAAGGAATAGCACCCCTTTTCGGCATTTCGACATTTCGGGGTTCGGAAGGTAGGGGAGGCAGTGGTTTGGGTCGTTGCATTTCAAACTCCTGGGTCGAGGGAGAACTCTATTTCAGGTTCAGTGAGAAGGAGGTGAAGACTCATGCCTGGTGCACGTCGTATAGGTGGGGTTTTCATGGAAGGACCTATGGATCGAATTCGTGGGGTTCCAATGAGGGCCCGAAAGAACTATTCCAGTTCTGCAGATTCAGAGAAGAATGATCCTGTGTGGATCTTGGCCCGAGGGAAAGGGGGTCTACATCAAATGGTATTAGAGCCACTTTTTGTCTGTAGACTACAGGCAGAGGGAGGCAGAGTAGATAAACAAAATACTCTGATACACACCATCAAAAGTGGTATCAGAGATGATATTTTCGTCTGTAGACTTCAGTTGAAGGAGACAGTAGGTGAAGGAGGAGACAGAGTGTTGAAGCTCTATGGTGATTTTTCACAGATGCATAGAAGTCAATAGACAGTCAGGAGAACTGTAGGAAAGGTTGGAAGCAGTCATGGTTGCAGAGTGACAGCAACAAGTTTTCCAAGAGGGCAGATAGGAACAAGAAGATGGCTATTGAAGGCCACATACAAGGTGGAAAGAAGAACCAGCAGCAGAAGAAAATTCCAGAAATGGATAAAGAGCTCGATGAGATAAGGGCGAGGATGGAAGGGCTTGCACTGTGGGTGCAATAGAATGCAAAGACACATTGGGTGTATGAATGGCCTCTGAGGAGGAAAACAAACTATCTAGTCAAGAAATTGTTGGCCAGAAGACAACAAAGGTTGTTGAGGAGGTGGCTGAGGTATGTGGAAAGCCTCAGGGCCACAGAGGAGATGGTTCATGCTTGTGAAACAGAAGCTGGGAGAAATTTCAGTGATGATGAAGAGGAGAGATCGAGCAAATATCTCATAGAATGCCGAGTGGGAAGAGATGGGCTTTCAAATTTCTAGGTGGGAAATAGAAAGAGATCAAGTGAAGGTATCATATACTGCCAGGAGGGTGGTGCTGAAAGTTCAATTTTCTAGGAGGGCACTGAGATGGGATCAAATGATCTCATAGATTGCCAGGTGGACAGAGGAAGAGGAGAAACTCCATATTTCCAGGTGGGCAAGGGAGAACAGATGAGGCCATGTGAGAGTCTCATGAACTCAAGGGTGAGTTCATATCAGTGAGGAGAGATGATAGAGGAAGATTAGAAGAGCATTATGATGATTGGGGGGATAGAGGTATTCCTACCACATCACCCAACTGAGGAGAAAAATTGTGTTGCTGATGCAACAATAGCAGAAAGATATCCAACTGTGACTATCGAAGAGATGGAACAGATATCAAAAGTTGCCCAAGAAAAAGAAGAGGAGCATGCAGATAAGATGATCACTCCATGGGAGAAGGAGTTTGAGATGCTGGAGGATTGGTTGAACCATCTAAAGCTAGTAGATGACTGCTAGGAGAAGACAATCATGCAGATGTTAGCAGAGGAGCATTCTGAGGAATTGCTTAAAAATTTCAACTAGGGAGATGAACAGTTGATGATGACTGCAATGCCGAGGCATGAAACAGAAGATGAAGGAGAATTCCAGTCTGAGGAGCAGCTGGAGGAAGTTGGAATTCAACCAGCACAAGGGGAAATGGCAGAAGCAAGTTTGTCAGAGAAGGTGAATGAATAGCGGGTCAGTCAAGAAGATAAGACTGCAGAGCGGAATTTTACAACAGGGTGGCAAGTTGAGGCCATAGAGGAAGAAGATGACATGGGAGATCTAGTTGATCTACCCATTTGAAAGGAAGAAGTGCATTGGAGCAAGCTGCAAAGGGAGAGCCAACCAAGGGACCAGCTGGACGAGATAATTGAGGAGTTCAGAAGGCTGATGATCAGATCAACAAAAGCAGTCAGCAAAGTGAAGCTGAGAAGAGGAGAACCTGCCATCGTAGCAAGGCAACATATGCAGAAGAAACAACGAAGCAGTGGAGAAGATGGATAGCTCGAAAGAACTATTTGGGATCTAGGTGGATTTCGATAGCCATGCTGGGAAGCTCATGAGAAGGAGTTCATGACTTTTGCAGCTAAGGAGTATGATGCAGGAGCATTGCTCCAACTTCATCAAGCACCATCCATCCAACACATCTAGTGTGTTTAATGGAGAGGAGAGGCGCAACCCTCTCACTTTCAAATTTCAAATTTGAATTTATTGTATTAAATGATTGTAAGGCTGGTAGAGCCAAAAACCATGCATATGCACAGACTTACATAAAGGTTGCCTTAAATAGTTGTAAGGCTGAGATCTAGATCCGATTCAGACTAGACAGCCATTCAATGTAATTGAATGTAAATTAATGAGAGTTGGTGAGGATGGAGGGAAGCGCTCGAGGAGCCCCCTTTTGTAAAAAGAACCTTTGTATCTGTAGTTAGTTAGTTGGTAGACTAAGGAGGCAGAAAATAATAGAGAGAATAGGGAGAATAGAGGAGAGTCGAGACTCTGTTGCAGTCTGAGCTCGAACACATTGTAAAGAAGCATTTCATATTAATACAAATAGAGTAGGTTTTCCTGCATGATGTTGTTCATGTGTTTGTGAGTTTATGGATGACTGTATTTATGTGTGATGATATGTTGTAGATGTATGAGTAGATTTTCATTTGAAGGGATAGACAGAATTTACTGTCTCTAAGTTCTTTGATTTCAGGTTTGGATTCTTTGGGGTTTCATGCAAGAGGTTGCATGACAGAATACTATGGGTTCTGTAAGCCAGTGCAAGGAGTGCACTTTTGAATTCTACGGAATTTCAGACAAAGATGTCCTAGGTGGGTGCATCGGCGGAAGTCATTAACTCAAAGGAGAATCCTCAAGGTTGTTGGACACCCTAAAGGAAGAATTGTGCAGAGGAGAAGCAGAATTGTTGAGAATTCTGTGAGACTCTGCCAGGAGGGCATTGAGAAAATGCATAGTATGCATTGAGTCAGTGCATAGAATGCACTTCTGAATTATGCGGAATTTGGATAGAGTTGTGCCAGTAGGGCGCACCAGAGGAACTATTAAACCCAAGGAGAAACCTCAAGGTTGTTAAACACCTTGGAGGTAAGACTATGCAGAGGAAGGCACAGAGATAACATAATCACTGAGGGTTCTATGGAAACTCTGCCAGGAGGGCATTGAGCAGTTGCATAGAGTGCACCGAGAAGAACTCTCTTTCGAGTTCTGAGATAAGAGAAGTGTCAAGGAGAGACACTGACAGAGTTACTAAATACTCTGTTAAGCTCAACAAGGACTGCTTGAGTGGAAGGTACTCAGGAGGACACCAGATTTCCCTTTGAGGACACAGAAGGGTGAGTCCCTTAGAGGATCGGGTAAATAAAGCTCAGGATGGATAGCACAGTCATGTGCAGGGACCCTACAAGGAGTGCAGAGTTTATGAAAACTTTTAGGTTTCAGAGTGAACAAAGCTCAGGAGGGATACCATTCCTAGAACACAGGCGATATCTAAGGGAATTGAGTTTGCAGAGGAAGAAAAGGTTGAGGCATTTGAAACTTCAGAAAATCTTCCAAGGGAAAGGAAGAAGACCATACTCAAGGTAGAGCACAGCTGTCGTTAGATCAACTGGAGAGGTGAGATTTGGACCATCGAGTTTCACATCCAGACAATAGGAGGAGAGAGCACAAGGAAGATAAAAATATATGGGTCGTCATATCTAGTGCAAAGGACTGATAACTATCGAATCCGAAGGAAGGCACACAGAGTTTAACCTCTGGGAGGTCACGCAGGAGAAGAGAAAAAATGGATGGTGGAGACGCTTCATGGAGAAGTGTCGAAAATCCCGTGGACCATCGGATCTCATAGATCTGTGAGAAGGGTAAGGTTGATTTCCTTTTAGCATTTCGACATTTCAGTATTTCAGGATTCGACATTTCATAAATCCCGATGACAAGGAGCTGGGGCACTTTTCATTGAAAACCCCAAAGACACGAAACGCGACATGTCCTTGGAGCAGGGATGTGGTCATGGAGGAAGCAGCCATTTAAGAGTTCAACATTTAGGCATTTCAGGGTCTGAGAGGTTGAAGGACCAAGAACCGTCTGTAGCCAGAATCGTGGAATCACAAATTTTGAAATCCCAAAAAGTGCGCCGTGGTCGGGTAGATTTCATCATTTTGGGACCCGGAGATTCGAAAGACAGAGAACAGGGGGGAGCACTTGTATCATGGTTTCCCAAATTGTGAAATCTGGTAGCGCTTCATCGTTAATCCTTCTCGGCATTTTGGGACCTGGATGTTCGAGAGGCCTGGAGTCGGGAGGTGTGGATTCCCCACTCGCGATATCGCGAAATCTCGAGAGCATTAAGAGGAATAGCACCCCTTTTCGGCATTTCAGCATTTCAGGGTTTGGAAGGTAGAGGAGGTAGTGGTTTGGATCGCTACATTTCAAACTCCTAGCTACTGAAATCCCAATATAGTCAAGACCATTGGGTCGAGGGAGAGATCTATTTCAAGTTTGGTGAGAAGGAGGTGAAGACTCAAGCCTAGTGCATGTCGTGTAGGTGGGGTTTTTGTGGAAGGACCTATGGATCGAATTCGTGGGGTTTCAGTGAGGGATCAAAAGAACTATTTCAGTTCTGCATATTCAGAGAAGAATGATCCTGTGTGGATCTTGACCCAAGGGCAACGGGGTCTGCATCACCAAGGTTCTCCAAAACTTGTTCAAGGGCCAACAGGCCCCGAACACTCACCTGTGACTCGTCCCGAGTCACTCTGATTTGGGTAAATCTGCCTCAAAGGCCTCAAGATTAGCTTGAGCTACCTCAACCTGATGCTTCTCCACATCCTCCTTCTCGGTGAACTCTTGAATAAATTTCTCAATCACAAGCCCTTCCAAGCGTTGTTCTACTGTGGTGACCATTTGTTCTAGTTGTGCACCTTATCCTTAAATCTCCTAAAAAATTGTGCAAGCTTCATCCTGCACTGGTTGGAGACTCTGCGTCACTTCCATGACTTTACTCTAGATGGCATGGACCTGTTGTTGAACCGTGCACTGTTCTTGAGAACTTTTCATCCTCTCGACCACTAACAGTGGATTCAACTGTGCCTGCACTATTGTTGCTTGTTGCTTTGCCTCCTAGAGCTGTGACTCCAATGTCCTTATTTTTGGGTCGTCTACAAGGTGCTCATAGGTATGCGCACTTTGACTGCTGAGTTGTTTTCATTCTAAGGACAATGCCTTGATTCTCTAGACTGCTCTCCAGAAAGTTTCTTCTCTCTGGTCTCGCACTTCCTGCAAAGTGCTTGGTGTTGCTTGCAATTCCAGTTCCGCGATTCTTTCTTGAAGTTGTTGAATGGCTTTAGTGAGCTTCCCCACTTGACTCTCCACTGGGTCTTATTCCATCTGTTCTAAGCCCGTCACAGAGCGAAGTTCTGTGGTGACTGCTTCTTCAATTGCAATCTTCTCTGCGAGAAACTATTATTTCTCCTTCTGGATATACGCTCTATCCTCTACAAACTTCACTTGGAGGTCGTATTTTTCTTGTTGTGCAACCCGACGTTGCTCTATGGATTCCTCATTTTCTTGCTTCAATGCCTCTGTGGCCTACTCTTTTTCTTCCTGGACACAACGGAGGTGGTATTTTGTTGCATCTACTATTATGTGTAGCTGGGAAGGCTCATCTCCCAACTTTGTTCCTTCATATGGTGGTGGCACAGTAGACATTGCGTGACTCAAATAAAGGGCTTGATGTACCCCTTTTAGCTCTTCTTCAATCCTATCATACATGGTCTCCTATTTTTCTTCATTGCGCTGTAAAATATCCTCTGAGGTATCTGATACAGCGACAATGGTGAGGTCGATTTCATCAACCGTGAGCACAATTTGCAACTTGGGCTTGCTAGATTTTGACTTCTTCCACGATGCAGATCTCGTTAGGAAAACCTTTATTTTCTTAGATGTCTTTGTCTCTGTCATGGGATCTTTACGCGGTGTTACTTCACCCTACTTATGATTGTCTTCTTCCCCTTCATCCTCTTCTTTGTCTACTTCATCAACTCCTCCCCCTTCAAGTGAATCTGATGCAGTCTCCTCTGATGCGTTGTTCAGCTCTTGTACCTCTTCCTTCTTTTTCTTCTTACTACTGTTGGGTCCATCATACTCTTCGGGAGTGACCATAGGGCTTTCGATGAGGTCAAGGTCGAAGATTTCTTTCTGTTCTACTGGTATGAGGAATTCTACAGGCCATTCCTTGGTTATTTCTTCCATGTCCTCCTCTGTGAGCTTATAGTAGGACTGGATCTCTTCTTTGCATTCTCCTCCACGCACAGTGATGTAGATGAAGTGCCTATCTATGTGAAAATTCATTATTGTCTTGAACCTATGCAGGGTGTTCACGTCATGCAAGGGAAGGATTCGATGGCCATCTTCATCTGTAAATAGTAGGTGTGGAAAACCGCATTCAACTGCCATTATTTTTCCATGTTGCTCGAATACTAGAGCGTAGTGAACTTTGTAGCTAGTGGTTCAGATGACTCAATGTCAGGGAAGGTTTCTCCTTTTGGAATCTCCTAAGCAATGAAGGCAATGGGAATCACCAATGAACTAAAATGGAAATCGTAGCTCTGATCCTAAGATTCACAATAGTCTTTCTCTAACTGGTTGACGAGGTAGCTCGCCCAGTTCATTTGTAGCCCTTCAATGCATTTTCCTGCGAGTTCGATAACAAACCCTGTGACCTACGTTGGTCTGTTCTTCCTGATGAGCTTACTAGTGATCAAATGGAAATCTAGATTCACTGTGCCATTCTGGATGGAGGCTAACTTGTAGCCTTGCTTCCCCTTCTCCACATCGCCATAGGTGTCTTTTATTCGCTGTGCCAGGGCATGATCTGCAGCCTTCCCTGGGTAAAAACCTTGTGGGTCCAATCCTTGCATGCTTAATCCGTTGATCCAATGGATCAACACTAGATCTACAATGATTCTTTTGTCTAGCCATAGATAACCACCATGGTATCAATATAGGAGGAGTTTAACGCATGCATTAACCTCCTGATACCTTCCGAAGTGTGGTATATTCATCACATTAAGGATGGTGGACCTCATGATCTCCATGGTCCACGGCCGGGGGATTATCTTTGACTTCTTCCCCATTTTCTTGGTCAAATACTTATGTGATGCGAGCACGCCATAGTTCTTGCGATCTCCCAAGTTGAAGTCACTTATATTCAACGTCAGAATCTGTCCCAACTGTGGTCCAACTGCGTGTATCCCCTTTGGGAGGTATGCAGTGATCAATCTGTAGTCAAAGCCCCTCGGGACGCTGTCACGACTGACCATGCCAGCCAGAGGTGGGATGTAGTTAGGTAGGATAGATGGGATGATATTTGCATTCGGAAAGTCATTGTGATGCTTGCTCCACTTCTTTGTCACAGTTTAGGAGGGTCCTGATCTACGTGCAGTCGATGGAGAGGCTTGCAATCCTCTCGTCGACGAAGATTGTGCACCTACATAAATGACCTTCTTAGCCATTAGATCTATCGTAATTTCTTCCACGGATGTTTCCACTGCACTTCACTCACCTGACATACACGCTCGAGATCAGATATCTCAAGTCGGTGAACAAACAGTCAATGTAATAGAATGGGTGGCGAGGTCTCAATAAGAACAGCGTGGTAATAATCACCTCTCTATTGACTCGAATAATCATTGTTTTCAAAATTGTTCTCGGTGCAACATTCGACGGGATAAATAGACAATGTCATAAAGGACTCCTCCAACGGGTCAAAAAGCCTCAATCAATACGATTCCATTCATTATGGCATGACCCCAATGGTCCAATGGTGATATTTCTATCCATAACTACATTTCTATACATTTTTAGCATCGTGCTAATGGTCAAGATGCCTCCAATGGTCATATTTCTTCACCATGGCAAAGTTCCAATCTATGCTACTCTACTATTTCGGTGAAGTTCAAGTTCTGCAAACCTTCCTTCTCCGAAGTCATCTCTAGAACTTCCTGTAATTTTTCTAACTTTGCTTTCTTCTTGCTGAGCTTTCTAGATTTCTTTCTTATGATTTGCGTCTTTGGATTCCTCTTTCCATTATTGTTCTTATCTCCTCTTGGCATAGCAACTTCGCACTGTTGACGATATTTCACAGGGTTTAAGGTTAATACTTCTTCTCTTTATGGAGTAGGTGCTCTACTCTCTTGTATGGACAGGTTTTTCAAGTCTGTCTGCGTTCTTTCAACTTCAACAACCAAATCTTTGTCCCTTATTAGATTCGAATTGTCCTCTTGTTCTTCCAGTAAGTGCGTTATTCTCCTAGCCATGAAATCCCTTAGTTCTTGCTTTTTCTATTCTAGAGCTTCCTCTTCTTTTTTTCTTCGGATCTGATCTTTCTCAATCCAGTTTTTTCCTAGCAAAATAGCAAAGGGGGTGTTGTTCTCAACAAACTTAATGACCTCGAATTCTACCTCTGTCGAAGTTCCATGAGCACTCATAGGTACCTGGGTAATTCTTCCACGTAGGGTTATCATCTTTTCTTTAAATAATCCTATTCCTCCCAATGAAGGAACCATAGAAAGCTTTCCCAAAATTTCTCAAGTTCTTTCTGTCATGATATTCACCTATGTTTCCTCATCCAGAACATAGTCGATGTCGAAGTCTCCTATTCTTGTTTCTATGCACTTCTTCTCTTTTAAGATCTCTGATAAACTGATGTCTTTGTGATCATTCATGGTTTCTTTCATCTGCAATAATATAGTCTTTGATTCTTTATGGGGTTCTATCATATCCTTTGTCTCTTAGCCTTTCTCATGGTTTTCTTGTCTCATATTCATCTTTTAAACTTTAACAATCATTCTAGGGAAATCTAAAACTTCATGATCCATAGATTTTCAACAAAGACAATAGGACCTCTACTAGGGAATTCCTTAGCAAGATGTCTCGGTCTTATGGAACTATATCAAAGGGTTAATCCTCTCTTTCTCTTAAATGATTCCCAACCTTTCATGTACTGTGCACTGGGATCACAATGATTAACCTACAACAAATTCTTTCTAGGATCCGGCATCCATTTGTTAGTCCAAACATTCTTTCTATGCATAGGAATAACATATCTTTCATTACTTCTATCATATCTACTCATATCAAATCTTCTTTCTTCTAGTTTTTCCCTAGTTTTCAGACTAGGACAAAATCTATCAAGCATACCTAGATCCATTCTTTCGAAACAAAAATTTCCACTTATCTTACCTTTCTCAGAGCACAAAGATTTAATATCTTACATCTTTTCTTCAGATCAGACTTCCCTTCTTAGCACAGAGCTTCACAGGTCAAGTAGAATATTGTGCACTAGAGCAATAGATCTACGCACAGAGCTTTCTATTTTCTTCAATTCCCAACAATCATAGTTTCAAGT
>ML794351.1:29903-51630 GCA_009831015.1 Picea engelmannii | reverse complement strand
TCTGCACACAAGCTTCTTACAATCACTTGCACTTAGCTATGCAATTTTTCAACACAGAGCATCTACAAAGCATCCCCAACTATTCACACTTAATGCACTGGCCTCTTACTACATATCCTATATATGTATTTATACATTACAAATGGGGCCTAAACATGGGAAAAACCCATGGGCTGACATCCCATATCCGTTACATAAACCCTAAACCCAAAAATACCTAAAAAGGGGGCAAGATCCCATGATCTCTGCTTCGCCTTGTGCTCCATCTTTGAACAACCTGTCGAAGTCCCAATAATGGTCAAACATGACCAAGGTTCTCCAAAACTTGGTCAAGAGCCAACACATACCTTATATGGATACCATCCACTTCTTGATGTCATCCTGACCCATTGGTCATCTAGAAGTGCCCCAACACTTCCTCTACCTCATTCATGATCAACATTTCATTAATCCTTCTACCTTATCCTCACAAGGCACTATGTACTCAACATCATCAACCTTTTACTTATGATGCCATAGTCATATCATCACTAACCATATGATCACCATATTATACATTCAATGGAAGAATATAATAAGTATATATGCATGTCACATGCATTCCCTATCTTTGCGATATTCATTTCAACGTATCTCCATGCACCAAGCATTATACCCATGTATGCAACACAGATGGGTTCCACTTACTTACCTCTTACATTCCCATCCATAGACCTACCCTTATCTAATAGGGGTACACACTTCCCTAGAACAACCATGATCTTTTGAACTTTCTCATGTCATTTCACTTCTTCTATGAGGTTCATTCTCAATCCTCATGACTTTCTTTATTTTGCAAAGAGTGATTACCCTAGAAGGAAGTCTTTTAGTTATAACAGGTCAAGCATGTTGATCTCACTTACTCCAATGAGACCTCTAGACATGGACGATTTTTCTCCCAATTCAAAATCCTCCATTTAATCAACACATTTTAATTAACAGAGGCTTCATAAGCCTACCTTTTTTTTGGTAATTCTTGCCACCTATCTAGTCCATTTTCCTTTTGAAATCGAGTACTCCTTAAAATAGGTTTATGCCATTTGTATCGAAGTTTTATTATTAATGCCCCTCGACATAATCCAACGTTTTTATGGCTCTCTGTCCTTTATCCAAAATAAATGATAGCATTCCTTTGCCATAGTATAGCATGACTCAATCTTGTTGGGTAAAATCCCAACTGAATTTTAATTTGCATCCTTCTCCTCCAGGAACTTATGTAGATAATTTCCATATGGTAGTAATACTCTCAACGGGCTCATCTTATCCTTGGTAAACTAGTTTTATCATTTTTCTCCGACCCATCTAGGTCTATGTTCTGATCATGATCTGCTATTAAGGTTAGGGAAAGGTTCCCTCTCCCTTAAAGTTTTCTAAGAAATCAAAATAATCAATTGACTCTTTCATGATCCCAAGCAGGCCAAGTGTTGGTGCCTGCTCTGATACCAATTTGTAACAAACCCAACCTCTAAGTACCCTTTTTAGGGATGGGGCATCAAAATTCCACTTTCCTTAATCATCTTGAATCCTCTTATCGAGATCTCCATCACTTTCTGCTCATCAAGATATTTCTAACCATCGTTACCATGCTCAAATCTAAGCTTTGGATTGGGAGTTATGCCCTTTTGAAGTTATGTGAGCATCATTGGTTAAAGGCCACGTGGTGCCCATGTGGGTTCGTTTCATTTGTACTATCTCAAGGTTCCCTGAAGTCTTAGAGCTTCCTAGAGTTGAATGCCCCTTTTTCTTTCTATGCGCATATCCTCTGGAGTCCCAAAATCCTGAACTCTCAAAGGATCCTAAAATATTACCATGTAGCTCTGACCTTTAGCCCTTTCGGTTTACCTAAGATACTACACCCCAAAACTTTGGAGTTCCAAAGCCCCAGACTCCCGAAGGGCCCACCCTTACACATGGTGGTGCATTAAATGCAAAGGAAAGGACATGTGGGTCTCGAGTACACTCGTTATTAGGGAAATAGAGTATGTGCCAGGGGGGTGATCCAGATTTTATGAGAAGAACGAAATGTATACAGATTATTAAAATATGCTTAAAACATAATAACAGAGATATAATAAAATCAGTTTTCTATTCAATAAGGAAATAAGTCGAAACTGTAAAATGCAGCATAAAACAATCTTGTTGGGATGGTGGCAGATTATCTCTGATAAGAGATGTGACAACTGCGCTCATTCACAAGAAGATGATTACAATGAGGCTCTGAAGGCCTTTTTACAATAATCATGAATGCCCAAACCTTAGACATCCAAAAACCTAACCCTAGGAGATGAAGCCCCAAAAGTGTTGGGGTAAGCTAGTTTATCAACTTCCTAGGGTCGTAACTTTTGCATATGATCTCTATTTTAGGCACACAATAGCCCATTGGAAAGTTCTATCCGAGGAACGTACATGTTTCCATCAGACGCAAACTCCATCTATAGATTGACTATGGAAAGCCCTAAAAATGTTGTTTAGGGCCTCAAAATGACCCCGGAAGTCAGGGACCTAAAAACTAGGAAAAAATTGCCAAACTGGAAAACCACCAAAATGAACCAGTTGGAATAGGGGGAGGCCACCCACATCCATTTGGATCAATCCTCCCCCTTTGGGAAGAAATGGTATCCATTGCGTTGAGTTCCCCCATCATATGAGAATTTTTTTGCTGAATTTGGCCCTAGCTGAGCCACTTGGCTTGGTGCAGGAGTTGCCCTGCTTTGACAAATTGATAAATCTGGATCCTTTGTTGTTTAGTTCCCTTGATCTGTGTGTCCACAATCTAATCATTGGATTCTTGTTGCATGTAGTCAGGGTTTAGCTCTGCTGGTGTCAACTACTCTGCTATCTCTGAGGTGTCCAATAATGGTGGGAAATATGGCCGAAGGAGAGCCATGTTGAAGATTGGGTGTGTTAACACATAAGATTGTATTATAATTTGAGATAATTTCCCAAAATACAATTTCTATAGGAGGGTTCCTGTACTTTTGGATAGCTTGACTGAAAGTCAGTTTTTCAGGGGTTTTGAGAAGGCATTTGCAGTACTTGATGATTCCATTGTGTAGCAGACATCATACACTTCCCAACCATATCTATTGAAACCCAAAAATATTCTGGGAAAGCCTCCAAAAACCCTCTCAAATACCACGTTGTATTTCTACTGAGAGCACACTGCGCTTTTGCAATTTTTGAGTGACTAACTTAAAACTTGGATTTTGAACAAATGGGAATGTATTTTGAAACTTGGAGGAAGTTTTTGTTAATAACATACCAAATAACACAAAACTATCTCAATTTTAAAAACATTTTATGGTTAGAGAGATATTAGACACACAAGTGGCGCTACAGAATGTGCAGAACTGTTTTATAGTGGCACTACGGAATTTCCTGTAACGATTACTGTTACAAATTTGATCATAAAACCAGAAATACGAAGTGGGTTTCTCTGAAATATTTTGTGGAGGAATATGATATCCCTTTTGACTAGCTGACCCAATTTTAGCCTGACCCAGCTTGTAAATTGACAGAGACAATTAAAACACCAGTGTGGTATGGAATGTGCTGCCAATTCTCTGTTTTGCATAGTTGATTGGATATTCTCCTTGTTGGGAGGTTGCCACCTGTCAAGGAGGTTTCGAATGGATTCTCAACAATTATTTATATGTCAAGGGAAATATTCACCTAATATTTAGCTCCATTAAATACCTCATGCAGTGAGGTAGAAACAAGTTATTAATGACTTCAAACAATTTCCTGAAAATAAGCAGTTTGTTGGATTTTTGTCTCTTTTACTCTTGACACCTATCTCCAAGGCTTAGAATCCACTAGAGAAGATTGGATTCTACCTCCTAATGATATTTGGATGATATTTTATATTCAATAGAGGAGAGAGCTCTTGGAGACGGGTTGGATTCATGAGCCAAGAGAGGAGAGAGATGGAGGAGAAGTTTTAGTTGCTCATTTGTAATCCTAAGGGCCTGTTTGCAATGAACTTTTCTACCATTAAAGATTCATGATAGATTTTATCAAATTGTATTCTTTTTTTTCCCACTTCTTTTTTATCTTATTGATTGAACATATTGCAGGTTTTGAGGATCATAACTTCCATTGATTGATGGATTCATGAACAATAGAGGATCTGTTGTAGCTTGCCCATTAACTCATTGTTCATTGTTTAAGAAAATATTTATCTATTGCAGAAAGGATCTATGTATAATGGATTTTATTCCTTTTGTCATATTCACCATGCTTCTACTCATCATTATATATCTCTTTGTCTGATATACAGTTTGATTTCCTTTGATCTATAGGATGTTATGACTTCATGCCCAAAGGAATGCCTCTTTAAACATTTTGTTGCACTCTCCATTTCTTTCCTAGTCTTGTTGATCCACATACTCAAACCTTTTAATCCATTTCTATTATGATGGGTACTGGTCTTGCACTTACAACAGTCTATGTGTGACTCTCAGTGCTAACATTTTTGGCACCGCTTCCAGGGATGACAATGCAAACACCTTCCCTGGGTGAACTATGATGATTAGATCTAGCTTTGAATGGTGAACTGAACCTAGAAACTTTTATACTGCTTATCTTTCAGCATGGTGACTCCACTATTCATATATATATTAGAGACTCCATTGTTTTTAAATGGACAAGATCCTAGCTTAGAGGTATGCTTTCTGTGATTTTTCACATATAGTCGGTTTTCCAAATCCAGTGCCTAGTAGAGATGAATGGGAAGGTTGCCTTTATAGGTTTAGAGGAGAGGATTGGGAAGTATGAGCTAAGTTTTTATTAGACTTTCATGAGTGCATGCTTAAGCTAGAAATTATACATGAATATGTCCTCATCAAATTGTTTACATACTCTTTAGATGGAGGATCTTGTTATTGGTGTAGATCACTCCCAGTTGCTTGTATTACTTCACTAATACATTTTCATGTTGCATTTCGTTTGCTTTGCAAAGAGAAATTTGCAGTTGATTTATTTTATCAAGAATGTTGTTATGAATTTGATTTGTTGAGTAAAGTATCAAATAGTCTTAAAGATTATATTGCAGTAGAAGACACTTTTCATTATGATCAATAGGTTGATGATCTTCAAAGTGATAGCCAAGATGTAGATACTTTTGACATTGTATCAAATGTATCTATTATTTTAAGTTGTCATGAAAATCAAATTTTTTCCTTTGAGTATTCAAATGATAAAAATCATATCTTTACTAAATCACATATAGATCTTATTAGTAGCCAACCAATATATGATAATGACGAAGATAGGGAAGAATTGCAGTAGTAGTTGGAATTCTCTTTATCACCTATTGATGAGTAGAAAACTCCATAGATCAACGAGGAAATGTATATCATTTCTATACCTGCACTTGCAAAAAACATCAAACAACATATGAGTAGCTGTAAAGTATATGAGGACCATCATTTTATTGATGAATTAGCCTTCACAGAGGAGCAATATGATTTTCTTAACCAACTAGAAATATCTTTTCATAAGTCTCATGATCCTGTGGATTTTTACATAGAGTTATATTTTTCAAAGCTTGCTAATGATCCAGTTGTTGGTATGATTTCAGATCATAGTTGTAAGTATCCATTTCTTACTAACCTCTTTCTGCAAGCTTCATGTCACTTGAAAATTATTTCGAACAATTGCATGGAAGGATTTATTTTCATCAGTTCGATAATCACATGGTTGCATTGGAAGTATAACTTCAATTATGAAAAGAAGCTCAGCTATATAGATTAGTGTAGGTTGATGTACATAAATAAGATCACTCCATGAGCATGTGATTTTTAGTTTGAATTTGTCTACAGTGTGAGTTCAGTTTGCATCTGATGACAACGTTTTTATTTTTCAATAAGGGGCAGAGATGTTTTCAGTAATACAGTATGCAGAGATGAAATGGATAAGGAAACTAGAACTACATGTTCTTGGAATATCACAGGGAGAATGCCATCCCCTGTGGAGCCATATGTTAACACATATGACTATATTACAATTTTAGATAATTTCCCAAAATACAATTGTTATAGGAGGGTTCCTGTAGTTTTGGACAACTAGAATTCAAGTTAGGTTTTTAGGGGTTTTGAGAAGGCGTTTGCAGTACTTGATTATTCCACTATGTATCATACATCATAAGATTTCCAACCATATCTATTGCAGCCCTAAAATATTTTGGAAAGGACTCCAAAAAACCTCTCAAAGACCACGTTACATTTCTGCTAAGAGCACGTTGCACTTATGCAATTTTTGAGTGACTAACTTAAAACTTGGATTTTGAACAAATGGGAATGTATTTTTGAAAATGGGAGGAGGTACCAAATAAAAAAAACCTCTCTCAGTTTTGAAAACCATGTTATGGTTAGAGATATATTAGATACACAAGTGGTACTACAGAATGTGCAGAACTGTTTTACAGTGGCACTATGGAATTTCCTATAACAGTTACTGTTACAAATTTGATCATAAAACCAAAAATACGAAGTGGGTTTCTCTGAACATTTTTGTGGAGGAATATGATATCCATGTTGAATTTTTGACCAAATTTGATCCTGACCCATTTTTTAAATTGAGAGAAACAATTAAAACACCAGTGCGCTATAGAATGTGCTGCAAATTCTCTGTTTTGCACAACTGATTGGATATTCGCCTCGTTGGGACGTTGCCACCTGTCAAGGAGGGTTCAAATGGATTCTCATGGATCAATTATATGTCAAGGGGCACCTGCACCTAATATTTATCTCCATTAAATACCTCATGCAATGAGGTGGAAACAATTTATTAATGACTTCCAACAATTTCCTGAAAATTAGCAGTTTCTTGGATTTTTGTCTCTTTGATTGTTGCCACCTATCTCCAAGGCTTAGAATCCAATGGAGGATATGGGATTCTACCTCCTAAGTATATTTCAATGCTATTTTATATTTAATATAGGATATAACTCTTGGAGAGGGGTTCGATTCCTGAGCCAATAGAGGAGAGAGTTGGAGGCGAAGTTTTAGTTCCTCATTTGTAAGCCTGAGGGCCTGTTTGTAATGACATTTTCTGCCATTAAAGATTTATGAGAGTTGTTATTAGATTTTATTCTTTGTTTTCCCACTTCTTTTTTATCTTATTGATTCAACATATTGCAGGTTTTGAAGATCATAGTTTTCATTGATTTATTGATTCATGAACAACAAAGGATCTGTTGGAGCTTACCCATTAAATCATTGTTCATTGTTTAAGAAAATATTTATCTATTGCAGAAAGGATCTATGTATAATGGATGTACTTTCTTTTGTCATATTCACCATGCTTCTACTCATCATTATATATCTCTTTGTCTGATATACAGTTTGATTTCCTTTGATCTGTAGTATGTTATGACTAAATGCCCAATGGAATGCCTCTACAAACATTTTGTTGCCCTCTCCATTTCTTTCGTAGTCTTGCTGATCCACCTAATCAAACCTTTTAATACATTTATATTTTGATGGGTACTCATCTTGCACTTACAACAATATAAGTGTGACTCTCAGTGCTAACATGGTGCAGGCCAATGAAAAGGGGAATTTGGAGCTCAAAAGCAATGTCACCCACATCCTTGGTGATGGTGTATGGCCCATAATGGAGTGAGAAAAGCTTATGATAGGGCCCTATAAGGCATTCTTTCTTCAAGTGAAACCAAAATTTGTCTCCCACCTCAAAATTATGTGTCACTCAGTGTTGATCATGGCACTGCTTGTACTTGGAATTGGAATTCTGTAAAATATCTTGAAACTGTTGGCGGATGTGCTAGATCTGCTCAATGAACTGGGTGGATTTGTTAGCTTCTGGTAGAGAAGGGGACAAGTTGACTGAGGTGGTCACCAGGGGTATTCCAACATCCATGGGGGCCAATGGTTGGAATCCCAACCCCACCTGAAAGGGTCTGTGGCCAGTTGAGCTATGCAAGGCTCGGTTGTAGCTATGTTGGACATAGGGAGGACTCTCATCCCATGTGTGGGGGTGCTTGGAATTGTACATGCATAAGATATGTACAATCATCTAATTGATGACCTCAGTTTGGAAATCTGTCTGGGCATGGAAGCCAGTGGATTTGGTGAGATTGGTATCCAGTAGTGACAAGAGGCTTGACTAGAATGTGTTGAGGAACCAACTATACCAATATGAGAATGGTTTATGGGATCCCAAAATGTACCCAGAAGCATTCAAAGAATAACTTGGTAGTGGCCTCTACGGTGATGTTCTTCTTGCAGGTGACCAAAGTCTCCATCTTAGAAAAGTGATCAAAAACCACAAAAACACATTCATTTCCCCTATTGGTGGACTAGAGGCCCGACATGTAGTCCATTGAGATGGATTCCCACGGCTTGTCAGGAGTAAGAAGAGGGGTGTACATGCCCTATTTCTTAGTGTTCGGTTTGGAAATAGCACAGGAGGTGTAGGACCTGATATACGTTTTGACATTCTATCAAAGTTTTGGCAAGTAGAATTTTTTTTGCAACACTACCACTGTCTTTTCGATGCCAAAGTGTCTTTCCACCCGACTTTAGTGAGCTTCCCAAATAATATTTGCGCACTCGCTTGATGGAACGTAGAGATGGCCCAGATGGCACAACATCCCATCCTCAAGATGGAAATTAGTGACCATTGAGTTTGCACCCAACATTTGGTAGGTGGTGGAGAAGTCAAGGTCTGTCTCATAGAGGTGGGGCCATCTAGAGGTCTCATGGCTGCAAGATTCTAGCACCGTGGTGAGCACCGCAACTAGAGGTCCATTGAGGCAATCAATAACTCGATTGGTACTTCTTGTTTTATACTTGATGTTGAGGTGGAAATGGTGTAATTATGTGGACCACTTCTGATGGTGGTCCTTCTGCAATTTTTCTTAGGTCTACATGAACTGTAGTGGCTTGTGATCAATGTGGATGACTGTCTCCTTCCCAGGAATGTAATGTCTCCATTGGCGATAGAATTTCACAATGGATTACATTTCTTTGTCATAAGTAGGGTACTTACGTACAAAATGTGATAGTGTCTCACTATGATATGCCATGGGGTTGTCATGTTGAGTGAGAACGATGCCCACAACATAGTTTGAAGCATCTGTCTCGATCTCAAAGGGATGTTGCAGGTTCAGTAATGAAAGTACTGGGGATGAGCACAAACATTGCTTCAAGTCAACAAAGGCTTGTTTTTGGGACAGGCTCCACATAATTTTTTCCTTACCACCACCTATGGTTACTTGGCTGAGGGCCCATGCGATGTGAGAGAATCCCAACACGAACCTACGATAAAAATTAGTGAGGCCCAAGAAGCTATGAAGCTCACTGAGTGTGGTTGGAGTTGTCCAATCACATATGACTTGGATATTGGCTAGATCCACATGCATGCCATGTTGATAAACGATGTAGCACAAGTAATGGACCATGTCCATGTTGAAGGAACATTTTTCCAAGTTTGTATATAGTTTGTGCTACTACAAGGTGTGCAAAACCTGTTGAATATGTTGCAAGTGTTCCTCCCAAGTCTTGTTGTAGATGAGGATGTAATCTAGATACACCACTACAAAAGTATTTGTGAAAGGTCACAGGATATCATCCATCATCCTCATAAAATTTGTTGGAGAATTTGTCAAACCAAAGGCCATGACCAACCATTCAAAAAGACCTTCTTTTGACTTGAAGGCGATCATCCATACATTTGTCTATTCTATTGGGGCTCGGTGGTAGCCAGACTTCATATGAATCTTACTGAAATATTTCCCCCCCATGAGCTGATGAAGGAGGTCGTCGATTCGGGGAATCGGGTACCAGTTCTGGACTGTGATTTTATTTAGGGCCCAAAAATCATTGCAAAGTCACCATATCCCTTCTTTCTTCTGCATCAATACGATTGGGATCCCACAAGGCGATGAACTGAGACGGATGTGCCCCTTGTGGAGCAGTTCTTGGATGTGCCTCTTGATATCCTCATTTTATAATAGAGAGTGGCGGTAGATTGGCCCATTGGGTAGCAGTGCGCCTGGGGTCAGATCGATGGGATGCTTGACCTGGTAGTGCAGAGGTACCTCGGTAGGAGAGGGGAAGATATATGAGTATTCTTCCATGACCTTATCCACTTTCTTTTGTTTTTTGGTGAGATCAACTGCGAAGGCCCTAGATGTGGCTTCGATCTTTCACTTACTCTGAGAGAGAATCATGAATAATACAAATTTCCCAGTCTAAGAGATGACCTTCCTGCATTGCTTGGTAGAGATCAAGGAAATAGCACTAGGAAGGATTTCTTCAGGTATCTTGTACAATTTCCTGTTCTAAGTAATAATAACACTACGAGGCCTAGACTCATATACAACATGACATTTCCATAAATTTTCCATAAATAAGGTTGTCCCAAAAGAACATTACAAACTTTGAGAGGAGAAACATCACACAATACCTCATATTTTGAAGGGATGATGTGGAGATTGCTTCCTTGGCGGAGCCATCCAATGGTGTAGGGTTGCGGGTGCGACGTTGTCGGCAGGGCCACACGCTTGATGACCTCTATTTAGATGAGGTTCTTTTTTCTACCGCTATTAATGATGAAGTGCAACGAGGTGCCTTTTACCCACATCTGTGAATGGAAAAGGCGCTCACCTTCTATTGGCTCGTCTGGTTCACCATGTCGAAGCTTGGTTGTAGCAACAATGGCACTCGGTTCCAAGTCAATGATCCATCTTCCCCTTTCTAGTTCAGACTTAGAGTCAAAACCCAAATATAATTCATAGGCTTTCACTTCGGCCACCAATGACTGCTTTGAGAAACAATCAGTTGTGTTATGCCAAGGGCTATTATGGAAGTGGCACCACTTCTCGGTATATTTCTTTATCTTTCTAGTGTTCTTATTTTCTTGCAGTTTGGACTGGTTCTCCTGATACTATGCATATTTTCTCTATCCTTTTTATTCTAAGTTGGGGCCACCTTTTCCTATCTTTTGCTGTGAGGGGTTCCCAAGCCCAAATTTCTACATGCTTTGTTTAAGATTTTTCTCGATTTTGACAACATATCGATAGGTCTCTCCCAAGGATGAGATGTCCAGAAATTCCATTTAGGTCTGGATGTATCTATGCAGAGCACCACAATACTTGAGAACTATATTTCACTATGAATATTTGATACCCAACGTGGTGCACAGGGTCTGGAAGATACTTGTGAACTTTGGCAATGCTTGGTCTCTTTCTTGCCATAGTGCGGTCCATTTGGTATACAAGTCATCATAACTTCTGACAGGGTAGTATTGTTCCTTAATAACATCCCTGAAGGATTCCTAGGTGGTTGTGACTGTAAATAATGAGGGTTCCTCTGTTTCCTTTTGCTCGGAAAAATTTTCCCACCAATCTTTGACATGGGGAACGACTTTGAGGAGAACAAAAGTAATATTTTCTCTATTCGAAAAGTTATGGATAGAAAAATACCCTTCTAGTAGATTCAACCACTTTTCTACAACATCTGTGTCTATATGACCTTCAAATATAGGAATATCAAAGTTGATTTGTACCTTAAAGGGGTCGATGCCTCTGCTTGAGGAAGATGCATCGCCTGTTGGTAGCCACAAAAGGATTTGCGCGAAACTATCCATCATCTTGTTCCTTTGTTGCATGAACGATTCCTTAAGAAACATTTTGAAAGGATCTCCTATATCGTCATCTTTCTTTTCTCCTACCATGAGAGGCTTTTTGTGTGTGCAAGAGATTTTGTCCTCAAGAGAAACAAGCTCGAGACCCAATTCTTTGTACCCTGACCTCGTTGGGGACATGCATTAAGACAACAAGGAAAATATTGATTTGATACCACTGATCCAAATTTAATGAGAAGAATGAAATGAATACAGATTATTAAAATATGCTTAACACAGAATAACAGTGACACAATAAAACTAGTTTTCTATTCAATAAGGAAATAAGTTGAAACTGTAAAATGTAGTGGAAAACAAGCTTGCTGGAATGGTTGCGGCTTATCTCTGAGAAGAGATGTGACAAGTGTGCTCATTCACAAGAACATGATTACAATGAGGCTTTGAAGGCCTTTTTACAATAAGCATGAATTCCAAAACCCTATACATCCAAAACCCTAACCCTAGGAGATGAAGCGCCAAAAGTCATGTGGGCCCCGTTGGGGTAAGCTAGTACATCAACTTCCTAGGGTCGTAACTTTTTCATACGATCTTTGTTTTAACCGCACAATAGCCTGTTGGAAAGGTATATCCGAGTACTACACATGTTTCCAGTAGAATTTGACTCCGTCTATAGTTTGACTATGTAAATCCCTAAAAAGGTTGATTAGGGACTCAAAATGGCCCCAGAAGTCAGGGACCTAAAAACTAGGAAAAAACTGCCAAACTAAAAAAATGCCAAAATGAACCAATTGGAATAGCTGGGAGTCCACCAAAATCCATATGGATGAGGGGGGTGACACATGTAAAAGAAACAACACGTGTCACGTTCTAATGGGCACATATGATATGTTAAGAGCACGGATCAGGGTGACACTTGGCAATTCGAACAGTGTTCCACGTCACCCTCAGTGACATCATCATGCCACATCACTATGGTATGACATCATTCCAGCTCCCCTTATATCCCATGGTCTAGATGTGTCCACGTAGATCCATATATCTATGGCCTCCATTACTTCGCAACTTCGACGTTTGGGGAATCCGCTGTGTAACTTCCTCTTTTCTCTCGTAGTGGTCAATGTCGGGCTAAGCACGGTATATATCTGATGGTTAGGAGGGATCCTGAAGCATCCTTGGATCGACGGTCCATGTGTCCTAAAAACTGGGGAGTCGAGATCTACTCCGCCCTTTGGGCCTTCGGGAGTTCTTGATCCAAAATGCAACACACCTCAGATCTTCCAGAGTGTTGAACTCCGAACCACACTCGATCTGTCACCATGTGCACCTGGCATTCATGACTAGGATTTTCTCTGTCCTTCGAAGCTTTGGGAAACTTGGATGGTCTTGCGATCGCACTTCGATTTCTCCGAATAAATGGACTTCCGGATAACCATTGATCTATGGACACCTGTCCCTCTACTACCAACAACCCAGATTAACTTCGGGCTCTGGGACATCGGAGACTTCGCCTCCTTTACGACAAACACACAAAATTAGACGAACTCGTTAAGTCCAAAGGAATTCTAGGGGTTAACACCCGTGCTTCTTCTCCAAATCCAAT
Source organism: Picea engelmannii (assembly GCA_009831015.1). Lineage (NCBI taxonomy): Eukaryota > Viridiplantae > Streptophyta > Pinopsida > Pinales > Pinaceae > Picea > Picea engelmannii. The sequence continues at coordinate 38,381 of ML794351.1, read as the reverse complement.
GGCCGTGAAAGACTTTGGCTCCTCCCAAACGGATCTCATCTGCTCGTCCTCCAAACAAAGGAATCCTCCCTTTCGAGCACTAAATCTCACTATATTTCATGTTTTCATCAACTTTAAAAGACTTAGGCTCTGGCACACACTTTGTGCTCTTTCTCCTAAACTTGTGACTTAGAAAAATATCCCGCGCACTCCTTGCGCTCGCTCACCTTGATATCCTTTCAACACTTCACTAAGTGTTGGTCCCGTGCACACTTTGCATGGGTCTCTCCTTCGATATTTTATACTCAGACGAGTATATGTGCAATCCTTGCACTCAATCTATTATATTTCATGCTATATGTCCTGAGATATCGAGTCTAGAAATGATTCTTCCTTCACACTCCTTGCGTGGCCACTATGCACTCTTTGCACTGGGATTTCATAAGAGAAACAATTGAAACTTATAGAACATAAAAGGTTCATTCATTCAACCATGAAACACACACATAGGCATATAAAATCCAAAAATAGATAACATAACATTACCCAATTAGCTCAAAGATAAGAAAACTCAAACATTCAAATCATGCATTTCAATCCAAATGCATGGGGTGAACGAAATACTTATCTATTATAGTTGATAACCGACCATCTGACCATGGGTGTTTGATTTTCCACCCAACCTTAGGCTCAGAGGAGTTCATTCTTAGTACTCTGGCCACCCCTGTGCCAAGCCATGATATCAACAGGGAACCTTTGCAATTTCTCAGAGGTTCTTTCTCTGTCACAACCTGTGCAAAGTTTATCATATGCTCACGACCTTCCGTTCACAACCTTAAGCTCACGACCTTCTTCTCAGGTCTCGTTTTCTGCAAATTCTTCGAGATCCTTTCTCTTGTTCTTTCCTTTTAACTAGAATGACTTAAATCGTTATGTTCTTCTTCTCTGCTCAATAACCTCACATGGTCCTCCTCTTTCTCTCTGCATATCTGGGTCGCACATTCCCCTCTCCGGCGTGTCTCTTCTTCTCTGCCTTCGTGTGTATTCTTGCACTCCTTTTTCCTCCCTGGGAAGGTTATGCACTTGTCCTATTCCTTCTATCAGAAGAAACTCGGGTTAGTCTAGGCATGCAAGAAAACTGCACTCTGTGGTACTTCAGGCTGACATTTTTTTGTCTCCTCAGTCAGACCCTCCATGCTTCCATTCATGTGGGTATTTTATTCTTCAACTACCAGTCTTTCTTTCATTAACTGATTTTTCGTAGGGATCTGAATGAGGCTTATTATTTCAACAAAGATAATTTGGGTCATTTTGACATAATGAACCCTTTCTACAGTTTCCTCACTCTTTCCTCTAGTGATATCATGGCTGGTACTTCAAGGCTTCACCCCCTACAGTCAGTTATTGGCAATCTAAAGAATAATACATTTTCATTGTTCCCATGTCATATCATGGTGATCATAATTAATGATTAATTACAAGTTGGGGGAAACAGGGTGTTACATCTGAGAAGAGATGTGATGGCTATGCTCATTCACAAGAAGATGTTGATGTTTACAAATAAGATCTAGAGGCCTTTTTATCATAAAGAAAATCCAAAACCCTAACCCCAGAATATGAAACGCCAAAAGGTTTGTGGTCCACGATGGGGGTAGTTGGTACATCAGCTTCACAAAGGCGTAACTTTTGCATACGGTATTTGTTTGGGGCGCACTATAGCGCATTTGAAAGGTATGTTTGAGGACTACACATTTTTCAATCACACTATAGCTAAAGCCTATTGTGTGACTATGGTAGGCCTAGAAATTACTGTTTATGGCCTCAAAATGACCTTGGAAGTTTAGGACCCGAAAATCTCATGAAAAACTACCAAGGTGGAAACCCTTGTTTTGATCCAGTGGAGTAGGTGGGTGGCCACCGACTTCCTCCTAAATCAAAGAGAGTCTATGTCTGAAGATTTAGGGAGAGTTTTTCAAAGAGAGGCTTTCACTACAGAGTGGCTAGGCAAGGCGGAGATTGATAACACGATGAATCTATTGTAGCGTAGTGCACAAGCCTAGAATGATTACAAAAATCATAATAAATAAGCCAACCATTGTGGGCGTAGCCCAAGGATTGGATGAACCACATTAATTATGTGTCTCTATGTGTGTGATTCATGTGATTTTTTATTAATAGTAGGTTCATGCATGTTAGACTAGATTTGTTACTGCATGATTACTGCGCAATAGTTATGAATGTTATGGTGAATAGTTTATGTTGCAATCTGTGTCTGATGGTACTGCATAAAATCAGTTACTAAGTAACCAAGGAATAACAGAAACATGATAATGTGCACAGAGTAGATAAGTAAGAATGAATAAGAGTAAATAAGTGGCATTGTAATAGCTCAAAAATTTATTTGCATCTTTAGGATCTAAGATGAGTTGGCAACCGATCACGGAGCAAAGTAGCTAGTTCATCATGGATGACTGCAATTTCGAAAGAGAGATGCATAGCAAGAGATGCAAAACAAAATTGAGATGATAGCACAGAAAAAACTTTACACTAAACACACTAAATCAATCCTTACACAAAAAACACTCTATCAATAATATATCTACTCTCTTACATCATATTATATCTACTCTCTTCTCTTTTTTATATTAGTGGGCCTCCTTAAGGGAGTTAAACCCGGACTTTCTAATACCAATTTAGAAATTGGGAGAGTAGCCATATCTTCACATGCACATAAAACTATTCTCAATATATAAAAAACACACACTTACACATACTTATAACTATATTATCCAACTATTTCCTAATTTATGTGGTGTAGTTGAGAGAATACCGCAACAAACAACAACCAAATCTTATTACATTAATAAAATCATTATCTCCAATAGGTGTTACATATCTTAAAAGATTAATATATTTAACAAATACAAAATAATTATTAAATATAATAATAATAATCTAATTTTTTAAGGCCCCTTGTAATCAAATTGTTGTATGAGACCTCTTGTTTGACCAAATCTTATTACATTAATAAAATCATTATCTCCAATAGTTGTTACATATCTTAAAAGATTAATATATTTAACAAATATAAAATAATTATTAAATATAATAATAATAATCTAATTTTCTAAGGCCCCTTGTAATCAAATTGTTGTATGAGACCTCTTGTTTGTGTGACAAGGAACCCCTTTTACATAGCTATTTGATTCATAAAGTCCAAGGAGGTGTACATATCCTATGGATTTGAACCTATGACCTCCTTAACCATTATGCCCATTTTAATACCAATACTTACTAATTAGTGACTAATACTATTCAATGTCTATTATATAAATTTTCTCCATAAAAATGAATTAGAGAACCAATTTTTTTTAGTTATTCTCTTAAATCCTTATTAATATCTAAAAGATACCCCTATAGGTGTATACCTATTGGCAATGGGCACAATTAATGATCTTTTAACATATTCTTAGTCGTCCTCCTAAATCAATGAGTCAGATTTATTGTTCATAACTTCCTTGCATTTATAAATATATATAAAGATTTATTGTTCATAACATGTTTACTTTTTTACATCTACCTAATCACATTATAAAATTACTGTAATGATATATAATTGCTGAAAAATTCTAGACACGAGATTATACAGAATTAACCACTCAAATCTACACCTTCAACAATTTCTCACTGGATTTCAGATAAAATTCAACATAAAATATTACCCAAATCAATCCAAAACCTAAAACAATTAGACTGCGTTTCCACGCCATTGTTAGACTACGTTACAAGGTCATTGTGGTTGGTTTCCCGTTGAATAATTGTTAAAAGTTACAATAAAATACAGTGTCTTAGCTCATAGGTTCGGATTTGGTTGCGGTCACGGGCTGAATAGTCGGACAGAAGAGTTAAAAGTGGAGGGAATAGGTGGGCTCTCTTATTTTTGGAATTGAGTACAGAATGCTCAGCGAAACTCGGAATAGATTGGGGCAACCATTGACTCAGGTCTTGAGAACTGCACGCCTGTATCTTTATGGCCGATATTATGATCACCGATTGATCTTAGAAACTGCACGTCTTTGTCTTTTATGGTGAGAATACGATCACAGCCTTGATTTTCAATTCTCATGATGAAATTTTGTATCGTGTGGTGAGATCAGTAATAAATAAAGTCATGTTCTGTGTTCTACCGCCCTCCATTTTCAAATCACACTATGAGACTTTGAATCACGCAGTCAACAGAATAGTGTTTACAGTAAAGATTCCCACCAGATCGTTTCGTCTTTATCGAGAATTGCGGTTGGTATCGACAAGTGATGTGATATTTGTTTGTGACTGTTTGAGGAGAATCTGGATAAAAATACTTGGCCAACAATTCCAGTCAAATTTCAAAATTGGACTTTGAATCATCAGTCACAAAATGCATATGAGTGTGAAATGTGGGTCTCATAAAATTCGACGTGAATCTTCTACCAGAAATGTAAGATTAAAGACGCGACGACTTGCAGACGACTCAGAAGGAGGACAGATTCAATTAATTCTAATTAATTCTTGTTGACTGTAGAATATATATTATTATACGTAAAGAAAATCATCTATGAAAATATCAGGAAAGTAATATTGTAGATGGATGCAATGGACTTCCTTCAAGTAGAAACGGACAAGAGTGCCTTATATTTCTCTCCGTCGACCACCGACAGCCTGCTTGCCTGCCTATGGAAATCAATATATCTGAATCTGAACATTAATGTGATTGGCCAGAAACCACTATGGACGCTGCAGGAGAGGTGAATACCAGCATGAATATCAACATGAGTATGTTGGAGTTGATTCGACATCACTTGCTGGAAGTGGAGGACGAAATTGATATTGCAGGAGCAAATTACCCATCGTTCTCCTTCTGCCCCACCGGTAGCGGCACTGGGGATTGTTTCTTCGCCAGCAACATGGATACATGCCAAAATAGCAGCGCCAGATCAACATCAGAAGGTAACGAGAATGAATTTACACAGCAACACTACCCTTCTTCTTATTGTTATTCTTATTCTGTCAATGCAAAGCCACATGAGAAGGAGAATACTGGAGAGAAAAAGCAGAGCAGGCGCAGGCCTTACAGAGGAGTGAAGGAGCGGCCGTGGGGGAAATTCGGAGCAGAAATCAGAGACCCCGCCAAGAAGGGCGCCCGAGTTTGGCTGGGTACCTTCGACACTGCCGAAGAGGCCGCTCTCGCATATGACCGTGCTGCCTACAGAATCCGCGGAGCCAGGGCTATGCTTAACTTCCCACTCGCCATCGCTTCCAATTCAGAAGATGGATCGGCCGTAGGTCACATGGCGCAGAAGAGGAAAAGAAGGAGAGGAAGCTGTGGAGGGACATTGGATTGAAGGAGACGAAAGGAGGAGCAGCGATCCAACACCCCCATAAAAAATAACATGAAACGGGGGAGTGAATGAGAGATATGTATGGACTGGGTTAATATTTCCAGATTCTTACTCTCACTCTTCATTACATTATTATACTAATTAGCAGTATAAATCCAACCATACTGAAATAATTAGCAGTAGAAATCCAACCATTCTGTTTACGTTCTTATGTTTCCATCATATTAGCAATGGTTTCACTACAACCAACTCTCACTTGCTTGGAGTGTTCTGTTGAATATACTTATAAACAATATGTAATGAAATAGATCATCAGAATCATAGAAAAGGAAGTTATAGTTATCTATATTTTCTGTAGCTGCCCCATTTATGCACTTTGGTTTAAATACTGCTGAGTATCTCAGCATAATGCAAAGTTTTTTTCTATATGCTATTATTTCTAAGTTATTAGTCATGAGATTTTTGCATATTCCCTGGAAACTTATGCATCAAAGACAAATTACCATCCTTATATTACAAGAGCCACAACCAGTTGCAATTCTTATGTTGCAAAAGTTGTAACCTTTTGGAGAAGGATACAGAATTTGAAATTTAAATTCTATTGAATTCTGCTCAACACAATTTTTCATAAATTCTGGAAGATTTAATATAACTTTTAAATTTGTTATCCAATTTAAATGGGAAATGAAATTTTGGTATTGTTAGATGTTTGAGATATAATTTTTATATTTAGTTACAGGGAATAATTGTTATCCTTTCTATCAAAATAATCTCTATCAAGATAAGATAAGTAATATGTTAAATTCATAATTAATATTAATATTATTGTCATAAATACTATTCTTAAAATAAGAAAAACAAATAACCCTTATAATTATTATACAACTTAATTTATAATTAAAAAAAAAAAAACAATAAGTAAGGACAGAATTTAACAAATGCAAATCAGTAAAGGATTTTTTTTCAACAATTGCAAATCTGGAAAGGATTTTTTTTGAAAAGTTACATAACTCAATTTTAACTCATTTATAAAATCACAAAGCTAACTCAATTTTAACTCATTTATAAAATCACAATGATTTAAGCTATACCATTTTAAATGTCAACATCCAAATCTGATTGTAATTTGCCCATAAATTCTACATCCTATAAAAACTATCTCAAATCCGAGAGACGTGGAAACAAAAAGTTTTATAATGGTTTTTAAATTGGTATTCCTGTACAAACCAAGAATAACTTTCAAATAACAAATCTAAATCAATGGAGTTTTTGAGATGTTTGAAACGTTATTATATATCTTAAATTTCAAATTCAATAAGGAACAATGAGAACAATCTCTGATGTTGAAGTGGATTGTTTAAATTTAACTTGAATATGTGGTTTTATTAGTTTGATCATAATTATATAAAAAAATGTATGATAAATTTGAATTTTTTAAATTATTTGTTTTTAGGATATATTTATTTGTATTTAGTAAAAGAAAAAGTAAGAATTTTTTTAATATTAAAAATATATATGGAAAATAAATAAATCAATTTAAATATGAAATGTAATAAAATCTATGTATGATCAAAGTTAACATAAAAAAGTAAAGAGAAATCATATATATCAAAATAGTTTTTTCATTCTCTCATAAATGAAAATATTTTTTTAATTTGATAATATAAAAATTTAAACATATTTAATTTGATAATAAAAAAAATTAAATATATTTTTATAAATCTTATTATTAGTCCCTTGACGTGGGATAACCAGAAAGGACGAGTTGGTCAAGTAGTTAAGATTTATATTGATATAGAAAGTCTACGTGGAGATAGACAATGCTCCCCAATAGAGAAAGTTATAAAATGAATCACTAATATCAGAAATAGGGTTGGTTCGACTAGTTAGATATTGAGGAGAAGAGATGCATTGAGTCTTTAGTATTGAGCTTGCTTTGAGCCTCTTTTAATATGTTAATGCTTTGAATATATGTATGTGTCTGTGCATGTATGAGTTTTGAGCAAAGGTGCATTGGGCAACATGTTTTAATTCTGAGGATTTATATAGAGAAGATATGAAGTTCTATGGTTGTCACATGTATCTATTATGTGCAATGCATATCTTTGTTGTGATGAAAAATCTCAAATAATAAATATGTGACTATTCTAATCCATTCTATGTTTATCATGTATGAGTTGAATATATGTGTGTAATGTTCTAGTTCTTAGTCCTAATAATTTTTCAGATATGAGTTGCACGGATGCCAATCCTGATGAAGTTTTGTGTGTTTAGCCTTCATCCTTGTCACAAGACCTTATGGTATCTGTGATCCTCTCTGTATCTCGGGTGAGACCTTCCTCGGCCTTGGCCAAGGATTGGTATGTCGATTCTCTACGGGTTTTTTTGGACAACTCTGGATGAACCCTCGGTCTAAACTCCTCAACATTAAAAAGGATGCACACAAGCATCGATAAAAACAACCAACAAATGGTTCTCTTGTGGGGCCCTAAAAGTCTTGTGGGGAACAATGAAGGAAATAACTGAGGTGACATCTTTCTAAGGAGGAAATTCAAGACAATGTAGAGGAAAAAGAACATGATTTTTCCCTGAAAGAGACTCAAGGATTGAGGGTGAATGTAAAGTAATGGAAATACATGTGTCTCTACTCAGGTACGCATGATATTTTCTTTGCTGAATTTCCTTGTCTGTTGCGTGAACGGATAAAAAAGAAAGTTGCTACCAATTCTCTAGTGTGGCTATTGGAGCTAGTGGCTTGGGATCAAGTCAAGCTTGAAGAACTGAAAGTGTTGGATAACAAGTGGACTTGGGCTATCGACTTCTGGTTTGCTCAAGTACGAGAAGGCTACATTATTGAATTCGTTGTGGAATACACTGAATCTTTCAGCGAGGTTGAAAGAAACTTTGTAGAAGGACCTAGAAGGAGAATGTTCAAAGAAATTATAATTTGGATTAAAATGTTGGTCGTGGAGAAAGGGATAATGTTAAGCCCTAATATTGGCTCATTACCCCTTAATTGGGGCATATTAGATTAGTAATGTTATTTTATTTATGTCGGCTTTAGGCCATTAGTTGTAATTATACCTCCTAGTCTCCTATATATACCAAGGAGACATTTTCA
>ML794350.1:155226-185454 GCA_009831015.1 Picea engelmannii | reverse complement strand
TATATATATATATATATATATATATATATATATATATATATATATATATATATATTTAATCCTATCTCTAAATGTGCCTCCCCGACAACGACGCCAAAATGTTAGGCTCCAATCTACTGATGTAAATTAGAGTGCAAATGATTGTCAATCCAGTGTTTGTAAGACTTAGAGGTACATCCAAAATGTATGGATTTAGAGATAACTTTTATTCTTTAATGGGAATAAACCAAAACCTATTCTAAGAGATGAATATAGAAGAGATGCTAAGATTCTGTTCAGAAGTCCTATTCATAGATCTCATAATAGTAATCAACAAATGTTTTCCTAAACAATAAGCATTCAAAAAGATATTCGAACTAGTTCTAAGGCTTATCAATAGTAGAAAGACAAAAATCTTATTCAAGAGATGCATTCATTGTCTTCTTTCATTCATTAGCAGTTATCACCAATTCTTGTTAAAAAAAAAGTATTGAAAGCGTAAATAACTCAAAAAGCATTCATGATCATCATAATGCTTGAAAGCAAACCACACATTGAATTCTTATTCAAGAAATCTTTCACAACATGAGTAAGGCTTAGAAACATTAATCATTTTACTTAACTATGGAATTCATATAACTACAGCAAGGAATAAACTCATCTACATCAAGATCTGATATAAAACATGTATCAAAGATTACTTGAAAATAACATAAAGGAAGAGTGTAGTTTGGCAAAGGGGGCCCTCCAATGCTTCGCTTGTACACTTGAGTTGTCTCAGCTAAGAAATAGCTTCCAACAGCATTCACATCATCATATCATAAACATTATCAAGAACAAAATGCAGAACCAATCTCAAGATTGCAAATTCCAAAGTTTCTTCATTCACATCCCAAGGTGTCATACTAGTCTATGCTTTATAGTATTTATACAAAAGTTTTGAAACTAATAATGCTAATAAATTTCCTAAAGATCATGATCATATCCATAATATATTCTAGGAAGTTCGAATACCCCCTTCAGATCCATAAAATATGAACAAATCCCAAGAAAATCTAAAGTTGTCCATGATTTTAGGCTAAAACAGGGTATTTTTTGTTGAAGTGGCCCTGTTTGACTAGCGTTGACCAGACACCTAGAAGGATCAGATCTCGAAGATGATAGCTCATCATCCATACTTGTACATCAAGGATCATGACCCAAGTCTTAGATTTTTCCCAGCTGTCCTGTAAGCACACAAACCTAGGAGCAATTACGGGATTTAGTCAAATCCTGTAATTTCTGATAAATTTTCAATTTTAATGCCAAAAATTAGAAAACTCAATTCTTAAGCTAAAGAATGATAAATGTACCTTGCATAACCTGTTTTATGGAAAATATGGAATGAAATGGAGGCAAAATGGATGGTTATGGAGGAAAAAGTGTAGTTTATAGAGTTAAAAGGAAGCATAAAAATGTACTCAACAATGTTTTCCCCATGAGGAAAGAGTCGTGACCATTGATTAGGTAGAATCCAACTTTTTTGACGTGAAAACTAACCCTGGGATTATTGTCCCTTTGATTGAAAACTCTCATTCGACCATTGAGAGAATCAGTTGTGGGAGGTACCCTTCACTTATGGTATATTTTGACTCTCCTGCACCAATTTTGTATGTCCATGACACTCTAGTTAATAGGGTCTCTTCATTTAGAACGGTGTATATGCAGGAGCCATGGACCCTACCATCACCATATGGCATGGTTTAAGGACAATTTCATACTGGGATGGCCAAACCCCTGTCTACAGCTGAAGTAGCTTATCAAGCTATTAAGCAGGCCATGACAGACCCATGACTTTCTAGATATTGTCTTTCCTTCAGATGAAGCAATCATCGAGGCAATGGTTGAATATGAAAGGCTATGCAGGGATTTGCATCATAGATCGTATTTACTCCTTAGAATTAGTCGAAAATAGAGTGGATATTTCAATTCATCCATTGTTGGAAGTGTTGATGGGGCAGTCAATCCCTTGGTTGTCCATGGTGTCTATGTCAAAGGAAACATGACTAATATATCAGAGACAATCCCGATCAACATTTCTAAGAATCCTGAAATTGTCGAAAATGTATTTATTGGAGAAGAATGCTCATAGAACAAGATCACTCAATATATGACACTCTTTAAGGAGTTTCGATATGTTTTTGCATGGTATTACAAGTAAATGCCTATCATTGATCCTTCAAATATTTTAACACAAAATTCAAACCTATGAAAATGCAAAGTCAGTCCGACAAACCTTGAGACCTGTGAAGAAAAGAAAGGTAGAAGCAATAAAATCATAAGTGGAGAAGTTGTTGAATGCATGATTTATCTACCCAATTCCTCTGAAGGGATGGGCCTCCAACCCTGTTCTCATTGATAATAAGCAGGGTACAATCCATGTTTGCATGGATTTTAGGGACTTGAATAAGGATTTTCCTAAAGAGAACTTCCCAACACATTTCATCGATCATATATTGGATGAGTGTGCAGGGAGTGGAATCTTCTTTCTTATGGATGGTTTTTCCAGCTACAACCAAATTGAAATTCATCCGGAAGGCCAACACAAAATGACCTTCATATGTCCCTCAGGTAATTTCGCTTAGAGGAAAATGTAGTTTGGTCTTAAAAATGTTGGTGAAACATTTCAGCGGGCCATGATGTTTGATTTTCATGACTTGAAGCCTATAGTGGAGGTATACTTAGAATATCTCATGTCTCACTCATGCAAGAGAGCCCAACATATGATCTTACACATCCACTTAGTTTTTGAACGATGTCATTTCTATATGATCTGATTGAATCCACACAAGTGTATTTTTTGTGTGACCTCTGGTCATATTTTGGGGTTCATCATTTCGACAAAAGGGATCATGGTTGACCCCTTGAAGGTTGAGGAAATAACTCAATTAACCCCCCCACATATAATAAGACAAATTTAGAGACTGCAAGGAAAGGCGAATTTCCTCAGGCGTTTTGTGTCGAAATATTCTAACATAACAAAGGGATTTATGGATCTTTTGAATAAAGGTGTCCATTCTATTGGGATGAAGTTGCACAATGTTCCTTCAAAGCATTAAAGAAAGCATTCGTTTCAAATCCTTTTTCGAGTCCCCATAATTGCAATCACGACTTCTTGTTGTATTTCACAGTAATTGAGTCTTTGATAGGCATGGTTCTAGTTCAGGAGGATGATGAGCTCCAGGAGCATGTCATCTATTACTTGAGTCGTTCTCTCACAGGTCCTGAATGCAATTAATCGCATGTTGAGAAACTAGCATTGGAAACTTTCGATGTTGTCCAGCGGCTTCGACATGATATTATATTACGTAAGACAACCGTCATAACCACTATCAATCCATTTCAATATGTTTTGACTAGGATAAGTATTGGTGGGAGGTACAAGAAGTGGATTTTTGTGCTTCAAGAGTTCGATTTGGATTTTGCTTCCATGAAGTCTAAGAAGTATTTGGTCTTTGCTGAGTTGATTTCATAGTTCCTAGTGGAGAATGAGGAAAGAGAGACAATAGATTCATTTCCGGACGAGCACATTTTCCTCATCTCTTCATCCAACCATTGGTATGGGGATATCCTTATATATCTCCATACTTTGAAGCTCCCTCTAAAATATTCATGGGACGAATGATGACGAGTTCATCACATAGATAAACAATACCTCATCATCGCTGACATGTTGTATCAGCATGGGGTGGACTCGATTCTTTGTCTTTGTTTGACTTTTGAAGAAGAAGAGGTTGTTTTGAATGACTTCCATAGTGGAGCATGTGGTGGTCACCTATCTGGGTTTTCCACAACCCCAAATATTCTACACGGAGGGTAATTTTGGCCCACAATATTCAAATATTGTATTGAGGCATTCAAGAAGTGTCACCTGTGTAAAATATTCATGAATAAAATGCGTGCACATCCCACTCCCATGTTTCTTGTTATTACTATCGGTCCCTTCACCAAGTGGGGAGTAGATATCATGACATTCCACCTGACTCTGGATAGGGGGATCACTACATTGTTATGGCCATCAACTACTTTACTAAGTTGGTCAAGGCCATGCCAACATTTTATAATGATGGGGAAATTGCAACACTCTTCATCTTTAATCAGGTCATAGCTAGGTTCAGGGTTCTGAGAGAGATTGTCACCGACCATGGCAGACACTTTCAGAACCACATGATTCCGGAGCTAGCATCAAAGTTTGGATTTAGGCAAGAACATTCATCTCCCTACTATCCCCAGGCCAACAGTCAAGTTGAAGCCGTGAACAAGTCATTAAAAACAATACTAAGAAGAATGGTTAATTCAACTCGAATGAACTGGAACTTGATGCTATACCTGGCCTTGTGGGATTACCAGACCTCATTCAAAACTATCATTGGTTTCTCTCCTTTCCAACTTGTCCACAAACTGGAAGCCATTTTGTCGATTGAAAGTTATTTTCCTTTGCTTAAGATAGTATTTGAGCTCCTTCTTGACATGACCCGACTTGAGGAGTGTTTATTTTATCTTGAACATCTTTACGAGAAATGTCAACATGTATCTTTAGAAAATCAAGTGCATAAGAAGTGTGTCAAGTCGCAATATGATAAATATGATCATCCTAGGGTTTTCTCCAAGGGAGACATAGTGTTGGTCTATGACCAGGACATGGATTCTCTAGGGGTAGGAAATTTTAACCTTATGTGGTATGACCATTATGTCGTGCGACGAGTTTTATAAAAAGGATCTTACAAGCTCAAAAAATATGAAGGTAATGTGTTTCCGGAGATTAGAAATGGGCTCTATCTCAAGAAGTACTATAATTTATCCCGAAGGCTTAAGCATTAGCATGTTTGGAAAATATTTCTTATTTTGTATATAGATTTTTTTAGAAGTTGTTCTTCATCCTTTTATTCCATTAGTGATTGGTGTGCTTCTGTTGTGTGGTAGATTCCTGAGGAGTCATTGATCTATTTCAGATTCATGGATGGCATTAGCCACCATACACGACACTTAGCATCCACTGCTTGGGTGATTTATTCTACTTCTAGTCAGCTAGTGTTCGCTAGAGGTGCGTGTATCGGGGAAACTACTAACAAAATTGTCAAGTACAACACAATTATTGATATTTTGTGACACGCATTATCAAGTGGAATCAATCACCTCCAAGTGTTTATGGATTCGCAATTGGTTGTTTCACTGTTAAGTGGCTTGTATTGAGTACATGATCCAATGTTGTTACGATTTTTCCTTAGGGTACACCTTCAAGAGCGTTCATTTGATTTTATTAATTATGAACATTTTCCTAGGAGAGTTAATGAATTAGATAATGCCTACACTAATTATGTGTTAGATTGGCATTTATATCACCAGTAAAGTAAGCACACACAGTCACATGTAAATATCAACATTTGCAAGTAAAATACAAAATGTTTATAACGCACATAAATAATATGGTGCCCCCTAGCCCTTGAAGGTGAGATAATGTTATACAAGTACAAAAAAAAATTATATGATCACACAATATGCCTAGGCCTAAGGTCTATGCACCCTAGCATAACAAACAATGATGTTTACCAAATGCTAGAACAGTCTGACCCATGGCTTGGGTACTGCCATGACATGACGATGCATGCCTATAGGGAGGTCATCAATGGTATCCATAGGCACATTGCACATGAGGGCCTCAAAGTTTCGACCCACACTACACAAGGTCCTCACTACATCATCGCTTGGTTCTTCCTCCTCTCTTCCTTATCAGTTATGTCACATGACATTATCTGGTCTCACGAGTTCTCTATCTACATAAAAGTAAGGTGTTAGTATTTTGGATCTCGTAAAAATATAGAAATAGTTATATATTCAAAAATTAAAAATTAAATAAAACAAAATGAAAGGTTTCCTATATCCTATAGCCTGTCTCCAGGAGGGATGATGACGTCAAGATCGTTGGTGAAATAGATTCCCGCATAAGGAAAATCCTCTATAAAGGGAGTCTTCTGCTCCCACCAGCTGAAGAAATCGTCATCATAGGGGTTGGACATTTGTCCACCTCCTAGTTGATCTATGATCTTGGTCCATCGAATCATGGTTGGCTATGGTTGTAGGTGTCCTCGTATATTTGCTCTCAGCCTCATCATAGGAAACTGCTAAAAAATGAATGTGCATAGGACACTCCCAAAACAAAAGTTCTTATCCTTCCTGAGCTTGCAATCAGTAAGTTGTTCTTTCATGTTGTTGAGCATGCTGGTGCTCTAGTAATACATAGTGGGTCATAGGAATTCAACCCCATATTGAATCTATGCTCATGATGTCAGGTGTAAGGAGTTGGATCCCATGATCCAAGACAATGTATATAAGATGACTTGGAGACTCAAGTTGGTGACTTGTTTGATCATCACTTGAGAGCCACTCTTCTCTTTTTTGGAATCACAATACTCATTGATAAGGTCGTTGATACTCCGACCTCCTACATGATATTGAATGTTTGAAACTTCCCCTCTCCTAGACAAACCGATAATGAAGTAAATGTCTTCAACCGTAATGGTCAAATACTGTACAACGAGCATGAATGCCTCGACATCAGGGTTCCAATAGTCAATCGAGATATTTAATAATCTCATTCACCCCCTCATGCCACCAATTTGGAAGAACTTATACATGCCGAATGAAAATAGATATTTTTTTTCCTCATCATTTTCAAACACTGCTCGATCCACCTCTTCATGTTCGCATTTTCTCTAAAGGACAAACATCTTGCACATTTTCAAAGAATTTTTGAGTTATTTTTTTTTTTCAAAACATTCCCTGGGAATCTGCAACCTATAGTTAGAATAGTCACAAATATCCATGATTGGTGTTTCCACCACCTACAAATATCCTCGGGTTTCCTTAAGGAAGCCCACGATTGTGCAAAGTCGAGCTAAATTAGTTGAAATTAAGATTAACATTTAAAATAAATTGAGGAAATGAGGTAATGGAATGCGAGGTAGGGTTAGATTACTTACATGTGTAAGGTGGAAAGAGGTTTAGTTTCTCCAAGATCCACGTTTCTCTCATTGGCACTCCAAGGGTTTTGGTCACTTTGGTTGTTTTTTTGTGTAAAATGTTAAAAATGGATAGTAAATGGGTAAATATAACAATTTTTCATTAAATTTTGAAAACCCACTTCCTATAGTTTCAATATTTGTTTTCAAAATTTGCAACTAATGGCCATCTTTTGTAGTGTTTTGGTCCCTTTTTGCAAGTATTGAGATCATATAGATGCTCTTCATATTTTTTGTCATCAATTGGACGAAATTTTAAAAGGCCCTAGGTAGGTAATGTTCTCATAAAAGGAATTTAGGGTAGGATTTATTCATCCAAACTTTTTCATTATCAATTACCATTGTCACTTAAAACTAGGGTCGACCCCATTAACAAGCGATGATGCTTCTCTCTTTTCTCAAAATCATCGTTTGGTTGATGGTAGAGCCTACCTTCCATGAGCGCTCTAGTCTAGAATCCTCTTGTATTTTGATGCTCATGATGCAAGTATTGTTTTAGGCTCGAGAGTCTTGTTTATCCTCCCCATGAGTTTACGTTCAAACATCATGTTTCTTACTCTTATTCTGGCCATTACCCACGAGACTCCCTACCTTACATGCTTCTCACAATGACATTATGGAGTCGATAGGTAAGCTCTTTTCAGACTCCTTAAAATTGAAAAGATTGTCGAGTGACCTTGTTCCTTTTACACTTATTAAATGGTCTTTAAGGAACATTTTCTCAATACATGTTTACCCCTTTTTCAGACTAAATAGACTAATAATAAAAATGGTATACTCTAGCCTACATACTAGAAGAGTTCTCCTCAGTTTTGTTTTATACTTTTTGGCCGCAGGAGAAAAAAATTACGAAAAAGGACGGGGGAGTCCATAGTTAACTCTTTTCAGACTCCTTAAATATGAAAATATGGTCAAGTGATATTATCTATGTCACACTTGTAAAATGGATTTGAAGAGACATTTTTTTCAGTATAATTTTAACCCCTTTCTACATCGAACTGACTATGTACAAAAAATGAATACTTTGGTCTAGTATTGGCCAGAAGAGTTCTCCTTGGTATTATTTTATTATTTTTCAGGCCTTGGAGACTAAAATTGTGAAAAATACCATCTTGGGAGGTTTAATTCCTAAATTTGAGTTGTAATTGCATCGCATTTTGACTGCCTGCACTTTTAGGCCTAATGTCATCTTCAACATGTTGTCGTTGAACATATTGCTCGTATATTCCTATTAGCCCCAGCCTTTCATTTCATGACTTTATGACTCGAAACCTTATCCCTCGAGGGAACATCCCCCGAGTGTCCTTATCCTACACATGCTTCCTTGCATTGAGCAAAGGTATGTTCCTTGCGCTACATAACTAATTTTCTCACCCGCAACACTCGTTTCCTCCATTGTAAAATAACATTCTTTTATTCCTTTTTTAGGATTTTATAATATGAAAAAGATAAAAAAATAAAAAAATAAAAACAAAAAGAGGGGGGGAAACAACTATCTCTTTTATTGGTAGTAGTTTTGTCTCCCTTGAACAAAGCACAATCTTGATTCAATATCTCATCATTTTGGGTCTAGTATGGTTGCAAGAGACTTTTTCTCATTATTGAGTTTTATCTCCCCTGGTTGGTTACTCTTCCAACTACATGGAGTATTTGTTTATGTCTCATATGTCACAAATGTATCCTAGTTTACAATCATGTTGCCTAAGTCACATAATGTGTCATTCTTATGTTCAAGGTTAAGTTTCAACTTTTGTCGACCATTTTGTAGTTAGTCTTTGACCTTTCCATTTGGCCTTCCGAAGTCAGTCTCATCATCACGAGTATCAGTATCTTCATCCAATTTATTCCAAATATTTGGTCTTCTACCACCCCTCATGCTGGTTGATGGAGGATGCCTTAATGCCTTCCTTCCAGTGGATGTCTTCCCATCGACTCCAACACATATTTCTATGGGAAAGGGATATATAGTTATGTTTGGTAACTTGGGGCTTGCATTCATCAGTGGAAGGTCCCATATTTATTGACAATGGGAATACATCAATTTCTCTTGCTCAGTAGATTCTACCAGGTGTTTGATGCCATCTCATTTATTCACACTTGTTAGATTGTACCATGGTACCTTGGCTCCCATTATCATCATCGATGGATTGCATTGAATTTTTTAATGGTATACATCAATGACCGGTAATCAAATGATGTCTCACGTTGTTCAAATTCAACATATCTATTCACATCGTGTAGACTTATACCACGACAGATCATTGTGAACACTTAGGGTGAAGTATGAGCACCACATATTTTGTGCTCCTTCCCAACTCATATTGTGCCACCTCAATGACATTGGTACTTGCAGAGGATCAACTTGTTCATTCTGTTGGTTCCATATATCCTCTATTCTTGATCTTGAGACATATCTCCATTATGTATCTATTCGTGGATATGATCTACTTTGACATGGATCCACTGTGTATTCTTCGTGGCAATGCTTGCTACTTCATACTTATCACATGGATCCATTGTGTATTGTTTGTGGCCATGGAAATTAGTCATAATTTCATATATACCATGGATCCACAGTGTACTTTATTTGGCGGAAATGCTTATATCACTCCTGAGCATGGATATGCCCGACTTGGGAAGCAAAACTCTTGCTTGATCTTTGCTCACAGTTATTTTCCTTGAATTAGTTATTCAGGAACCTTCATGGGTACTTCAATGCATCCTCACCTCTCATAGTTTATAATGTATTTCGGCCATCATTTTTCCCTTATGAACTCATACATCAGGGGGCATTTGTTATAGCACACAATTCCACACCTATGCATTTGTGCCATGGCCTAACCCTTTCCCAATGCTTCCTAGACATGTTCCCAAGTTTCCTCTCCAAAAGATTTTAAAAAAAACGCCTTATGAGAATATTTGTGGGTTTCCCTATTGCAACACGCAGACATCCACAACTTTCAAGTTTGCAGCCCGCAAATTCCCTCAAAAATCAAAGAAAATAAAATAATTTTGTGTTTTCAGGTGATTTTTTCGGTGGGGATCGCTCCCCAACGTCTAATTCCATTATACAATGGAATCCAACTCCCCCAACCTCTTGAGGAAGATATATAATCACCCTTGAGGTCTAAGGAGAGGTCAAGTCCCTTGGTCCAAGATCATGCTGCCAATTTCTAGCAAGCCTCCCTTTCCTATAATCTTCTGAGAGAAACCCCCTGTTATTTGGAAACTCCTTTTCCAACATATCTTTCCTATTTATATGGCTATTGGATGTGTCCTTATCCCTACTTTAGTAATTCAAGGAAGAGAGTAGTCATTTAGTTGATGCTCTAGGTATTCTTGAAGTAACCAAAATAGTTGGTTTCGAGACGGTGCTAAAGGCGAGACAAGGCTCTAACTTACCTTTCTCATTTGGTGTTAATAGAAGAACTTGTTTTCCCTCCTATAATATATTCATTGTACATATTTTCTTAATAATTTGAATTGGAATATGATATATGACATGTATTCTATTTGATCTTGTAACTACCTTCGCAACATCTTTTGTGTTGTGTCCATTTTGCAGGTTATTTTCAACAAAGGATTTGGAGCTCTTTGAGTGAAAGGAGTGGGATTGAAATCAAAGGGGATATCTGAGGTGATTTCTTTCTCCCTCTTCCTTCCCTAACTTCTCCTTTTAAAATAGTTAGTTTTTCAAGTTTTTTGTGCTTGTCTAGGAGGGAAGATCGTTATCTTCTCCATACAGTCTTGATCTGTTGTGATTCCAACCTAGAATCACGGGGGGGAAATCCCGTCAACATGACCTCTAGGTCAAAGGCTCTGATAAAATGGGGAATTTGTTCATCATTGTTGGGGTTCCTCTCCCATGGATTATGGATCACCTCGACTAACCATCTTTGACAAAAAACTCTTACGAGTTCATATTCATATCCAATGACTCTCGTTCCTTGTCATTCAATGGATTTGATGATTCAAGTCGATCTACATCGTCTTTGTTGGGGTTCTACTCCCACTTAGTCACTGATCACTTGAACTTACTAATTTTCAACAAAGAACATCTATCAATACTCATCCCATATATGAAAGATCTTGGACTTCTGGAATAAATGGCCTCAATCGTGTCGGTGCCTCTAACATGCATATGTTAGAAAAATAGGATCGCGGAGAAACAAAACAAGAAAAATGAGGAAATAAAACATAGAAGATACACAATACAATAGAGACACATATATACATGGTTCACCTAGTGTGGGATACATCCACCAAATAAATTTTCAGGTTCTTTATTATTATCCAACAAATGAAGGGATACAACCTACAACACATCCGCTGTAACTTCCTCTTTTTTCTCTCATAGTCTCCTCTCTCATAATACAATATTCACAATGATACATAGCCGCAATACAATTCCCTCATAAAAGAGGGTTGTCTTCTAGGGAAAAAAACCCTAACATAAATTCTACCGTCAGATCTACGACCTTATAATGAACAGTCCAGATTTACTATGAAATTACAATATACATTTACAAGGATAAATTTCCTTCGGGGGATTCTCCCCCGAACCCCCGCTTTCCCCTGGAACCTGCAGGGGGGGAATTCCCCCATGCAACCCCCCCATGTGGACGGGTGTACAATATTCATGGGGTATAAACATGACTGAAAAGAAATACCTATGAAATAGGAATATAATCAGGCTCCACATCCAACAATATCCCACTTGGATACTGATCAAAACAACTTCATTGTTGTTGTATCTGTTGGACTATGATCCTTCCTAACCCTATAAAAATTCTCATCTTCACCTTCATGCTTGAATACCAACTAAAAATGAGAAGGAACCCGGTCTCTCCCTGGTTAATCCCTTTGTTAACATGTATACAGGATTTTGGCTAGTATGTATCTTTTCCAACTTCAAATATCCATCTTCCAAGACATATCGTATGAAATGATACCTAAGTTGTTTATGCTTAGTATTCTAATGGAAGGTTGAGTTCTTTGAAAAATGAATGACACTCTCAGTGTCACATTACAATGTGTTATTCTCCTTCTTCTTTCCCAATTCCTCCATAAACCTTTGTAACCAAATAATTTCTTTACTAGCCTCTGTAGAAGAAACATACTCTGCTTCTGTTGTTGAAAGTGCAACAACCTTTTGCAATTTTGAAATCCAACTTAATGTTCTTCCACCTATAGTAAAAACATATCCTACAGTTCTCCTCCTGCTATCTGTATCACCTTCCATATATGAATCAACATATCCCTGTAGAACAGTGTCTGAATCTCCAAAACATAATGCATGAGTAGCAGTACCTCTCAAATACCTGAGAATCCACTTTATTGCCTCCCAATGTTCTTTACCTGGATTGTTCATATACCTACTCACAACTCCCACTGCATGTGCAATATCTGGTCTTATGCAAACCATCACATACATCAAGCTTCCTATTGCTGATGAATAAGGGACCCTCGACATGTATTTTATCTCCTACTGTGTGTTGGGACACATTTCCTTAGTTAATATGAAATGGCTGGCCAAAGGTGTACTAACTAGTCTTGGATTATGCATTCTAAACCTCTCCAACACATTCTCTATGTACTCACCCTGAGTTAATGTCAATATACGATTTTTCCTGTCTCTTGTTATTCTCATACCAAGAATATTCTTTGCAGCACCCAAATGTTGGTGGGAAAACCCCCCCTATGACTACACTAGGGTTCAGAATGTAGGGATATCAATTAACCGTCTAAAAGTCAACTACTTCTCTAACTACCCCAAACATACCAAAAATCATACAAGAAAAGAAAAGATGAGAGAGATCGGGTAACTATACCTCTACTCTACATCCGATGATGATCCCCTTGCGCTTGAAATATCTGTTGATTGCACGCCTCCTCCCAAGGCTGGACTGCATTCAAAGATTTAAAAACAAAAAACAAAAATCATGTTATTCCATGTACAAATTAAGGTTAGATGTTAGAATTTAAAAACATAAACCATTAAAAGAATTCAATACACCATGATTTGGGACAGGAAAAGTAATTATTTTATTAATAACTCAATGATTATACCTTTACAACCAAAGCTGACTACTTCTCCACAAACCTGGTCCAGGCTCCTATTCACCAAGCTCTAAGTGCACCTTTGTATGACTTCTCCTCTCAACCTTTTGATCTCTTCTTGGGAAGTGAATGGGTTCTGATGGAGGAAGAAGGGATAATTGGGGAATGCTGAGGAAATTCTCACAAAAGGACTGCAATTACTTGGGCAAGGAGGGGATGTGAAACAAGAATAGTTTCACTGTTCTTATGTATATATGTGGAATGATACCCCGAAACCTCCTTTTATATGACAAAGAGATGGTAATTCGGTTGGGTGATGGGCTATAGGAGGTGGATTAGTTGGGAAACTATCCAATATCCCCTGATCTCAACGAATTCCTTGCAATTTTTTATTTTTTACAATTTTTACAAGTATACGCGGGCTGTAATGGTGTAGAATGCATATGTACATAGGTTGTAGTGGTGAAACAAGAGAATGTACGTGGGAAGTATTGGTGCAAGGCACATACATCTTCAAAAAATGGGTTTTTTAGAAGAACAACTCAGTAGTGCTTTGGCAATAAATGCAAGTAAGAGGGCCAAAGGCCAGGTATGCATGTGTAGAGAAATTTAGGGTTATAATAGATTCCCCCTAAAGTGTGAGGCAAAAAGAGAATCTGATGGCCGAAATACATTACAAAATCTTCACCAATGTACAAAATGAGTGAGATCGATACTAGAGTTCAGGAGGTTCCATCTGCAAAACAACAATTGTCTCTCTGAGGTGGGCATACCCATGCTCAAGATGAAATAAATCATGGTTGCCAATCAAATACACTACAGATCCATGTCATATAACTATATAAAGTGTAGCCACGAGAAATACACAACGGATCTACATCTCAAAATCAAAGATATACAAGTAGAATATCCATCTTCAAGAAGCCAATAACGCCCGATGGTTGGAGATGAGTTCTTCATATCTCAAGAAACAACTTAAAGATCTTCAAAACTCAGGTAGGAGTATTATGTGATTGTATGAATTCACTACCCACAGGTCTTCGACGACTCGTCGAGAAAAGACAAGAGGATCTCGATGATCAGGCAGAGAACTTCGTTGATTTTGAACAAGGACTTGATTGGAATTTCGGGAAGGTTGCATCATGAGGTCAAAATACAAAATGCAGAAAGGTTGACTCAGGTTCGGTGAAACTTCCCTTGTAAAACAACAAGAAATATGATCAGACTCATGTAGCATGACATTGCCATAAGTTCATGATGTAGGAGGCAACACAAACTCTCGATGTGTTTGGAAGAGTAACCAAATAGAGGAGGACACAACTCTATGTAGCGATAAAAACTTCCTAAGGTCATATTAGATCCTAATGCTTGACGAACAAATGGAAGGATGTGATTTTTCCAAACGAGACTCATTGTGATGCCAAAAAAGAATATATATTTGTCGTCCCCTCTTTTTGGGTTTTTTTTTTAGTTTTTTTTCTTTTTCAATTTTTTAAAGAGATTTGAAAAAGAATAAATGAATTCTACGTTACAAAGGAGGAACAAGTGTCACAAGAAACAATACTAGTTCCAAGCATAAGGAACACACTAATTCTCAGAGCAAGGAGACGTGCAGGAAACGGACACTCGGGGAAAATTCCTCCATGGGTCAAGGTGTCAGGTGTATAAGGCATGCTTCAAAGGTTCAATTGAGAGAAACATGGAGCCGACATTAGGCCAAAGACACAGAGATGCAAATGCAAATAGAAAGACACAATGAAACTCCCTTTAATTTAATTTTAACGAGCCCAGAGAAGGTAAGCTCGGTAGTTTTTCACATTTAGAGAGTTTGAAAAAACATAAAAGGAAACTCCAAGGGGTACCTTTTTCAGAGATAGTCTAGTCGGTTCGAAAAAATGGGTAAACTAGCACTGAAAATACATCTATTCAAAACCATTTTAACGAGTGTCACAAAGACAAGATCACTCGACAAAATTTTCAATTTTAAAGAGTCTGAAAAGAGATTAACTATGGAATCACTACCTTTTTCTAGATTTAGTCTCCTTAGCCCAAAAAATTATAAAAGTTATTCAGGAGAACTTTCCCAGTAAGATGAATCTCCCAAGGCGTACCTTTTTCATCTATAATCTATAGGCCAAAAAAAGGGGTAAACTTATGCCAACAAATGTTTTTCTGTACCAATTTAACGAGTGTGAAGGAACAAGGTCACTCGACGATCTTTTCAATTTTAGGGATTCTGAAAAGAGATTAACTATGGACTCCATGGGGGTTCCTTTTTCGTAACTATGGACTCCATGGGGATAAACCAAAACCAAGGAGAATGTTCCTTTTTCATAAATTTAGTCCCTTAGGCCTGAAAAAGGGTTAAACTTATACTTGGGAATACTCTTCTAGGGAACTAAAGTTCCTAGAGTATACCTTTGTTCATAAAATTGACCATCTGGACCGAAAAAGGGATAAACTACCGCCAGACAAACATGCCTTCAAATTTGAGTTTGGCGAGCATGAAGGACAATAAGATCGCTCGACAATATTTTCATGTTTAGAGAGTATGAAAAGGGCTTAAATAAGACTCCAAGAGGTTACTTTTCTCAGTTAATCCAGACAAGATTGAAAATCATAAATGTAGTCTCATCGGATGTTGCTTTCGGATTTCAAAGCAAGCTTGATAGACAACAAAGATTGCTCATTTTGGGAGTCCCAAGGGTGAGGCCAAGAGTGATGGTGCATCAGACGAATGAGGCTCAATCTCATAATCATGATAGGACTAACAAGGACTCCCGAGCCTAAAGTCAATAGAGACAACATGGATGCCAAAATACAACAAGTATCTATCTAGGGAATCCATGTAAAGGTAGGCTCTACCACCTAATCATGACACTTCTAAAGAAGCAATGACGTATCCGTGTTGCACTTCGTTGGGATCGATCCTATGATAAAGAGAAAAAGACAACGAGATGCAGAAAGTGGAGGTGAAATCCTAACTTATATGCAAAAAGTTGGAAAAAATGACTTTTACCAAAGGATTTTTTAAAAGTGACCCACCTCCCCAAAAGTTACGAAACCAAAAGGATAAATGTAGCATAACATCCAATAAGAAACTAAAGAATGGAATTAAATGATTTCCAAGCCAGAAAAAATGACAAAGGGGGTCAAAAAAGTGGCAAAAAGGGAAAAAAAAGTTTATAAATAGAAGCTGACAACTCATTTTCACCATTGCAATTTGAGAATTAACCAAAAGGTAAAAAATATACCTTTGCTAAAGAAGTTGATTCCAGGAGCTTCAAAGGATGAAATGAACTTTCGCTTGGACCAAGTATGTACAAACGCATCCATCCTTCATTCCCATTCTTATTTTATGCATTAATTTATTTTTTTGGGGGGGTGCGCTCCCCTAAAAAGGAGCGGTCCTATGTGTACACAGGTTGTCCAAGGACAACCTGCATATGCACTGGGGAAGAAAAAAATATGCCCGTGTACATACATGACTGTGACCAAAATAGCTTGCGTACACCCTCAAAAGCATGGAAAACATTAAGAATGCAAGAGCTAACTCCCCTTTGAACTACCATGGAATAGGATGTATGTCCACTGGAGGGAGAGGGAACACGAGTATATTGATATATTGGTCGATGAGGAACTTGCTTCCATTTCCGCATTGAAACAATGTGGGTTGTGGAAGTTATTTTGGTGTCCATTTATGAAAGCACAACCCAGGTTACTGAACACCCTGGTTGATTACTGGCATCTAGATGCAAATGCTTTTATGATAGAGGGGCAATCATTGACTCCAACGACTGAGGACATATACTTCTTGACTGGCCTCTCGAGGAGAGGGGAACTAGTCAATCTGCACACTTTTCCTCCTGGGCATTTCAACATTGAAGACTACATCAGGATGCATTGTGAGGCCGACATTGAGAAGGTGGGTTCTCAAGTGCCCATTAACAAGATCACCAACTTGTCACTGAAGGTGATACTATTTCTTATTGGGAAGATTAATGTTTCTATGGCCCTTCACCAGGCTTCCCGGGAACACATGCATTATGCAATTCAGTGCCTGGAGGCACATATATATGACTAGAGCACAACCATGCTCACTTGCATGAAGAGGCAACTGACAGAATGCTGAGAGCATAGAAACACGAAATTTGGGTTTGGAACCATCCTATGCTCATTCTTCTTCGAGAGGGTGCCTAGTATAAGTCCTAGAGAGACTATACGATGGCATGTAGCCTCCTTCCGAGTGGCATGTAGATGGGCAACACTACTGCCATGACAGAGGGGAGGGAGGACCATAGAGGTCTTCGATGACAAATTCTTTGACTAGTGGGAATGAAAGATTCCAGCCATAGAGGGATAACCCTATGCTGGAATCAACTTCTCTAGAGATCTGGACATGCCAGTACCTCCCGGAGTGGAGAGAAGAGAGCTAGGTGTACATGTTTTTAAAGTTATTTAATTTTTAATTTATTTTATATATCATTTTTATATGTATTAGAGTACTGACATCTATGTATCTGTTATGTACAGATGTGGGACTAGTGTGCCTGACAGACTTCATGAGGACTCAAAAATCTCCTCGACCAGAGGTGGGACCAACAACAACTGGTGGACCAGCATCCGCACAGGGACCTCCAGCAGGAGAGGCTGAGATATTTTTGAGACGGGTGGAGTGGAACCTCACCGCGCTCACTCGCATAGTTCCTATGGCCGAGATTGAGGATCTCCAGCCTTCCATGCAACCTCATGTAGTGGGGGTGCCACAGACTTGGGTTCATCTTTTTTGGCATTTGGCCAACGCCATCGTTCACTATGGCAAGGCCCATAGGCCCCGAGCTTAGACAGGATGGACTATTTATGTGCCAAGAGCACTTTTTGTATATTTTTGAGGGAATAAGCCCCGTGATGTATACAGAACCTTATTTTTTGAGGCGTTCGCGCCCAACTATGTACTCTGACACTTTTTGACATATATATAAATACTTACATCTTTATCGTCTTATGGATCACATTTTTTACAAATGTATGTACATGTGTATGTGTGTTCTTCTTTTTATGTGTGTGAAACATGCCAATCCAATACTTGATTATCTAGAGTATATGTCATTTGATTTAATCTCCTAGGAACATGGATATACGTAATGTAATCATTGTAACGTTCCAAGAGATTCACCCTAGGGAAACGTCGGTACAAAGTATGATCATAAACACGGTAGACTACATTTAATTGGGACACAACCAACTGAGCATCTAAGTAGACCCAGGGGTGAGATATTCCATGTGACAAAGCGTCACAAAGAAACTCTATCACTGTGTTGTGCTTGACGACATAGTTTGTGGCGTCACCTAGACAGATACCTCCGAAAGATAGCAACTGGCCTCTAGGTGTGAAAACTACCCAAGCGACAGAAGCAAGCCTCCGAGTGTGTCGACTAGCATTGTCCGTGAACCCAAAGAACACCTTTGATTCACTTGACATCTTCCATAGTAAAAAATATGACATAAATAGCAACACATCCATAAAAAAACAAAGAAAAAAAACTGTATAAGAACTATACATATGTAAAATAAGACACCTAGGAGACCAACCTAAGAGTAATACTTCTTGAGGTAGATCCCATTTCTAGGCTCTGACAAGGAATTTCCCTCAATGTAAACCAGACGCTAAGAGAAATTCTTTAAGAACCTCTTTCACAATGAAAAGTCCAATCCACATGGGTTTGAACTTGCCTGCCCCCAAGGGATCCTTGTCTTGATCATAGACCAGTACAAGATTGCCTTCGAAGAAAATATAAGGACAAACGGACCGATCATATTGACACTTGACTCGTTGCTTGTGAGCCTCATTGGTTGAGGCTGCATCATGACATTTCTCATCGAGTTGCTCGAGATATAATAGGCGTTCCTCAAGCAGTGAAGTGTTTGGCAGTAACTCCACTGCCAACTTTAAAGACGGGATCTGGCAGTCAATAGGCAAGACTAATTCCATATCATATATGAGTTGAAAAGGTGAGAAACCGGTGGCAGTGTTTAGAGACATTCGGTAGGCCCATAACACCGAGTAGAACATCAAATGCCAATTTGACTTGGCAGAATTGATCGTTCGCTGAAGAATAGTATTGAGGGACTTATTCACAGCTTCCACCTAACCATTCGCTTGTGGGTAGTAGGGTGATGAATTTTCTTGCTTCAACCCAAGATTTGATGTTGACTCGGACATCATTTTATTTTGGAAGTGACTGCCATGGTCAGTGAAAATATCCTTTGGGATGCCAAACCTTGCTACTATCTGGTTTAAAATGAAGAGAGTTGTTGTTTCTCCATCATTGTTGAACATTGGCATAGCTTCGACCCACTTTGTGAAGTAGTCTACTGCTATGATGATATAACGATGCCCCCTAGATGAAGCCCGGTGACATGTAGTAAAATAAATCCCCCACTTAGTGAAGAGACCAACAATGATGATGAGAAACATGGGAGTAGGATGTGCCTGCATCTTCTGAGAGATGATCTGACATGGTTGGCACTTCTTGACCGACTCAACACAATCTTTGATTAACGTAGGCCAAAAGTAACCAACACGTAGAATATTTTGGGTTGTTTCCAACCTAGAAAAATGAACACCACATGCTCCACTGTGGTAGTCATTAAGAACAAATTATGCTTCCTTGTGTATAAGGCACTAGTGAAGAATGCAATCTACACCCCGATGATACAAAGTGTCATCGAATATGATATAGTTTTGTTCCTGATGGAGAATTTTTCGACGCTTGTCATAGGAAGAAGAAGCAGGGAACTTCAAAGTCTAGAGATAGACTAGTATATCTCCATACCAGGGTTCTGAAGATGTGATCATAAAAATATCTCCTTTGATAGTCAATTCTTCAGGCGTAACATCACTAGATTCAACCAGAAGTTCCGAAATATGTTTCGCAAAGACCAGTGACTTTTTGAATTTCACGAAAACAAAATCCAAGTCAAATTCCTGGAGGATTACAATCCATCTACTGATCTTTCTGCCAATAACCCTTCGTGTCAACACATATTGAAAAGGATTCATAGTGGCAATGATGGTGGTTTTGCAAAGAAGAATGTAATGACGAAACCACTAGACAACATGCACTACTTCCAATGCAAGTTTCTCAACATGGGAATAGTTATGTTCTTGCCCAACCAGGCCTCGGCTCAGGTAATAAATGACATGCTCCTCGAGCATATCGTCCTCTTGAACCGAGACTATGTCGATGGTCGACTCTGTCATGGCCAAGTACAACAAGAAATCTATGTTATAATTGGGAGGCTAGAGCAGAGGGGCAGACGTAAGGGAACATTTCAACGCTTCAAGAGAGCGTTGAGAGGCTTCGTCACAACAGAAAGGGACTCCCTTTTTCAATAAATGCATGAACCCTTTAGTGATCTCAGTGTAGTTCATGACAAAACACTGAAGAAATTTTTCTTTCCCCTGTAAGCTCTGAAGATGGGGTATTGTGCACGAGGTAGGAAACTAAACTATCCCCTCAACCTTAAGAGGATAGACCATGATCCCTTTTGTCGAAACTATGAAACCTAAGATATGAACCGACATCACGCAGAAAGTGTATTTGTTAGGATTCAATTGAATTCGATAGTAGCGACATTATTCGAAGATTAGTCAGAGGTGTGTGGGATGATCAGATCTCTTGCAAGAGTGTTATGCTAGATCATCAAGGTAAGCCTCAACTATATGTCTATGGTCGTGGAATAAAAAGACATGGCCCACTAAAAAGTGGCTCCAACATTTTTCAGGCCAAAAGGAATCTTACGATAAGCGAATGTTCCCCAAGGATAGATAAAAGTTGTTGTATGTTGGTCTTCGAGTTTGATCTGAATCTGGTTATATCTCGAAAAACCATCCATGAATGAAAAGATGTCACAACCTACACATTCATCGACAATATAATCGATGAATGGGGTAGGAAAATTATCTTTTGGATAGGCCTTGTTCAAGTCACGTAAGTCCATGCACATGCGAATCGTACCCTATTTGTTTCTAACCAGAATGGGATTTGACACACATTCCGTCAATTGTACGGGGTAGATAAAACCGGCTTTAAGCAATTTATCTACTTCAACTTTAATTGTTGTCACTTTTCGAGGATTCATCGGACGAAGC
This sequence comes from Picea engelmannii, assembly GCA_009831015.1. NCBI lineage: Eukaryota > Viridiplantae > Streptophyta > Pinopsida > Pinales > Pinaceae > Picea > Picea engelmannii. The sequence goes on along the minus strand of ML794350.1, from coordinate 164,202 downwards.
TTCTGTCAGACCAAATTGGAGTCAGGATAAGTCATTATCTCATTTTCTATGATTCTTGTATCAATGCCTAACATTTCCTCGTAAGACCAGGCAAAAACGTCACGAAATTCCTTAAATAACTTCGTATAAATTCGAATCTCTTCCGGGGAGAAGTCCACTCCGAAGAAAACATTCTCCACAATGCCAGGGGTTCTGGAGATATCTATAGGGATCATTTCAATGATACTCACCATATTACCCTTTGCCTAAACTGGGTGTGTAGACATAGGATTAATAGGACAAGACCTATCTCCAGTCATAGTCAACACAAATTCACCTGCCTCTATTTTTCTTAACTCTGTGAGGAAATAAGATCTGTGATGGAGATCATCCCAGGGTCTATCTGGACCAATCAATTCCTTGAGAATCACCTAATTTGAGGGAAAGACCAGGTATAAAGAATTTGTAGTGGCAAGGGAACCTTGATCCCAAATAGGCTCGAGAACTGGATCCAACTCCTGTGAGAGAGTCAGATTGGGGTTAGCCGAAGCTTGCTGGACAATGTTGTATGCAATTTCTATCGTGGACAAGGGCATGGCCATGCCAGAATTCCCTATCCCTTCCATTGAGGCCGACGCGGAAGGAAGATTCCATGGATCATGAAAGTAAGTTGTTCAGAATGACGACATTTGAAAAATTTCAGCCCTAGGTTGGTCGAGGGAAGCCGATATAATCTTGACATCGCCATAAGGAGGCGGGTAATCGAAAGTACCCATCAGTGATGGACATAAACCCACCCCTATGTTTACGGTGTTGGGATATGGTTATCAATCATTTGGATGGTGGATTCCCTCGATGAAGGGTCAGGACGGGAGAAGGACAATTGGTCAATGGTTACAATTCGGTCCTCGTGTGGAAAACATAAGACCCAAAAAATGGTGGCAACCACTGCATGCATTGGATAGGTCCAACTCCTTACTAACAAAAGGTTGTAGTCGAGAGGCACATTGACCAATTCAACTTTGGCACACACAGTATTCCCTCCTAACTGGATGGGGAAAGAAGGAATGATTCCATGTGGTCTAAACGAACGACCGTTGAAATAAGTAACCAATGTAGGCGACGAAGACAAAATGGGTTGGCCAGTGGACTTCCAACACGCCAGGGACATCATGCAAGTCGAGGCACCCTCGTCAACCACCGTACAAAAAATATTATGAGTAAATTATTTCATGGTGTAAGCCACTACCATTTGAAATGCAACGTGGTAAGGAAGAAGAGGTTTCAAGTCAGTTGGATTGAAAATGATCGCTCTCGGGCTACAAGTCTCTACAGATCCCAAGGAGGATAAGAGAGCCTTTCTCTGCAAAGGGAATATCTGGAGGACCTCCAAAGCGAACATCGCGCAAGGGGTTTGTGCTAAATCTTCCACCACAGAATAGTTATGGGTAGCCCTCGTGTTCAGAATATGAGAATCTTTCTTGAATGCACCTTTGGGGATGTGTGTCATTGTTTCTCCCGTCGTCTTCTCAATCCGGAGAGGAACTGGTGGGTTTGTGGCTTCTTTACCCTTTTCAGCAGATTTCGACATTCCGTAATCTCATTCCCTGGTCGCTATATGAGCGTCACCTTTCAACATGTAAACATTCATGGTCGAGGTATTACCAGTAGACGCGGGGGGTCCCTAACTGCCCCCTTCCATGCTCAAAGATGTTGAGGCTTGAGCCATGTTTTTCCCATATGGAAATGGGTTCGTGATCTGGATTATTTTCGGCACGAAATGAGAGTGGAGATATAATAAATAAATGCATAGAGATATCGCAGATATTCGATAATATAAAAGAAATGTATCAGAGATGCAACCATAAACATAGATATAAATAATACATGATTTCTATTAATAAAATAAATGTACAGAGATTGTAAAAATACAGAGTGAAAGACTCACTAGAATGGTGGCAGCTTATCTCTGAGAAGAGATGTGACGACTACTCGCATTCACAAGAAGATGATTACAATGAGGCTCTGAAGGAATTTTTTTACAATAAACAGGAATTCCAAAAGTTCTAGATATCCAAAAACCTAACCCTAGGAGATGAAGCGTCAAAAGTCATGTGGGCCCCGTTTGGGTAAGTTAGTGCATCAACTTCCCAGGGTCATAACTTTTGCATACGATCTATATTTTAGGCGCATGATAACCCGTTGGAAAGGTATCATCGAGGAGATTCATTTTGGGGCCTCAGTTATTCCTTCGAGTATCATTGAGATGGGTTGATCCCTAAAAAACTTCATTTAGGCCCTCAAAATGGCCCTAGAAGTTAAAACCTGCTAAAAATAGTAAATTGTCAAAATTGCCAGAAAACTACTTTGAGCAAGTTGGAAAAGGTGGGTGGCCATTGATATCCATCTGGATCAATCCTCCCTCCTTAGGAAGCAATGGTCTCCATTGCATTGAGTTCCCAGGGGAGAGGGAAAACTGTTTTTGGAATCTGCATCTTGGTGAGCTACTTGCCTTGCTAGAGACGTCGCACTGCTCGGTTTGTGGAAGTCTGTCACGAACCTGTTGAGGTTGAGGTTGTTCAACAAGTCGATATACATGAGAGGATGGTGTGCAGAAGGAATCTTTTCATTTTATTGCAGCCTTGTCGACCTGCTTCTGTGGGATAGAAGGTTCTTGGGGTGAGGCTATAGTGGTTGCAGTGTCCTTCTGTTCTCCTTTTGAACAGATTGTGAAGAAGCTAAATTTTGCAGTATGAGATACTACTTTGTGGCACTTTTTAGGTGGAATAGTAGTGGGAACTACCTCTGGTATTCTGTAGAGATGACCCCCCAAAGTGACAATGACACTACGAGGTTGAGACTCATAAATAACATGGCGCTTCCACATATATGGTTGGCCCAAGAGAACATCATAGACATCCAGTGGGACAACATCACATAATACCTCATCCTTGAAGGGTTGGATGTTGTATGACAATCGACACTGCTGACTGACACAAAGATATTATCCTTGGCGAAGCCACCTGACGTTGTATGGTTGCGGGTGTGGTGTTGTCGACAATCCAAACTGTTTGATAACCTTTGCTCAGATGAGGTTCTTCTAGTTTTCGCTATCAATGATAAAATGCAGCAGGGTCCCCTTCACCCACATCTATGAATGAAACATGCGCTCGCCCTCTTCAGGATATGTTGGTTCTTCTATTTGAATTGTTGCGGTCACGACAATAGCAGTGGGGTCTGCATCAATGATCTGTCTTTTACCAACATTTTCATAATTAGATTCTGAATTAGGGTTCGACTCCTTGTCTTTGATATTGGCCACCAATGATTGTTTTGAGCAATATTCATCGGTGTTGTGCCAGGAGCGTTTGTGGAAATCACACCATTTTCTGGTGTCGTTCTTTGTCTTCTCGTGACCCTTCTTTTCCTGTGTCTTGGACTGGTTTTCGGAAGACTATTTTTTAGGGTTGTATTTTTCATACTTTGGTTGTTGCGAATTTTCCTACCCGAACTCCCATTTGTTCTGGTGCTTAAATTTATGCTCAATTTTAACAACATATCGATAAGCAACACCGAGTGATGAGATGTCCAAAAAATCCATTTCAGTTTGGATGTATCTGTGTAGAGCCCCACGGTATTTCAAAATCAAATGTTGTTCGAATTCTTTGATACCCAGCTTGGTGTGCAAGCTGTGGAAGGAATTGGTGAACTCCGGAACTGCTTGGCCCCTCTCTTTCCATAGTGTGGTCCATCTCATGTACTGGTCCTCATATTTGCCAACAGGGTAATATTGTTCCTTTACCGCATCCACAAAAAAATCCCAAGTGGGATCGACCCCAAATATTTCAGACTCCTCTATGGAACTCTGCTCCCAATAAGTTTCCCACCAATGTTTGACATGGGGGAGATCTTTAAGGAGTGCGAAGGTGATCTTTTCTTTGTCGGAAAAATTGTGAACAGAGAAATAACCTTCTAGCAGATTTAACCATTTGTCTAGGGCTTCTGCATATATATGTCCTTCAAATACAAGAATATCAAAATTAACTTGTACCTTGAAAGGTGAGGTGCCTCCAAAGTGGTCACTTCATTAATATGTGCCTTTTGATATCAGTAGGCATTGAAGGATGTGAGAAAAATTCTCCATCATTTCGTCCTTCTGTCACGTGAGAGATTTCTCCAGCAACAGACTGATAGGATCGTCTACTCCATCATTTTTCTTTTCTTTCGTTATTGAGTGTTTCTTGGGTGTGCGAGAGTGATGGTCTTCAAGAGAGACAAGATCGAGACCCAAATTTCTATACTCAGACCTCACTGGGGACATGCACTAAAAAATGATCAAGAGCAGCCTGCTCTAATATCACTGATCTGGATTATTTTCGGCACGAAATGAAAGCGGAGATATAATAAAAAAATGCACAGAGATATCATAGATATTCAATAATATAAAATAAATGTATCAAAGATGCAACCATAAACACAGATATATAGTAATACATGATTTCTATTAATAAAAGAAATGTACAGAGACTATAAAAATATAGAGTGGAAGACTCGCTAGAATGGTGGCAGCTTATCTCTGAGAAGAGATGTGATGGCTACTCGCATTCGCAAGAATATGATTACAATGAGGCTCTAAAGGTATTTTTTTACGATAAATAGGAATGCCAAAAGTCCTAGACATCCAAAAACCTAACCCTAGGAGATGAAGTGTCAAAAGTCATGTGGGCCCCGTTTGGGTAAGTTAGTGCATCAACTTTCCGGGGTCGTAACTTTTGCATACGATCTTCGTTTTAGGTGCATGATAGTCTGTTGGAAAGGTATCATTGAGGAGATTCATTTTGAGGCCTCAATTATTTCTTTGGCTATCATTGAGTTGGGTCGATCCCGAAAAACCTTCATTTAGGCCCTCAAAATGGCCCCGGAAGTTAAAACCTGCTAAAAATAGTAAATTGTCAAAATTGCCAGAAAAGTATTTTGAGCCAGTTGGAAAAGGTGGGTGGCCACCAATATCCATCTGGATCAGTTCGTCAACACAACATGATTTTGTTGTGCCAATAGCTTCTGGTCCTTTACAAGTCGAGGGCATAGGTGAGTCGGGTGGTCCTTCATGCAAAGGTTACACAGATACGTCGACATTCTCTTCTTTGTGTTTCCCTCTCCAGCATTGTTATTAGCCTTATTATCCCCTTTACCCTTATTTTTTCATTGTTTTCTCTTTCCTTCAGGTTGTTGGTTGGCATTCGGGTTCGTTGACTACACACTATGTACGTCCAATGTTTGGGTAGGGGGAAAAGCCAAACCGGAGGTTTGGCTGGCCGCTGTTTGTTGTATCGACAATTGTTGCAATTGATTTGACAATAGATTAGTTGAATTTCCTTGTGATGAACCAACTATACCATCACCATGTGGTCCAGACTTTTTTCTGGCCTTATCAAGGATGGACAATGGCGCATCTGGAAAGTTCTCATAGAGTAAGCCATACTGAGAGTAAATCAGTTCGAGTTGGTGTGCTCTCATTATCGCCTCGTCCTCTGAAAACACTCTCGAAGTTGCAACATCCTTGGATAAAAATGGTACCAAGGACTTGAGGAACCACTCCAGTAGGAAATTCAATGGGACATGTACCTTAATCAATCTCTTACAATGCTGCCATTCTCGAATGTGATCTGAGATACGATCGACCTTAGTCTGCTCAAAGTTGGCTAGAAATTCAGTGTCGACATCGTATCTCATGGGTAATTGGAAATGGTTTAGAAATACCATCACCAAGTCAGTAAAGTAAGAATACCTTGAGTAGTCGAGCTGAATATACCATTTCACAGCACCCTTAATGAGAGTGCATTGAAAAAGGTGCAACTATATGGAGTTGTCTCGCAGCGAGTTTGATGAGAACCATAAGTGGAAAGTTGTCACGTGATCGCCTGGGTCTTCGCTAGGATTTCCTTTGAATTTTGGAATATCCAAGGGAAACTTAGTCAGCATGGGGGGCCAATGCAGATCATGAAAAATTGGGTTGTTAAGAAACCTTCACAAGTCTTGTAGATGTAGCCTTGCCAAAAATGGTAGTTTGTGCTGGGTACTATGTATAAGAAAAAGGAGGCCTGGAGTTTGACTGGCACCAGGTTTCTAGGAAAATTTGGGTTGTTGGCCAGGGTTCTGGTAGAAATCGTGGCCTTGACTAGTGTACAAAGAATGCATTTTCTAGGATATCATTGGCTGATTCCTATAATTGGACGACGTGGTTTGGGCGGGGATTTCTCCTTGCATTGTGTTCCAAATATTTTGAAAGGGGATTCCCCAAACTGATCCAATGGGCATAGGTATTGAGCCTTACCCGGGTTTCCATTGACCATGGAAGGGGTTTCCCCCGACTGAAATCCCTTGCAAGGGAACTGATCCCTACCAAGGATTCCAAGTCCTCGTGAGGACAAAACTCTTGTACTTTCCCCCTATGTAGGAATAGTACCTTGCACAGGATTCTGTTGTCCAAAACTAGGGTTTCCCCCATCGATATAGTAGCTAAATAAAAAGTGTTATTACCAAACGCGTCGAACAAAGAGAACAACATGGATCCCATCAATGTAGTGTAAGATGAAGATCCTAGACTACCTGCTCCAAACAAGCTTTAGTTAGCATTCGGCCTGATGGGTTGTTGGAAAGAACCACCAAGCGAGGGGGGTGGAGGAGGTATATGACCCCCACCGTAAGTGATAACATTGAAGGGGAATGAAGTGCCCTCAGTAGACCCTTGCACGAGAGTGTTTGAGCTCCCTACCCCTAGACCCATGGTTTGTAAGGTGGAGTAGGTAAGGACTAAGTTTGAATCGAAGCTGGGCATCCCATATGAAAATGGAGGGATCATCGCACTCTGTGTAAATGGAGCAGTGGTCACCACTGATTACGGTATCATACCACTACCCGATGTAGAGGGGGCCGAGACCACTATGGTTCGGATCGGTGAAGGTGGCTTAGGAGGAAACATACCCCCTGTATTAGTAGTTGTAACGGGAGTATGAGGAATCCCAGACAAAGTAGTAGCATTTTCTTCCATAGTTTCTTGTAAGACTATCTGACACTCGTAAGGTGTCACCCTTAGAGGGACAAATTGTACCAATATTGGCGCCGAAAATTCAGTGATTGGAGGGTTGGTTGGCTCAAGAGATTTCGCTCCAAAGTAAAAAATAGTAGGTTCCTCCAAAGTCAATTAATCTCCTCTCGGAGCAGGCTCCGGCACAGTTTCGTGTGGCCCAGTCACTTCGAATGGCCTTTGTTGGTCAAGTCTTCATCGTAACAGTTGTGGTGGTGGCTCTAATGCAACCGACGACAGGCCCTGAAGCCTTCACAACCGATGGAGCTCTTGATCTTCCACTTTGTGAAAATATCAATGACACAGTAAGGCTTTAACTAGCATTTAAAACCAAGCAGACACTAGAAAAAATCCTATAAGATAAACCAAGAAAACCACTATATAGTTGGAAGAACAATTACGCCAAGAAACACAAGAGAAACTTACCGGTGCAAGTGCAACTTGAACATGGAATCACCCTCTGGGTATACTCTTCAAAGTGTGACCCAACGTCTTCCCTAGGTACCACGGTATACCCCGGAGTCACCTGTGTAAGTCCCTAGAATACAGGAAACTAAGTTGTCAGACTGCAAACAATCACTAGGTGGGTACAGTCGATAGTCGGGTGGACCACAATGAGCAGGATAACAAGTCTGAAAACCTACTAAGGGTATCAAAAGAAAGTGGTCTGGAATAAAAAGGAGGATCTCTAACGGATTCGAGGTCCACGAAGCTCCGTAGGAAAATGCGAGTGATAGTATTCCCACGACAGATCCTCAATATGTGTTCCCCACTACGTTTAGTCTGGTTTTGGAGGGGTTATATCCACTACCTTTCCTCACACGACCTCTTGTTTAGCCCATGTGTTAGAGGAGGGTCCCAGATAACTTTCACATCACAGGACTTTAACACTCCCTAGCTCTGACTTCAATGTTTGTTTAAAATCCTTGAAGAGTTTCCTCTCCAACCTAATTCAAGGCCCTAACCCTAAACTAGTTGGTTGACCCTACACACATAAAAGTCTAATTAATTTTAGATTTAGCATTCGTTTTAATGGCTTGTTTAACTCAAAGGATATGGCAGTGAAACTAGTGATGTTATGAGAGATGAAAAGAGGAGAAAAAGACAAAACTCTGAAAGAAAAATTACTTCTAGTCAAAAGTAACTATTTACAATTAACTCTTTATAACCAACTTTTTGTTAGAAAGTAATGGATGTGCTCGTTTAACCATAGACAATATAGAAATATTGTCACCCAAACATAGGCCGAAGCCACCCCCGAGCACCTTAACCTTGACAGAGGATGATTTCGGAAGAAAACCAATACCCAACCAAGGCTAATGCATAAATATAACCAAGATTGATCAGAAAGCCCAACTACAAACAACAGAAAATCCGAGCCTAAACCAGGAAACCAGATTGCGATAGCTACTGACTGTAGTAGCAACTCCCCAGACTTGCACACTAGCCCATTTCCTGCAGTTTGCACTTCTTCCCAGCTGCAATTTTGAGCAGTGTGTACAAAATGAGGTCTGGCTACTTGTATTTTTACTGTTTCTTGAGCTGTCTGGGCCGACTTCTCATTTTGGAGACTAAATACTTAATATTAATTATTTCCTTGAGCCGAATTGTCTTCTAGGGTTATGTTCAACGCTTTAGGGTTACTCTTTGCTTCCCAAAATATTATATTCTCGTCAGGGTTACATGTGCAGGTAAATACCTCTGGCAACTACCATAATATCAACACTTTTTTTGTAATGAACTTTTTTTCAAGATCTTTAAAAAAAAGACCTAAAATGAAATTTCGCTTGACTACAAGCTACTTAAGTTTCAAGAAATCAGTAAAGAACTTAAAAAGTGAACTATTTTTCCTATTCTAGTAAAATAACTAACTCCAACTACTTTACCAAACTGAAAATGTTTTTTTTTTT